>CAJVGC010000590.1:30941520-31023481 GCA_910822075.1 Senecio squalidus
TCGGACTTTATCTTTTTTTAGTAATGGATGAATAAACGGTTGTCTTATGTAGTCCTTGTTTGAAAGTATACGCATCTAGACTATATATATGCCCACGTTTGTAATAATGGACATCATATGCACATGTTTGTACTTATAGAGTTGTGGTCATGTAGGTGATATGTATAAATGCTTGTAACTAGTATTCACATTTCAGTGAAACGACTACCAAATTTGTGCCTGCTTGTACGTGTAGACATTTTATATAATAAAACACAGCTTTCCATGTATACCAATTTTAGCATAGGGTGCATGTGTATAAACCGTCTATGTGACGAATAAAAATTTGTATAATAGAGACAAAAGAATTTATCTAAATCTTAATAACATTACTGGCTTGTACGTGTAGACAATTTATACAGTTATACACATAAGTACATTATAAAGTCCTAGTTTTATAAAGCATACAAAATAATATAGAAAGAAGTTTAAAAGGTAAAAAGGACGTTAACATAAAGAAAGACAAACCGAATATCAAAAAGACAAAATTTAAAATGAGATACTAAACAATATTAAATATTTTAAAGAAAATGTTCTAAATCCTTAATCTCTCTACCCTCGATTCTCATTCCCCGAAGTCACTGCCGTTTAAGAAAGAAAAATAGAAAACGGCTAAGCGAACGCTCAGTGAACAGATATATACAAATGACACGGAAATAAGTATGACATTTATAATAACTTAATGAAAAACTTATTTCAAAATATAAAATTGCAAGACAAACTTATTTTCAAAACAAAGTATAAATATTTATAATTCCATAGTTCATAGCGTCAATATATCAAAATATTACCAACATATATTTACATGCTAAAAAGTCAAATTTTGTAAAATAATGCACAAAGAGTCAAAATATGTAACAGATATCAAATAAAATCACAGGGTAACACATACCACTAGTCTTTCCAAAAGGTGCAAACGTTTCGTATGATACTACGATAAACGTCCACCATCAAACACACAAAATTGCTAGGACCGATACGTCTCTTATAACAAATAATAATAAGTGCACCTTACCACAATCCAGGTAAACAAAAAGAGACGTCTTATATAACAAAACACACCCCTACGGTCGATGCCACATTATGAGTGTCACAATAACACGCCCATGGGACCTCCATTGATAGGTTATTGTTAGACAAATTTTACGAAATCGTTTAAGCGAATTTTGTATTACAATTTCCAATTACTTTTACAAAATTTTCAAAGTGATTATATATAGGACTTCAAAATATGTTTAAAAAGTTAATTATAATGTACGGAAATATTGTAGTTTAACCACAACTTGAAATGTTATATAATGTGGAATATCATTCATTTGAAAATCACGTGTCTACCCAACCATTCGGCTAATTCTTGTTACGAGTCACCATGACAAGATTATCAAACAATTTACGAAATGACAACTTAAGGGGTCCTTATCGGGACATGAAAAGTCACACTGAATGAGGGACACTCTATACGAAGAATCACTGTATCATTCGCCACACTCACACGTGTTCTTTACCGTGACGATCTGGACATTTTAGGGGCTGTTTTGGGACACTTTTGGAGCTGAATCGAGATAGTTTCGGGGTTGATTCGAGACTATTTCGGGGCTATCTCGGGGGTTGTTTTCGAGACACGGTTTTAACACATAAAATACTTTGAGTTTAGTCATTTCCAAATCTACATATGATCACAAATTCTCGTTAGTACACCAAAATGATCAATATAAAGTAATATGATTTAAAAAAATAAAACTTAAACAAACTTTTATACAAATATACATGTCATACCAAGAATATTTCAAGACATTGAAAGAGACTTATAGGAATACATACAAACGATCAAAAGTTTTACATATGATAAGAACAAGGAATTCGTATCATTAATTATAAGAAACATGTATCAAAGAAAGAGGAAAAACAATAAGGTGGTTTCGAATAAAAAGAAGCTTTAAGATAGGCATATATACAAACATATTACGAAAAAAATACTTATTAAAAGATAAGATATACATTCAAATGATAAAAAGAAACATATATTGAAATAGATATGAAATTCACAAAAAAAAAAAAAAGCTATGTTAACTTTATTATTTAACAACTTAGAGTTTACTAAATTATATTAAGCTTAGAAAAATACAATTTTAATGATATAATCATTTATAAATACTTAGTTTATAACTTAAACATATTTAGACTTAAACTTATTTTATTGCTTATTTCTTTTAAAATATATGTATTTTAATTTTTGGGATATTACATACATGCACCTTATGCTAATAGAAATCAGTTATATAATTATAGGGTACATGTTTATAACTAGCTAGATGCACTGATATGTAGTTACGTACAATAAGAGCATCCGTAATGCAAAGTTTATAGGGAGGTTTACGATGACGTGGAATTGACGTGATATACATTGTTTTTGTACATCCATAATTTCATAAAGTCCATTTAAGTTTATGGATGAAAGAGAATGTGAAGTTCATGTGAATATGCATAAACCAAGAAGAATATTATATAAAAATTAAAGCCTATTATAAATAATTAAAGAAGGAATATTTTGAAGGGAGTTATAAACTTTTTGAAATTTATAGAAGTAAAGAACTAAGTTTATAGAAATATAATATTTATAAATATCTGACATGACAATGCTATGGATTTTATAAAATTTAGACATCACAGATCTTTAATATATAATAAAAGATGGGCCTTAAATGCCACATGGTGAAGTAAGGTCCCTTGGATGAGTTGAATACTTTGATTTCAACCGTTACTATGAAATTGATGATGTCATCAAATATTTTTTTCATTTTACACCCTCTTACAATCCATAATTGCATTCTCTCTTCAATTTCACCATTATTAAAATAAAAAACATATGTCTCTTATTGGACTATGATTTATATTATTATTATTATTCTAAAATTCTTTAATACAAAATATTAATATATGTGTGTAAATATACATGTATATATGTTATTTTAACTATAAACAACATGCGTATAAACGTAAATGCATATTTGTTATTATACGTGTAATATTGTATTCTCATAATAATTTAAAAGAAAGTGTTCATAAACATAAAGTTTATGATTTAATTTTTATTTATATTTATCGGTACTATCGCGAGACAATAATCTAGTATTCTAAGATATCATGATATTTGTAAATAGGACTTGTAATAGCCTAATAGGTACAAACATTACATTAAAGATAAACTCAAAAAACCATTAGTTAACCTCTTAATAGATGGTATCAATTTATAATGTCTAGCAAAATTAAGCAAAATAGCGTAAGACAGAGATAATTTTTTTGGATAATAGAGACAGAAGAATTTATTTAAGGGTGTGCTTGGTTGAGGTTAATAGCGGTTAATCAATGGTAATGATAATCATTCATAGTGGTTGGTTTGTTATTAGGTAATCAATCATTGTCCACTATATCCATTAATAGACAATAAACCGTTACTCAACAAAACGAATGTAATGAAAGTTGATAATGATTAACCCCTCTATCATCGCTTTTCCCATTCCCTTTCCATTCCTTACTTTGAAACAACGTCCCCTTATCTTAATAACATTACTAGCTTGGGGCCAAACCCCAGATTAAACACACATAACCATGGCTTAAACCTACGTTAATTTATTTTCAATCCCAGACACGCATAACACGAGCTCGGATATTACCCTAAACTGTTACAAGACCAGACATAAACCCTGATCACTAACCAAGGGTCAAATTAAACTAATAATAATACTTAAGGAAAGAAGCAAGATCATTAAACAACATAACTATTGAACCCATGGGAAGTCGTCAAGTCTTGAAATTAAGCATAGATGATATTGATGGCATCAATGGTGATGTCTTCGCACCCAGATCTTGGAACCACAGTCACCAAAACATTGTCATCGTCGTCTGCTTCAAGCTCCTCCAACAGCTCAGTAAGTCCAGCACGGAAGTTGGTCTTGCTCGAAGTCTTACCCTTATGTTTGTGTGGCAATTGCGCGAAACTTCCACAAAACTCAGTCTGATCAGGTGCACTTGCATCATCATCTTCGTCATTTACATACACATCAAACTTCACATACTTCTCGCAGTCATACGTAATACCTTGAATGATCAACAACTCCTCTTTGACATCCTTTTCTTTCTTGCTTCGGGATTTTTTCGGCCTTGGCACCAAAACCTTCACAATCTTGTCGAGTTTCACTGGGAACGTAGCCTCGGTTGTGTTTTTTACTTTACCAACTAGTCTCTTCGCGATTCCGGATCTAGGGGCATGTGGGACTGGCTTGCTGTTGAGCCAGGGTACGTCCACTCGCTGGTAGTCGTACCCTAGCTGGCTTGTAAGCAAACAGTCCTTAACGTACACTCGAACAAGATTCTTGTTTTCATCATAGAACACAAAAGAAGTGTTGAGCCAGTCGGAATCTGTGATATCCGTATGTTTCCCTCCCAACATCTTCCATAACGACCACATTCGGTCTACATTCGAATGATGACAGTAAAAAAGCGTGTCACGCCCAGCCGAGTAAAAGTTTCCAAGGTTTTCATGATTCTTTTCTCTTGGGTCACCAACCCACCTATGAACAGGTACGTGTGGGACTTGTTCGACCGATCCACCACCGCTAATAGGTTCACTTCCAGCACGATACTCACCACCGAAGAAAGCAGTAGGACCAGTAGCATTTGACACCATTTGTTTATACATGATTGCAAGATTATTCTTTACCTTCTCCAAATCGGTCGTCTTGACCATATTCTTGGGATTATAACCAAGATCGACAACTTCTGTTAAGTGATCTTGGTTTCTTTTGGGATCAAAGAGTGCGGATTTCGGGTCGTTGAAGTATTTAGGAATTGTCATTCCAGCCGGGGTATCCCAGTTCCAGAATGGCAAAGCGAATGTGGGATCATCGATAAGACTACCCAAAATTCTCTCATAGAAATATAAATACCAACGGTGAAATGGGAAGAAAAGCCATGAGTTATGAATCTGGATTTCGATATCTGGAAAACCACTCGATGATTGAGTATATGCTCCATTACAATAAGCACAATGAATGTGAGCTTGTTGTAAGAAATTCCGAGGATCATCTTCAGGAAGCTCCTTCATTCGTTTAATCGCTTCGTTAAACTTAGCAATGTACTTAGGGGTAAGCAAATGTGCGGCTTGTCTCACCTTAAACGTCGGGTTCTTAGGGAACTGGAAGTCCATGATCTGAGACGAGTCCGGGGGACAACAGTCTCCCCCGGTAGGAGTACTCTCTCCGGTTTTAAACCCAGAAAGAGGAATACTCCCACATTTCGAAATATCAGGGGCTGCCAGTGGCGCAGCCCCAACGGAGGGAGCAGAAGTAAGGTTCATAGCTCCAGCGAGACCACCAAGACCGAAAAGAACGTCTCGGCGGTCAAAGTTGTCAGCATTGCAAGAGACTTTGTGTTTTAGTGACTTAAGGGAACTGTTTTTGGTGGATTTTGAGAACAATGGCCAAGATGAGACGGTGGGGGAAGTGGCGGTGAAAGAAGATGACAAGGTTTTGGTCGTTCCGGCAGCCGGAACTGTTGGTGTTAATAGAGAAGACATGATATTTAGTTTGTGTGCATGTAAACATGTAGCATGGTGTTTATATAGAGGTATTCTTGCACCACTCGCCTTTGCTCACACCTCAATCAATATTCATTTGTTTAAAACAAAAAGAATATACATTAGGTTGATTACTCACACTTCAAGTAAAACCTAAAGTTATAATTTTACATATTAGAAATTGAATTTGAGACTACGACATTATCATTCATCTATTTTAATATATTAATACTATGGTATCCACCTGATACGGTTTCGCCAATTTTTTTTGATATTTTATATAATTACACTAAAAGTATATGACAATGAAAAATAAATATAAAGAATTGTAAATAACAGGAAACAATATTCAAACTACAATCATAAGGTATATATTAAAAAAAAATCTATATAAAAAGCAACATTAACCTCTGATACACTGCTACTTTATTCATCAGGCAAACTCTTTGATAGACAACATTCGAAATGTATATTCCGTCTCGCTAAAATCATTGTCAGGATTGACTAACACATTTTTATTTTCGCATGATATCTATCTTGACATATCCAAAGTTGTCCATATCAAAAAACGGATTTTGATAGATAAATATCAACTAGCAAAACATTCGACCCTACGTTTAAAGATGGGGTGTTGGCTTTCAACTTTTAATACAAAAGTTTATTTGAACTATTAAGTGGATGGAAAAATGTGTTTTAATAGATATGATATTGTTTGACTATTAACTTAAAATTAAAGCTAAAATTTAGTTGGTTAAAATAGCCATTGATTAAAATAATTCATATAATTAATATTGTTGACTATTACTTTTTCTTAAAAATTAAAATACTTATTTAAATATAGTTTGGTCAAAATTTTCACATTTATTGATTGGGTAATTTAACTTTAGGGAAAAATCCACAAATATCATATCTAAATCCTATGAAAAAAATGTTCGAGATTACAAACCCATTTACATACTAAATCCAATAGTTATTAGCTTTTACAAACCAAACACATCCAACTTTATTTATTTTGATCTTTCGAAATTAGTTTTCTATATTTTTTTAAATGATTTTTTTACATGGTTTATATGTTTAAGAAGTATATTTATTGTCTTTCTCAAAAGAAGAATTTCGGCGAAAACTCTCTAACTCCGTGCATCTTTGGTAGCAACTGACATCACTACCACCTACCAGTCTCAGGCAATGTGGTTCGAAGACCGTCCCTCTCTTAGCGTCTTGGACCAACGGCTGAGATCAGATTACCCCGAACTCATGACTCGTTTCTCTCAAAGTCCTCGTGACCAAGGTCAACTGAACTTTTGTGGGGAGCACTTGATGTCCACAAAAATGGGATGAGGTTCAAACCCGGGACCTCCCATTAAAGAGACCTAAGTCTTACCATCAAAATCATACCTTAGAGACTACAATTATATTTATTCTACTTATGTCCTTACTCATAAATTACATGTTCAAATTACCTTCTGCATTATGTTTTATGGACATAACCCCTCACTTACGTATGCCCATTGATTAATAGATGCAAATTTTAAAAAAGGCTAACAAACCAAAATTTGGTTGAAAAACAAAACATGTACAAACTTTGTCCAAAAACTGAAGCATTCTAACTCTCATAAATCTAATCAAATCATAGAGCGCCTCATAAAGTTCCATAGTTCAATCAAATTAGTATAAGTATGGACCACATTTATATTAACCATGGTTCTAAATAGCGCGCTATAGCGGCGTTAAGGCGTGAGACGTGGTCTCGCCGTCACGAAGTAGTCAATAGCGTTGTCTTAAAGCGTAGCGTGATGTAAGGCCCGCTATAGCGCCATATCGCGCGCTATTGCGTGTGGGGTCGCGCCTTTTCTTGAAGCGTTTATTGTTATTTCAGATTTGAGATTTTTCAATTCACCTATTTGGATTTATATCAAATGGACGACTCATATAAACTAAAAAAAATAGATAAATAAGTGAAACCTAATCTGCATCACACAGTCACAGTCACACACAAATATTTGTAAACTCGCTAACTCGCTATATACATAAAATATGCTATAAATATTGCCGCTATATATCACGCCTTAACAACCGCCGTAGGCTCGCTATAGCTTGTAAGGCTTGAGGCGTGGCAGTGCCGCTACGCCACGCCTCACGCTATTTAGAACCTTGATATTAACACAATAATCCAAACACCAATGGTTCCAAAATTGCTTTTCCAATAAACACCAAATAAAAACAACTAGAGGATTTCCCGTGCGTTGCACGGGTTCGCTATTATATTGATGCTCAGTGCATAAACTGCTGCCTGTTGCTCTTCCCACTCGTCCTGTGCATACGTTATTTAGTTAATTTTGACATCATCGATCCATATATAATGACGTTAGTAACAAAAAAGTATATGCTTTCGCTGTCGTGATCCCGAAGCTGCCTCTCTATTACTTTGCTTCCTATTCTGTCTGTTTAGATCTTTCCCATCCTGCTGAATGATAGATGCGTTAGTTTATTTTGACTAAAATCACCTTAAGAGTATATAAAAAGCTTTTTACTTCAATTATACCCGAGCCCGACGATTAGGAATCGCAGTTTGAGTAGAAACTGAAGGATTTGGTGACGTTTCTACAGATACACTTTCTGCAGAGAGATTCCACAAGTCTATTAAACCGTTTTGACAGATTATCCATCACGGGCATTTTGACACCTAAATTGTACCTTCCACCAGTAGCACTATCGATTTCGCTCTGAATTTTACGGAACCCAAAATGATGGCTCCATACATCAGACTCTCCAAAACCATTAACATCAACGATAATTTCAACATTGTAAAGGGATTGCTCACCCATGCCATTTGGCCACCACAAATTTGGTTTGTAGAAAAAAAAACTGCAAGCAGAGATCAACATTATAATGGAATTAGATGCAGCTTTTAAAATTTACTATTAATGACAATTTATTAACAAACATGGTCAAGGCTCTTCATAATAATTCTCAAAACTGTTAATTTTATACACATATGAAATAAAGCAACACACCAATTCAGCAATTCATTAACAAACATTAACAATTAATTAACAAACAGCAACTCATTAAGAAACAGTAATTGTAAATGACAACACAAAAAAACCTATGTCAATATCCTTTAATACAAACAAATCAACAGCTAAACCAACCAACAATCCAGGCTCCCTACACAGCCTAAAAAAATATCATGTTTAGCCCGACTAAAACTAAAAAACAATAAAAACAATAGATGCACTAACATGAGATCAAAGGCAAATGTAAACCCCAAGACAGCCAAATTTATGTGCCAACGCGAAACACCGGGACTGCACTACCTAAATTAATCAATTCATTAACAAACAGCAGCTACCAAGGGTCGATACCAAAATCAATCGAAAGCAAACACCATAAGCCGAGCATTAAAAAACCAAACGCTTCATGCATGCTATATACTAAAGATAGATAAGTAGAAAACGTGAGCAGTATAAGATGAAAGAAAGAAAACCTTAAAAAACCTCATGCCCTTGATCCAAAAGCTCCACCGCACTGGACATACCAGCAAGGCCAGCACCTATAATAGCAACTTTCAATTTCGGCCCCCGATAATGCTCAGGTTCTGGTGGAAATAATCCTTTTGGAGCTGATCATTCATTAACACGACAACCGAAAATCAATTCAGTACCATGTCATCCATAATTATGTAGTACCTTTTATCCCAAATAGCCTCCCTCAGAAAGACATGTGTTACAAAACTCAGATCGAGACCTAGTGCCGCACTGCCATCCATCACAAGAGCCATACATTCCTCATCATGCTGGAAGGTAACCAATGATTTCACCTACATCAAAATGCAAGTTACTTAAACTTCCGCGTGCAATAGCGAAATCCGTCAGAGGTGGCAATTTAACCTATTTACTTATACATGGGTGTTGATTTGGGACGCATTATATCACAAACAAAATATAGCCAAATAGGAATATGTACAACGGCATGAAAGTCGCCCAAAGGCTAGGTAAATACATAAAACCTCCCAAATCGATTTACCTAAGGATTTAGATTAATATCGTAATAAAATTTTTTTTGCACACATAACTAACACGTTAAATATAGTGTCTGTATGTCAACTCGACACGTCCCTAGTTCTGACCCTTCCATTTTGCCAGCTCTGAATGTTATATGTTTCGGGCCTTTTATTTTGCCAAAAAAACTGATCAGCACCAGCGATTAGTAATATTAACTACATCAATTTAGTACTTCTCTTTTTCATAAACTCGAGTTTGGTCGAAATAGTGTAAGAAACGAACTTTAAAATTAATTTATAAAGATAATCATCAGTTGAAGAGTATTCTTCATGTGTTATCTTAAAATGTTCAAACTTGAATAAGATGTAACGTATAGCACTAAGATGTTAGTCCAACTTACAGAGATGATCAGACGCCCTATAATGCCAAAAGCGGCCTCACCAATATCAGGGTAAGTCTTGAGACCAGGCTGACTATCCATACAGTAACGGAGAAGGATACCGGTGTAAAACGACAGAACACAAAAGATAAACAATATAGAAAGCCCAAACCATCCTCCTTCTTTCATTGCATATGGGGTAGAAAGAAGGGCTACTCCACAGAGAAGATTCACACCTACAAGAAATAAGCATTAATGGGAAGAATGTTATTCTAGTACCGTGTACAATGTAACTTTTTGAAAAACGTAATATACGTACCATTAACCACAGCTTGACCAAATGAACTCTGTCCAGTATGAGGAGATTTCTCATGTTGTGACGACAATTTGACAGAAGATTTCCGTTCAGTGTGAAGTAAATGATTAGAGCTATGACGTTCCTGTGGTTGCTCGTTGTCGGACAAAAGATGATTGTCCAAAGTTGTGGCTATCTTGGAAGTGTGTCTCCTTCCTACACCACCATAAAGATCCATTGATTTCCTAAAACACAATACCCGGACAGAAATAAGTAACTGAAATTAGCGATATAAGAATTGAACATAAACATTATTTCAAAATTGAATTTAGAATAATAATATCTATATAGCTTGGAAAATTCAAATGAATAGAGACATTCTACTTCAAATTGATTAATGAGAGGGAGTTGAGAGACAATGGACCAGACCAGACCAGACCAGCAATCGAGTTGATTCTTCATATCTCGGCTCTACTCGATTATATAGTATGGGAATTATGAAATTATATTGTAACGCACACTAACAATAACACCTTAAACGAAAACTCTCTTGTTCAAACGCCTTGCGCCCACCGATAAAATGGTCATTTCCTATATGTTTTACTTTTAAAATTTACAATAACCTCTATCTCTCAAAAAATAATATTACATTACTAACCACCCATGTATCTCGAAACTTGAAAGACATCCAAATAAACAAACAATAAAAATGTAAAATAAGGAAGCTTTTTGGGTTAAATATTTCAATACTCGAGGTCGACCCAAACAGGGCGTAATCAGATTTTGTCTCGCTGGGGGCACCTGCCTGTTACTTAAATGCGTACTTGAGTAGACTTATATAATACATGTAACTTTGAGGCCATGAAGGGTCCAAAGAATTGTGTTTACTCAAAGTATGAATTTCATCATCAACATATTCAGAATAATCAGAATCCTTTCTATCATATCCGTCTTCATCGAAATCTTTCTCATTTTCTTCATTTTCACTCTCAGCAAGAAATATGTAATCAGATTCATTATTCTTCATTCCTTCTCTCCAAATCTTCAAAAAACAGAGCAATTTGCAGAAATTTGAATTAAAACAGATTAATTGATTGAAATGTGTTTAGATACATACATACCTTGTGTAATGCGATTTGAATTCTATATCACGGGGATTGTTGACCCGATACTCTACAAAATAAAAATAAAAAATAATAAAAAATATTAGATAATAATATTGGGAAAATTAGGGTTTTAAAAATAGAAACAGACCTGTCGGGATCGGGAGGGGGTAATTGTGAATGAATAGGTGAGAAGAGATCGAGAACACGTTTTAAGGATTTAAAGCTGAGTTTTTTTTAAGGGATTGGGGTTCGACTGGGAGCTCCGATGACGCCATGCTTGATGTTTCTGCCATTCTTCACAACAAACCCTACCTTATCTTCAGCTACAGGGCCGCTGCACACACAAGAACAGGTAAACGAAAGAAAGAAACGAAACGACACAGGAACTTCGAGAAACACCTACGACACACAAGAACAGGTAGACCAAAGAAAGAAACGCAACCAGAAACGCAACCAGAATGAGTAGGTGGAAACGATTGCAGGAAGATAACATACAAAAATGACACGTGCAACCAGAATGGGTAGGTGGAAACGATAGCAGGCCAAACGAATACACGTGTAACTGTGTTAGGAGATGGACTAACATGACAAGGACAAAGCCCAGGGAACAAAACTAACCCACTAAGCCCAAACCTATTAAAAAACTATATCGGGCACGCATAGCAATTCAAAAACAGAAATTAAATTAGATAGTAATATGACCCTATAATAATTTTAAAACAAAAATCTCGCTCATAACAAATCTCAAACAAACAGATGGTCTTGAACAAATTTTGACCCATAATGTTACTGTAAATATATATATTAAAGAAAACCAAAACGATTCTTTTTCTCAACCACCTAGTTCGTATCTCACCACCTTTTACTTCTTCTTATCAATCCAAGCCAAGCAAAACCTTTAATTGTCACCCAATTTGCAGCAAATTAAAGCTATGACATTTTCCAAAAAAAAAAAACACAAAAAGAGAAGGTTGTAATCAATAAGTCGAGAAGTAAACTAAGAAATAAGCCTAGAGGTAAATATAAAATATGCATTTGCGAAGAGGAAGAAGACATTGATTACGAGATCGATAGGTTTAGTTTTTCGTCTTATAAAGATATGATGGTGAGTTATAAAGATATGATGGTGACCTCGGTTTTTTAGGTGTCGCGTTAGGCATTACACTTGGCTATCCAGGTTCGGAAAATAACTTTTAAGGACTTCTTATCTCAAATAAGGAATGGACATCCACCTTAGCTTGATGATGGAAAAACATGTTGGCGGTAACTTCGGAAATATCATACATCTGCCACCTTTATCCTAATGATCAATTGCTACTAACTAATTAGGTTTGCTTTTGTCTCAAGATTAGTTATTTATGTTTTAAGTTAATTATTTTCTAGTTAGACTTTATGTTATATAGTCATCGAGCTATGCTCTTTCCTTGGCGATTTGTATCTTCATCTTTATTTGAAGCGTTAATGAATTCAAGTTTTTGCTATAAAAAAAACCGTCTCATAAAAAAGCACCATCCAAAACTAAATTGCTTTGACCAACTCCGAAACCCTTAAAATCCAAGTAAACTTTGCGCGCTTCTAATATGATACATGACTTCACACCGGTGGTCCTATTAGTTAGAACGATAACTAATCATATAATTACGAAGAAATAAAAATCATTATTCACTAGTTATATTTAGGGGTGAAAGGTTTGGTTTAGGTCAATTTTTGCTTAAAACCGAAACATAAATTTTGGCTTTTAGAAGTTAGAAACCGTTTTGTGAAATTCGGTTTTGTCCGTTTTTTAATCGTTTTTTGGTGATTAGGAAAATTGGCCTCAATATGCAAACGACTTATTAACTTTTTTGACAAACAAATTTTACTAGAAACATTTTGCATACAACTTTATAATGTTTTTGGTCTAAATAAACAACTATAACCTTAATAACTACGTATAAAAGTTTAATTCTTTTAATGGTATATTTTAAATCGTTTAATTCGGTTTTTGGTAAAAACCCTATACCGAACCGAATATTTTATTTCGATTTTTTATAAATCAAAACAGAACCGTCCGTTTTTGTTCTATTTTCGGCTTTTTCGGTTTCAATTTGGTTTTTTTTTTCTCACCCATAATATATTAAACAATTATGAAACAAACGTGATTTTAATGTGCTATTGAAATAGACGTATAGAAGTGGTACAAAAGTACAATAGCGACCTGGTAAATCTTGTGAAGGTTTAGCAGAAAGATTCGGGTATCCGATACTCTCTTCACTCACTCGTTTGGCCTTTTCTTTAATAAGGTAATGAAACTATTCTCGGTAGCTTTATTGAAAACACTTATTGATCCATCTTTCAAACTTCAAATTTTGAAACAAGTATATGTACATGTTCTCAGTTCTGTAAATATTTGTTGGAAACTTGGATGTATTATATTATAGAGTTATTACTGAACTTTTAGTCAAGTTTTTAAGTTTTACATGATGTTCTTAAGTTTTATTATTAAAAATAAATAAATGTGAAGAGGAAGGAATTAAAGGAAAAAGAAATGATCAAGAGCGGAGACATGACGAGATTAAATTGGGTTTTAAACACTTTTCATCGAAAATTAAAACTCTATTTTTCATTTTTAGCCAAACACGTACGCCTTAAGATTTGCCTAAACATTTTGAATGTATATACAAGTTGATGTCAACTCGCCAAAAGGTAACGTCAATTCGCCAAATTTACCCGTCTGGCGTCATCACTTGACATATTTTACTAATGTGAATATGTGATGTTATCTATTTTGCATAATTTCATTACAACAATTAGTCATTTGCACATACTAATCTTAGCAAATGTGTAAAAATAAATTAATTTGTTAGCACTTATAATCGCTGATGATATGTTTATATATGTTGAAATGTCAAGAATAACACAAAAATTTATAACAATTTCACATTTTAATTGTAGAGAGAAGAAGTTTGTATATATAAGTGTATAAAATATATAAATGGTCCACATCTAAAATGTAATAACAAATTCTATCGAAGCGAAATAGAATATAAGATCCATGGAAGACATACTGCCCCAACTAGACATAACCCTGAGACACGACATAAAATCGTAAATTTATTAGAGTGGAATCATCAAAACTCCTATAAATGACTTATCTATAATACTTGGCATATATAATTAAACTCTCTCATTGTCTTTTTGGACATAATTGGATCTTAATCTTACAATATGTTTAAATCGTATTATTTTCGTAGACTTCTCTACATAACGAATTTAAAAGTTTAAACTGAAAACACATACATACAAAAGATACATCAACTATTTGACAGACAAATTCTAGATGGAAATATTATCGCAAATAAGGTCATAAAACATGCAAAGAATTATGGTCTCAAACTACTTTTGTTTAAGGTAGATTTTGAAAAGGCTTTTAATACCCTCAACTGGGAGTTTCTTTTAGATGTGATGACTCAAATGGGGTTTGGGTTAAAATGGCGGAACTGGATTAGAGCTTGTTTGAGTTCAACTTCAATCTCAGTTTTAATTAATGGAACCCCCATGAAAGAATTTCATATGGAAAGGGGTCTACGGCAAGGTGACCCCCTCCCTCCATTCTTATTTCTACTCGCTATGGAGGCTCTTCAAGTGTTCGAGCAACGATTGTCAAACACGAGGATTAGATGATGTCAACCTTGGATCTCCTGTGATGATCACAGTGCAAACCCAACAAGCTCTTGACGAACCTAGGGTGATCAAGGTTGAAGATGAAAGCAAGAGTATATGAACTCTGTGTGTGTTGATGAGATGAAAAAAGTGACTGGCGATAATGATTTGGACCATGAATTTATATGGCCAGTGTCAAGTATAGGGAACGTTGTCCATAATGATGATCATGAATACTTGAACGGTCTTAATCATTAATCCAGTATATGTAACGACGATAATAAACAGTCACAGACGCTGACAACTTGGACAGGCGGTGACAGCTTGACAGGCGGTGCCGACTTGTCGCTGACATAGCTTGATTTGACAGGCGCTGACATAGCTTGAATTTGTCAGGCGCTGACATAGCTTGACTTTGACATACATA
The DNA here is from genome assembly GCA_910822075.1 of Senecio squalidus. Taxonomy (NCBI): domain Eukaryota; kingdom Viridiplantae; phylum Streptophyta; class Magnoliopsida; order Asterales; family Asteraceae; genus Senecio; species Senecio squalidus. The sequence continues at coordinate 30,956,988 of CAJVGC010000590.1, forward strand.
GCTTGACTTTGACAGGCGCTGACATAGCTTGACTTTGACAGACCTAGCTTGATTTTGACAGGGGCGGACAGCTTGACAGCCGCGGACAACTTGGGCTTGGTTCCTTACTAACTTCATCAGTTGTACTAGCGGTAATCCTTACTAACCTCATCATGCCCCCCGAGTTAGGATTTGCTAAAACAACGGTTTGCAAGTCGTAACTAGCTGTACTCGTAAGTCTTTCTCTTTTTTTTTTTTTTTTTTTTTTTTTTTTTTTTTTTTTTTTTTTAAAACTTGAAACCATATGACATTGGATCAGTGGTTTCATAGTACTGCCATAAATCTAGTATTACAGCTCATTTTCCTCAGAACAATATTGTCTTGTTTTAACTTAAATATTATTATGCTTCCACATAGCTGTATCCCCCGTTCTATGAGTAACTATGCATTATTTACATCGTAGATAAGTAAACTGTCTATCGAAAACTCGACAAGGTTAACTAATTCCCTGTTTAAGGTTATTTCGAGGGAGCGCCATAGTAGAAGTAGGGCGAATATTGTTTAGAAATGGTGTAAACTTTAGTCAAATTTCTATACTATGTAACTATATTTTTGTTTTTTTTTTTTTGTTCGGGCAATAAAGACCGGCGGTAGCCAGTAGCCGCTGACCGGCGGTGACGGTAGCAACAGGGTTGTGGGTGCCGGTGGTAGCGACCAAAACGACCGGCGGCAGCAACCTAGCCGAACCGGCGGTAGCCAACCAAGCCGGCGGGCGGTAAGGTGGAGGTCACTACCGGCGGTAAGAGGGAGCTCAATACCGGCGGTAAGAGGGAGCTCAATACCGGCGGTAAGAGGCAGCAGGTACCGGCGGTACGTGGTAACATGGGTATCGAGGCAAAGACTTGGCAGCGACCTTGAGCAACCGCGAACAGGGGTTACCGCCGGTTTGGACAGGTGGTACCGGCGGCTTGGACAGCCTGTACCGACGGTTAAATTTTTTCATTATTTAAAGATCAATTGTTTAGTAATTGTGTGCTTATGGATATGACCGGCGGTTTTCAATTTACGGTGTTTGACCGGCCGGCGGTCACAAAGAAGTCATGTGTGCATGTGCATGTGGCTCTTTGTCACCTTCAAAAGCTGCCTCATTTATATACAAACATATTAATATTAATATAATATATATGCCCAAAAGTAAGTTGCCTCACTTATATATCAACATATTAATATGAATATAATATATATACCCACATGTGTAGTACATATATATGAAGCCATTTCAAGATACAACTTATTATATCTTTTTAAGAATCTATGGTAACATTTGACATATATCGTCATCGTAGAAGTATAACAATGTTTTGATGTCTTAATTTACGCGACACACGATCTATGTAGCTAGCCTTTGACCGGCGGTTTCAATTGACCGGCGGGCTAGCCCTTGACGGCTTTAATTTAACTCATTGCTAACTGTAATTGTATGTTTTGTTGTCGGTCTAACTAGGTTGCTCGCGACCTTACAGATACGTTTTTTCTTGTCCATTGCTTTGCTTTGAAAAGTAATGTTTTATTGGATGATCAAGCCAATAACACATTTTTGTTTTTTATCTTTTTATTATGGATGTTGTCCATGACACCGTCTTGGGTGTGCATGACAGTGTGTATATTTGGTTTCTTGAGGGCCATGGTTCCTTTGTATGCCAATGACATAGGTAGATTTGGATATGCTTCATATTGTGCCTGTGACACTGTGGCAATGGCACTTTTGTTGGTTAACCGTTACTTTGTTTACTCGCGAGGATTGTCGCTTCCCAATGAAAAGTGCTTATCTTTTATCAAGTAGATTAAAAGACGAATATGATTGTATGTTATTTGGCCAGACAAGGTTGCCTTTCTTGGCTTCATACATGTTGTATTGAACTATGTTCTTAGTTGTAACATTGTACGTAATGAAAGTGTATGGTTGGCTTTAGACTGAGATGTCTATTGTGGCCTTATGCTTTTTGTATTGAATCCTTACTTCAATATTTATTTGTTTATGCAAATGCCATAGAAAAATGATATTGTGCGATAATATTGGGATACAAGATCAGACCAAATGCTATTATTGCCAATTTCATACATGACCATGACATTCCATGTGCTTGGAAACATTTATTGAAAACATAATGGAAAAAATGACAGTAAAGACTATTGCACCTTGATAGGTCAGTTCATATTGGCTTCCTCATGTATCATGAATACATGGCCATCAGGTGGTCCGGGGTGTTCTGTGTCTTCCCCCTTCTTTTGCCAGGCATAACTCTTCTTAGGTGGAGTTTTATTTGCTTTGGTACAGGTCCCAATCTAAGTAAAAGTCCAAGCGAGATATTGAAGACAGAACAGGTGGGAGCAACTTTCAAAGCACCTCCTCAGATGTTACACAAGTCCGGAAAGAAAAACATGAACAAACGTTGTGATTTCCATGAAGACTATGGTCATGATACCAATGCATGTAGAGAGCTAAAGGCTGAAATCAGGCGCGCGTTAGAGGAGGGGAAGTTAGAACACCTTGTACCAGGGGCAAGACAACAAGCAACAAAAAATCCAGCCAAAAAAGCTTATAGTTGGCAGAAGAAGGGAGACAATGGCGACCATCCTGGCCCGCCTGATGGCCAAGTATTCATGGTTCGGGGCGAGACATCGTCTAAGAGAAAAGCATCGGTCCTTCAAAGCTGGATGATGGTTCCTATTTCATTTCCTCCCGTAGCGGCTACTTCCAATAATCCTGTTGTCATTAAGATTCGATTGTCCAATTATGAGATTAACAAATCTTATATTGATACAGGCTGCTCTACTGACATAGTCTTTGAGCATTGTTTCAGGAAGTTACCCCAAACAGTCAAGGACACAAAAAGACCAGCGCGGGCACCGTTGGTCGGTTTTTCTGGCGAAACACACTGGCCTGTGGGAGAAATAACTTTACCAATGATGATGGGGGAGTATCCACAGTACAGGGTCGAGATGGTAGATTTTGCCATTGTCAACGCCCCCTCAGAATACAACGTTCTTCTTGGCAGACCATCGCTGGAGAAGTTCAAGGCCATACCTTCCACTATTCACGGCATGGTGAAGTTTCCTACTCCATCTGGGGTTGCTACTATCAGGGGGCAGATGTCATGGCCACAGGAATGCAAGCAAGTCCAAAAGCCAAAGCAAAACACCGATTGGGCAACACAGGCGGAAGTAACAGACGGTCCAGAGACCAAGGTAGTAATCAATGCCAATTTTCCTGATCAACCTGTCATTATTGGCTCACAATTACCTTCACAGATAAAAAACAAACTCATTAGTTTGTTAAAATCAAGCCTAGATGTTTTCGCATGGCATACGTCTGATATGACAGGTGTCCCTCGGAGCTTTGCCGAGCACGCTCTACATGCCAATCCAAACATTGTCCCAATCAAGCAGAAAAAGCGCGGGCTTGCTATTGTTCGCAGCAAAGCAGCATGTGAACAAGTCAACAAGCTGGTGGAAAGTGGAATCGTCAGAGAGGTAAAATACCAGACCTGGATTGCTAACCCGGTAATGGTCAAGAAAAGTGATGGTTCATGGCGGTTATGTGTCGACTTCTGATGTGTGAAATCTAGTCTTCCCTTTTTGCTTTCGCTAGACCACAACACCGGGCAGTGTACCCTTTCGTTTGTAGTATAGTTTGGGGAAGTTCGGGTTCGAACTCAGGGACTTTCAATTGGGATATTTCAATTGTCGTTTATGAAACATATATAAGTAACAAAGTGGGGGTTTTAGTCTTAGGAAGACTTAAAGTAAAAACGACTAAAAGTGATTTGTAATTCAAATATATAAAAAGACGCTTTCTTGGACCGTTTACGAATGTATGTTATTTCTTAGGTGTGAAAATGTCGATAAACTTCTAATGTAAAATCCTAAGTTCCTTTCGAATACCGGATTTCTCCAATTACCTAACCATGCAACGATTCCTTTCGAATACCGCTAACACCTCAAGTAATTGTGCATAAAGTTTCAAGCCGATGTGTGAGAGTTAACCTATAAGCTTCCTTTCGAATAGCTTACTAACTCCTAAACCGATTTCTCTTAATTTAGTAGCTAGCGTTCGTGTTAATACCTACTTGTTCAAATCGTTGTTAATGATTCCTTTCGAATACCACTAACTTATAATCAACTAAAGACCGGCCGATTAATTCGTTCCTATTTGAGTAAAAATTACGGATTCCTTTCGAATACCCGTTTTAGATTACCAAACAAGAGTATAAACAATTTTAACAATATAATTAAGATATTAACCCAAACGGGTCCCCGATTAACCTCTACACATCAATCTAATTTCACACCCAAAATCTAACACACAAACGATCACAAATCCAAGCAAACGTTTAAGGAAATTAGCTACTCATAATTATAACGAAACTAATCAAATATATGAAAGACATAATTCAATTGCAATGAAAAATAGGTAAAAGTTCAATACCAATTGTAAGTAACAAGTTCCCAAAAATTCTCCAAGTAACTAAACGAAATTGAAATTGACGATTGTTTGATGAAATATGAAATTAACGATTGTTCCAAATGAAAGTAATGCTTTCAATTTGATGATAATGCCCAAATTGTGATCAAAAGGATGATAGAATACTGCTCCCCTCGTCCCTATTTGATAGTGTTAGGATAGACTTTTGGTATTCCCATGATTAACATTAAAAAACTGACAAGTAACTGCCAGCACAAAGAATGCTTCGCCTGTCAAACGAATGCCTCGCATTCTCACCTCCTATGGCCTGAATGCTTCGCCTGTCAAACGAATGCCTCACATTCTCACCTCCTATGGCCTGAATGCTTCGCCTGTCAAACGAATGCCTCGCATTCTCACCTCCGAGCTGAATGCTTTGTCTAGCTTGCTCCAATGCGTCACCTGTCCCACATTGCTTTATCCATTTTCATTTTAAAGTCCAAAAACTCATTCCTTTTGCTCCAAAAACACCTAACTCAACCTAAAACATAACTTTACAAAAACATAAGCATAAACGGGTCTTTCCATTACGTTTGGGACTCAAAACACAATGAATATCGCGATAAAATACTCGTATAAATGAGCGATATCAACTTCAAAGATATCAATAAAGCATGTCCGAAGGATAACTACCCACTGCCAGAGATTGACTGGAAGGTAGAATCCTTGGATGGCTTCCGGCTAAAGTGTTTCTTAGATGCCTACAAAGGTTATCACCAGATCCACATGAAGCGCAGTGACGAAGATAAGACAGCTTTCCATACAGACCAGGGCATCTACTGTTTCCAAAAAATGCCATTTGGTCTAAAAAATGCAGGTGCAACTTACCAACGCTTGATTGATCAGGCGTTCAAGGATCAGATTGGAAGAAATGTGGAAGCTTATGTCGACGACATAGTCATCAAAAGCAAAGCGGAGGATATCATGTTGGAAGATATAAAAGAAACTTTTGAGGCACTGCGGAGGATCAACATGAAGCTTAACCCCTCCAAATGCAGCTTTGGCATGGAAGAAGGCAAGTTCCTAGGGCACATCATCACGCCAAGAGGTATTAAAGCTAATCCCAAGAAAATACAGGCTGTTTTAGATATGGTCTCCCCATCCACCAAAAAGCAGGTGCAGAGTTTGAATGGTAAGCTAGCAGCACTCAGCCGATTCCTCTCAAAAGCAGCTGATCGGTCTCTGCCATTTTTCCACACTTTGAAAGGTTGTATAAAGAAACAAGATTTTGCATGGACAACTGAAGCTGAATCAGCATTTCAAGAGCTAAAGAAGTTTATGGCCACCCTTCCTACGCTCACACTCTTGTACCGGGAGAAACATTGGTGGTATATCTGGCTGCTTCTGTGGAGTGTGTTAGCGCAGTTATGATGGCGCAGCGTGGGTCTACCCAAATGCCCGTGTATTTTATCAGCAGGGTGTTGAAGGGTCCAGAAATAAATTACCCGTGCTTGGAAAAATTAGCCCTTGCTTTGGTACATGCAACTAGGAGTTTGAGGCGTTACTTTCAGGCTCACCCTATTCATGTCTTAACAGACAAACCAATCAAGCAAGTACTGGGGAAGCCTGAGGTGTCAGGACGTTTAGCTAAGTGGGCAGTCGAATTGGGGGAGCATGAAATCTCATTCCATCCAAGAACTTCTATGAAAGGTCAGATCTTGGCAGATTTTCTTGCGCAGGTAGACGGAGAAGAAAAGGAAGGGCAAGTACAGGAGTTGGAAGATTCACCATGGACCCTTTTCACTGACGGTGCCTCTAATTTGGAGGGTTCTGGAGCTGGTTTAATTCTTACAGACCCCAATAAAAATGAGTATACTTATGCCCTGAAGTTCGAATTTCCCACAACCAATAATGAAGCAGAGTATGAAGCTTTGCTAGCAGGCTTGAAAATCGCAAGGAAAATGGGGGTGAAAAGCATATCTGTCTTTGTAGATTCACAGCTCGTTGCCAACCAAGTCAGTGGAGCATTCGTTGCAAACCAACCCTCCATGCAGCTGTACTTAGAAGAAACTAAGAAGGTAATCTCCGAATTTACAAAATTTACCATTGAGCAGGTGCCCAGAAATCGCAACAAGCTAGCCGATGCACTAAGTAAGTTGGCTTCGTCCGCTTTCGCCCATCTTAAAAAAGAGCTACTGGTGGAAATCTTGAAAGAAAAGTCCATTGCACGTCCAAAGGAGGTTACCACGGTCACAGAGGAAGAATGTTGGATGACTCCGATTTTAAATTTCCTCAAACATGATGTACTCCCAGCCGATCCACAGCAAGCAAGAAAAATTCGCATGAAGTCACCAATGTACACGTTGGTTGACAACTGCCTGTTTCGCAAATCTTACTTGGGACCACACCTACGTTGTGTTGGCCCAACCCAGGCTAAAACATTATTAAAGCTGTACATAGTGGCGCATGTTCCCTCCACACCGGTCCACGCTCTGTCACTGGTAAAATCATGAGATTGGGGTACTTTTGGCCAACGATGCATCAAGATGCAAGGGAGGAAATCGAAAAGTGCACAGCCTGTCAACAAAATGCTTCTGTCGCCAAATTGCCAAAGCAAGATCTTATCCCCGTTACCACTGCATGGCCATTTTACAAATGGGGGATTGACATTGTCGGGCCATTTCCACCTGGCGTTGGCAATGTCAAGTTCCTCATTGTGGTTGTTGATTACTTTACAAAATGGATAGAGGCAAAGCCCTTGGCAACTATCACAGGGAAGCGGGTTGTCAATTTTGTCTGGGAACACATAGTTTGCAGGTTTGGGGTACCGCATGTCATGGTAAGCGATAATGGTAAGCAGTTCGCAGAAAATCCGTTCAAGGCTTGGTGTTCTGACATGAACATACAACAGAAATTCACGTCAGTGGCACATCCTCAGGCCAATGGCCAAGTCGAAATCATGAACAAAGCCATCGTGAAAGCAATCAAAGCAAAACTGGGCAGGCGAAAAACTGCATGGGTGGATCTAGTACCAGGTGTCCTTTGGGCTCATAGAACCACCCCAAGTACAACTACATCTGAAACACCTTTCAGCCTGGTTTATGGAACGGAAGCAGTCATTCCTCCAGAACTTACTAATCCAACTCAAAGGGTTATGGACTTCAACCCAAATGAGAATGAGGAAGCACTACGCGAGAACTTAAACATTGTGGAAGAGCGTAGGGAGATCGCGCTCATCAAGCAGGCCGCCAGTCACATGCAGATGGCAAAATACTACATTCAGCGAGTCCATCCTCTCTCTTTTCAACCGGGCGATCTGGTATGGAGGAAGAATGAGGCCAGCAGGGTAGAAAGTCAGGGCAAGCTAGGCCCTACATGGGAAGGCCCTTATCAAGTACTTAATGCTAATGGCAATGGATCTTACACCCTGTCAGACATGGACGGACAAGCTATTCCAAGGACATGGAATGTCATGAACTTGAAGAAGTGTTATGTTTAATAATTTGGTTTGATTATGTATCCCAAGTTTTATTCAATAAAATCGATAACACTTTTCATTATGTACAATGTTACAACTAAGAACATAGTTCAATACAACATGTATGAAGCCAAGAAAGGCAACCTTGTCTGGCCAAATAACATACAATCATATTCGTCTTTTAATCTACTTGATAAAAGATAAGCACTTTTCATTGGGAAGCGACAATCCTCGCAAGTAAACAAAGTAACGGTTAACCAACAAAAGTGCCATTGCCACAGTGTCACAGGCACAATATGAAGCATATCCAAATCTACCTATGTCATTGGCATACAAAGGAACCATGGCCCTCAAGAAACCAAATATACACACTGTCATGCACACCCAAGACGGTGTCATGGACAACATCCATAATATACTTATCTCGGTCTCCCTATTGGAAAAAGTATGGGAAGAGTAGACGCATGGAATGTGGTTGGCGTGCAATATTAGATCGGTTACCTACAGTTGGTGTTGGCATAGGGTCCGGTTACCTGGTTCGGGTCCGAAACCGAACCAGGTAACCAAAGTCCCCTAGTTCGGTTAAGAAACGACAAGGAGATATAAAGACAAAACAGATACGACAAGGAACCGACAAAGAAGGAAAGAAAAGGTGCCCTGACAAAGGACATCCTTTTAACCGATACACAAAAAGAGTAAAGGCCAGGGAGCCTCCTATTACCCGAAATATCTCCTATATATACCCAGGTAAACAGTGAAGATAAGGGAGACTTTTTTACTTTAAATTTTATACTGACATCTTTTTGTCCGAATCAAAGTACTTATTCTTACGCCCGAGTTGAATCAGGGGTACAACCCCGCTCAACCTGGTGTTTTCTCTTAGTGCAGGGGATTCGATTCGAGATTATAGAGGTTAATTCAAGGGAAACGGACTTCGAGTCAGACTGAGTGTGATTCGGGTCGGACTAAGGAGTTTTGGGGTCCTTTGTATTGACATTTTGGCGCCATCCGTGGGACCGAAGGAGATACTCACTTGAAATGGAAACTCCAGCTGAAACGGTTAACTTAATCACCAATGATGGACAGAGTTCCGACAAGAACGCTGAGAAGGAAACCAGAACCAGTGGGGAGTTTTCTAGTAAGTTCGTGAAGGATAACATAGAATTGCTGAGAGCGTTGGTAGAAGAACATGAGCGTACAGAATCGTTGAAAAAAGGAAAGGGTAAGGCAGGTGAGGAGCCTCGAAAGGAAGGGTTTAAAGGGAGGAGGCTAACTTTCAGTGAGGAGGAAGAGTCGGAAGACGAAGCTGAAGATTTGAGCCTGCCATACCAATCAGATTTCTCCTCCAAGTTCACAAAGAGGATTGCTCAGTTCCCAATTCCACCAAAAACAAAAATGCCTGGTATCATTCGGACTTATGACGGGTCCGGAGACCCGGATGATCACCTTAACACATTCGCAGGAGCTGCCGAAATCGAATTATGGTCAATGCCTGTGTGGTGTCGTATGTTTGCACAGACACTCGTCGGACCAGCGCGGGTATGGTTTCAGGCACTAGAACCCGGACAAATAGATAGTTACAAGGAGTTAGAAGTAGTATTTGGGTCATTTTTCACACAGCAGCGTAAGTACGTGAAGGGGCCGACAGATGTCCATAAAACGAAGCAGAGAGATGGGGAGGGGTTCAGAGAATTTGTGGAAAGGTGGAAAAAAGAGATGCTGCAAGTGAAAGGAGCTTCGAAAATAATGAAAGTCTCAGGATTCATGGAAGGTATCAAACCACCTACGCTGATAGAATCGTTCAATGCCAGAGTCCCGGCTACGGTGGAAGAGATGATGATAAGGGTGAAAGAGTTTATCAAGGGGAAGGAAGCGTCAGGACGAACGGAAGAGCTAGGAGGACGAGTGGCAGGAAACTCCGGAGTATCATGGAGAGGACCAGGAGTGCCAACATCCAGGTCGATACAAGGAAGGAGGTCATTTGGTTCGTCTAGTAGAGCCCAAAGATATGGGGGGAAGTTTCCCATGCCCCCCATTTCTCCAAGAAACAATCCTATTTCGGGACCGGGGGAGAGCAGGAGGAATGTCCACTTCACCGACTTGCTAAAAACACCAATGCAGATTATGAATACGGAAAGGGGGATTAATCTAGTAAAACCACCTCCGGGAACCCTTCCTGGAACTCCGGAAAAGGGAAACCTGGATAGATATTGTGACTTTCATATGGATAGGGGGCATGCTACAAATGATTGCTATGCATTAAAGAAACAAATAGAAGATGCGGTCCAAACAGGAAAGCTTAACCATTTGGTTCGTGATATACGAGGGGGAAACAAGCAAGGAAGAAATGATAAAGGCCCTAAAGGAAAAGCAAGGGAGATCCACATGATTCGAGCAGCAAACATGGTTAATCAAGAGCCCGAGAAAGAAATATCAAGAGATTGGATGAACCAGGTCATAGCATTCCCCCCATTGAACGCTATAAACCCCACTGACGACCCAATGCTCATTAAGGCTCATGTGGCGGATCACCTGGTTCACCGAATATATGTGGATGATGGAAGTGCCTCGGAAATCATGTTTGAGCAATGTTTCCGAGAGCTGGATCCAGCATTAAAACGGAGGATGAAGGTGAAAGAGGTTCCATTGGTAGGATTTGCTGGGCAGACAAAGTTCTCCAAAGGAGAGATATGCTTACCGGTGCAATTGGCTGAGGGTGATAAGATTCGGACGTTGTGCATGAATTTTCTAGTGGTGGCAGCGGTTTCCCCGTATAATTGTATTTTGGGAAGGCCAGGGTTAAAGAAATTGGGAGCAATCGCATCAACGGTGCACGGAATGATGAAGTTCCCCACGCCGGGAGGTATAGCTACTATTGTCTCGGAAGGAAGCAGAGGTTGCCATCAGATACAAAGACTAATGATAGAAGAGAACAAAATCCAAGAAGAAGTTAACCCCTATTTTCCGGATCAGATGATAACCATTGGGAAAACCCTAACGGAGGAGACCAAGAGAAGGTTAGTGGCAATGTTAAAGCAAAATCGAGAGGTATTCGCATGGAGGCCAGAGGACATGACGGGGGTTTATAAAGCCTCCGAACATCGTCTGAGCGTTTATAAAGCCTCCGAACCCGTGGTACAGAAAAAAAGAGTCCTAGCACCGGAACGAAGCAGAGCAGCATGCGAAGAAGTCGACCAACTGGTTAAAGCAGGGATACTCCGGGAAGTTAGATACCGGACGTGGGTGGCAAACCCAGTCATGGTACCCAAGGGAGACAAGACATGGAGGATGTGCGTAGACTTTAAGGACCTCAATGGAGCATGTCCCAAAGACGCATACCCATTGCCAGAGATAGACCTAAAAGTTGATTCATTGGTGGGGTTCCGGTTTAAATGCTTTTTAGATGCATACAAGGGCTATCATCAGATACAGATGGCTCGGGAGGACGTCCACACAGATCAAGGGATATTCTGTTACAGAAAGATGCCGTTTGGACTCAAGAACGCTGGGGCCACGTACCAAAGACTCATAGATAAATAGTTCAAAGCTCACATAGGTCGAAACATGGAAGCTTATGTGGACGATTTAGTGATCAAAAGTGAAACCGAAGAAGCAATGTTGAGAGACATCAAAGAAATATTTGAGGTGTTAACGAAAGTAAACATGAAATTGAACCCCAAAAAATGTTCATTCGGAGTGGAGGAGGGTAAGTTTTTAGGTCACATTATCATGCCACAGAGCATCAGGATCCATCCGGATAAGGTGCGGGCTATTACCAACATGATGGCACCAAAGACGCTGCAGGAAGTACAAAGTCTAAATGGGAAGATAGTGGCGTTGGTTAGATACCTTTCAAAGTCAGCCGAAAGAGCGCTTCCCTTTTTCAAGACATTAAAGCAATGCATGAACAAGAAAGACTTTAAGTGGACGGAGGAGGCAGATAAGGCCTTCCAAGACATGAAGAAATACATAGTAGACCTTCCATACTTAACGGCTCCTCGAAAGGGAGAAACTTTGTTGGTTTACTTGGCAACGAACGGAGAGGTGGTAAGTGCCGTGCTATTGGTAGAAAGGGAGAAGAAGCAATTTCCCATTTACTTCATCAGTAAAGTGTTGCAAGGAGCTGAACTCAACTACAACTCTTTGGAAAAACTCTCCTTAGCACTCTTGTTCACATCAAGGCGGTTAGGGAGATATTTCCAAGCGCATAAAGTACGGGTAATTACGGATCAACCACTGAAGCAAATATTAACTCGTCCGGATATGGCAGGAAGAATAGCAAAGTGGGCGATTGAGTTAGGGGGCCATGACATCGAATATGCTCCAAAAACAACAGCAAAGGGGCAAGTGTTGGCAGATTTCCTGAATGAGATCACGGACCAAGGAGTAGCGTTGGCCGAGCCAGTGACGGTACTGGGAAAAAGAAAGAGAGCAAAGGGAATTACATGGAGGTTATACACTGACGGAGCAGCCAGTAAAGAAGGTGCCGGAGCAGGTGTCATCTTGATCGGTCCAGAAAAAGAGGAGTTCGCCTATGCTATCCGCTTGAAGTTTGAGAGCTCTAATAACGAAGCAGAATATGAGGGAGTCTTGGCCGGACTCAGGTTAGCCAAAGATATGAAGGTGGGAAGGTTGCGAATCTATGTAGACTCGAAGCTGGTAGCGAATCAAGTGAATGAGGAATACGGAGCAAAAGATGATCGGATGAGAAGATACAGGGACAAGGTGACAACCCTCATGAAAGAGTTTGACTCTTGTAAGATCAAACAGATACCGCGGAGCAAGAACAAGAAGGCTGATGTATTTAGTAAAGTGGCATCTATAGCTGGGTCAACCTTAGAAACGTTGGCTAGCAACATCTTTCTGGAGGCAATTGAGGGAAGATCTATTGATGAGGGGGTAGAAGTAAATGTCATTGTCGAAGAGGAAGGAAATACATGGATGACACCCCTAGTTGAATATCTCACCAATGACACGTTGCCCGAAGATGCGGGGGAAGCAAGAAAGATTCGAATGAAAGCTACGCAGTACATCATGTTGGAAGGGGTATTATTCAGAAAAAATTACCTAGCACCATTGCTCCGATGTGTGGGACCTTTGCAAGCTAACTACGTGATAAGGGAAGTGCATGAAGGGTCTTGTGGAATGCATGCAGGACCAAGAGCGGTAGTGGCAAAGATAATGAATCTAGGATATTACTGGCCTACAATGCATCAAGACGCACATCAAGAAATAAGAAAGTGTGACTCATGGCAGATACATGCACTGATTCCTAAACTCCCAAAAAGTGACATGATATCGGTAACAGCGGCGTGGCCCTTCTTCAAATGGGGAATGGACATAGTAGGACCATTTCCGGAAGGACCAGGAAAGGTTAAGTTTCTGCTGGTAGCGGTGGATTATTTTACAAAGTGGGTCGAAGCAAAGCCTCTGGCTCGAATTACAGGAGCTCAGGTGTTAAAGTTCTAAATGTGGTGTGTAGGTTCGGGTTACCAAGGGAAGTGGTGACGGATAATGGAAAGCAGTTTGTAGACGAACCTTTCAAGGGATGGTGCGAGCAAATGCAGATCAAGCAAGTTAAGACATCTGTAGCACATCCTCAGGCTAATGGGCAGGTGGAGCGAATCAACCGCAGCTTGCTGGAAGGGATTAAAACACGTTTGGGAAGATATGAACACAACTGGGTAGACCAAGTGCCAAACGTACTATGGGCACACCGAACAACAAAGAAGACAAGTACGCAAGAAACACCATTCAGTTTGGTCTATGGTTCGGAAGCTGTCATTCCCCCGAAATAGGGATGCCCACTTACAGGAACGTGCAGCGGAGTAGCTTGGACAATGAAACGGAGCTACAGATCAATCTGATGTTGGCGGAGGAAAGAAGGGAAGCAGCTTACGTTAGGGAAGCACGGTACAAAAGGAAGATAGAACAGTACTACAACAAGAGAGTACGAAAAGTCAGTTTCAAGGAAGGGGTATTCGTATTCCGAAAAAACGAAGCAAGCAGACAAGAAGACGAGGGCAAGTTGGGCCCAAAGTGGGAAGGACCGTATCAGGTGGTGCAAAACAATGGAAATGGTTCGTATAAATTGAAGCACCTGGATGGAACCATAATTCCTCGAACCTGGAACGAAATGAACCTGCAGAAATGTTACATGTAATGCCGGGGTTTTCCCCGAAGAGAAGGAACATTTTATTTTCTTTTATACCAAGTAAAGTCTTGATGAGATCCAAAGATGTATGTTTTCCTTCTATTTTGGAAGTAACAAGCGATGTAATTTTTACCATTGGAAGAAATGAATGGTTAACTTTCTTATAACACAGTGCATTTGATTTGTTAATCTTGTTTATAAATCACATACCAGATCAAAATCCGAGGAAAGTAACACGGCTTGACTTTGCAGCCAAGTACACTACAAAAGTGTAATTCCGAATGACGATTCGAAGTAATACTGAAACATTTGATTCGATGACGATAGGCAATTCAAAGTAAATACTAACACATGAAAACACAAAGGCACTATCATTGAGAAGGGGATTTAAACCCCGATGTAACCATACAAAAATAAAAGAAAATTGTGCCCATGATTCAAACCTAAACATACATCGATAAAATAACTATGATTAGGGATTTTCTTCTTCAGGGGTCTTAGGATCGGGTAAGGTAGGCTTCACAGACTGGAAAGCTTCAAGCATCAAAGTATAGGTGGCGGCCAAGGCATCTAGGTACGAGTAGTGGGTCTGTTGAAAAGCTTCTTTTGTTGCGGTAAGATTGGCTTCGGCAGAAGGATCATAAAAGAGCGATTGCGTGATACGCTGCCCCAAGCGATGCTCTCTATATCCAGCAATCACACCATCATGACATCCGGAGCGATAGTAGGCAACATTGACACTGGAACTTGCATCCACAAAATCTTTGCTTTTAAGTAGACCTTCTGCCACCTGCTTCGGACCCTGGGAAATCAACCAGCTTCGGTCTTCCTGAAGGACGGTCTGAAACACGCAACTCAAGTTCCTTGATGGGTTCTTTGTCTCGGACCATGTCATTCGTTGCCTGGGAGCTCCGGGCTTCAGCTGCAAAAAGATCAGAAGATAAAACGTTGATTCGATCCTTCAATTCCTTCACAGTCCGGCTGTGAGTAATGTTCAATTCGCCCAAGGCCCAAACTGCATCGTCATTCAGGGACGAAGACTCGACGCCGGAGGTCCGAGCTTTCTTTAGCTCCTCTACCTCCTGGCGGAGATGGGATACTTGATCTTCAAGTTCCTTCTTCTCCTTGTCAAACCGAACTTGCAGCTTATCAGCCCTCTGGTTGCTCAGAGAGGCATTTCTCTCAAGGCTTTTAATCAACCGCGTCTGGTTCAAGATCTCATCTTCAGATAAAAGCCATCTGGACCGAACCTCAGGGGCGATAACCAACATTTGAGATACCAAATGATCAAGCTGCTCAGCTATGGCAAAATTGTTGGTATTGTCAACACGAATAACTTCAGCTGGAGTGGCTAGAGTATCCAAAAGATCCTGACAAACACCAGCATCTGTATACAAGGAACGGTTATAAACTTGCTGAAAACGAGGTTGAAACTTTTTCACAGCGATGGAGGGTTCGACACCATTAAAATCCCGAGTATCAAGGATCGGTTCTTTTTCCTTGGGATCAGCAACCTTGTTCGAAGTGCCCTTGGCCGAAGTTGTTTTCTTGGGATCTGTCACTTTGGCACGGGGAGAATCCTTTTTGGAACTGGATGTCTCCTGGGTTTTAACAAGCTGGGATTTTTCTTTTCCGGACTTGATGGAACTGTCCGCTTCCCCGGATGAAACAAGGGATTTCTTAGATGCAACTGTCTTTTTAACTTCAGATGATGACTTACTGGAAACAATCACAGGAGAGGCCTTAGAGCCCTCGACACCTTTCTTCGATTGGAGTGGATCAAGATTCTTGGAAAGTTTTCCACTCTTCGGATCAACAGCGGAAGAGCTGGCACCAGGTCCCTCTTCCGAAAGTAATGTTTTCTGCTTGGAGAATTTAGGAGGTTGATCAACCTCGCCTTCATGAGAATGACCACTTTCCTGTAAGATCTTCTCAACCTCCGAATTAGTGGCGCCCTTGGGAGTTAAAGGGCACGACCGATCGGAGTTAGAAGGACGATTTTCAAAAACGGAAGGATCTTCAGATTCGGCAATATCGGATGAAGAAGAGGATTCATCAGACTCGGTTGCTAACCCATACTCCTCCGAATCATCTTCGTTAGAAGCAGCAAAGAGTTCATCGGTATCGGGACTAGGCTCTTTGGTAGACGGAGAAGGAACTGAAGTAGAAGCAGGCTGTTCTTTGGTTTTCGAAGCTTGAGAAGTAGGAGGGGCTTTACTGACAGTCTTGGGTTTCTTAGCGGGAGGACCTTTCACAATCTTCTTGGATTTCTTGGTCTTTCTCTTCCTTTTCACAACAACATTTACTTCGGCTTCGGTGTAGGGTGCGGGGATATTCTCATCAGGAAGTGCAATACGATCCAGAGTCATGGTCAAAAACCCAGGAGCACCTTCGGCAAGAGGGGCCGAAGTAAAAACCACATCGTCCCAATGCCTCATCTTTAAAAAGGAGAGAAGAGACAGTTCTGTAACACGAAACAAGAAGAGTTAGTTCGCAGTAAAGAATGTATATACATATATGGATAAGGAAAGAAAGCAAGAAAGAACCTTCATTGGCAAGTTTCAAGCAGGGGCGAGCCAGAGGGCGGGTCCAATTCTGGCTTAGTCCAGTTAAAACTAACACCCTTTCCGGATAAGAGCGAGCTCTAATCGGATTAGTCTGTAGATCCATAACAAGATCAGGGTCCAAATCGTTAGTATCGGGCTCCGGATCAGTAAGAGTATCGCCCTTGACGCACCACCTCATTCGGATTGGAACTACCGAAGCATTGACGAAGAAGAAACGATTCTTCCAATTTTTCAGAGATGAAAGAGACCAGTCGATACACGCAGGGGCGCCTCTTCTCTTGTCAACTGTAAGCCAATCCCCATTCAACCCCACTTTGTAAAAGTGACGGAAAGTCAGTAGATCGGGGGCTTTGTCGAAAGCACGGCAATGGATCTCAAAGTTGGTAATCTTGTTCGCTCCCAGAGGATTCATTTGGGAAACATGGCCTTTGAAATACTGAATCACAGAAACGGGAGAAGGGCAGCCTTAGGTTCGAGTATTCGAACCAAGCGCAGTACACAACAATTTTACCTGGAGGGGCATCTCTGATAGTGTCAGTTGGTCCGGGAACGGTGACACCATAAGTGTTGTCAATGTGATAAGTCTCGCAAAAGGTGCGAAGATCTCCGGCAGGCATCGTGTTGTACATCTCTTTTAGATTTTCCTTGGATTCTTTCGCCATGATATCAGAATAAGAAAAGGACACCGAAATAGAGGTAATTCTGGAGGAAAAAGGGCAGAGGTTCAGAGAGTGGATGAGAAACAAATGAAGGAGGAACACCCCTATTTATAGGCAAGTGGCAGGCACCTCAAGGGGCGCGCGTGACCTTGAAAAAGGTGTGACGCGTGGATAACACGTGGACATGGAGAGGACAACTGGCGTCGTTCAAACCACCCGAGTAGGCCACGTGTAAAAGTATAATGACAGCTGGAAACGTTCAAACCATATAAGCTGGACACGTGGAATTGGAGAAGACAGCGAGTCGAAGGAAAGCGTATGAAGCCGCCGAAACAGCAGCAAGAAAGAGAGAATAAGTCAAGATGGAGGATTGCCAACGCTTTTAAGTCCAGCATTATACCGACTTCTTCGGAATACAATGCTAGACTTGGGGGAGTTGTTGGCATAGGGTCCGGTTACCTTGTTCGGGTCCGAAACCGAACCAGGTAACCAAAGTCCCCTAGTTCGGTTAAGAAACGACAAGGAGATATAAAGACAAAACAGATACGACAAGAACCGACAAAGAAGGAAAGAAAAGATGCCCTGACAAAGGACATCCTTTTAAACCGATACACAAAAAGAGTAAAGGCCAGGGAGCCACCCTAAATCATCTCCTATATATACCCAGGGTAAACCAGTGAAGATAAGGGAGACTTTTTACTTTAAATTTTATACTGCATCTTTCTGTCTGAATCAAAGTACTTATTCTTACGCCCGAGTTTGAATCAGGGGTACAGCCCCGCTCAACCTGGTGTTTTCTCTTAGTGCAGGGATTCGGATTCGAGATTATAGAGTTAATTAAAAGGGAAACGGACTTCGAGTCAGACTGAGTGTGATTCGGGTCGGACTAAGGAGTTTTGGGGTCCTTTGTATTAACAGTTGGCAATTTATTAAAAAGAGGTATAGTGTGCAACCTTCTCATGAAATTTTTGTAATATTGGGGTCGAAGATGTAGATCATTGTTTGCTCTCTTGCCCGATTACCTCTTCATGTTGAAAAAAGATTTGGGGTATGAGGAAGTTAAAATGGGTAAGGGATGTTTGTCTTGCAAACTTATTGCAGGAAAAGTTTTAATTCAAGTAGAAAGATGGGAGGCTCATCAAGCTTTCCATGGTGTTTGCCTCACCATGATTTGGCAACTTGGAGATGGCGCAATGTGATTGTTCATAGCAATCACGAAGACAATGACAAGATTAAAAACGAAGATCTTTCTCGACGTGCAACGAGGCCCTTCTTTTGGATTCTAGATAGGAACCGAAATTTGAAAGATTCCATGGAAGAATTGGAAAAAAAATCCTATAAATAAGATGTTATTAGTATGCCAGTATGGTGTCTTAGTCTGTGACTTTCTATCTTGGAGGCCGTTAGATTGTCGTTGTCCCTCAGGTTACTTCGTGTGTTTAATAAAATCTTCAACAGTTCAAAAAATAAAAAAAATAAACTCATATTATCCAAGATTATTATCATACACAATACTCACTCAGGTTTTCATAGTATTATATTTCTATTTTTTCTATATAAATGTTCGTATTTGTTGACGCAATTAATTATACAAAGTTTGTCGTTCCTTGTTGCTTTCTACAATAAGTTATGATAACATTGTGGTTTACAAGGGATTATATGTTTAAATTAGTTGTATAATTTATGAAGGAAAAAGAAAAATCTCAAAAATACAACGAGTCTATTTATTAATGTACCACAAAAGAAAACATGGTCAATCTTTTATAAACAACCCTATAAATTATTTTTATCCCTTCATTCCCTTCTACAATTAATTATACAATAAATAGATTGTATCCGTCATAACCACAGGATAAAATATCTAGTTTTACCACGTTTACAACATTTACAAAATGTGAACATACCCCAACATCATTATTCCGTATATCTTTTGTTGTAGAGAATCCCAATAAATGGAGAAGGATAGGAAAAGGTACTACTAGGGTTAAAAAAGAGGTACAAAAATCGTTTGCAGAAGCACGTGATAATTATAAAACCCGACGAAATCCATGGTTGTCTAACGATTAAAGTGAAGTACAGTTGTTTAAGTCAAAACTTATGACCAGATTTTAGACTTTGTTCGCATCGAGCAAAAGGTTTGGTTAGAAAAAAGGTTAATTTTCAATTGAGTTTTTTTTAGTTTGTCGGTATATTTGGTAACAAGCTTTTAAAGCTTGATTTTTTAATTTTTTAAATTTTAAAACCCACAATAGTTCCATTCCTCTAGTAGAGCTTTTAGATATTAATTTTAACTAGAGAGAACTCGTGCGTTGTATGATTTCGGGGCAAAAACCCTGGTCTTCTCATAGTGGGGACGGCGTGCTAACCACTCTAGCAACAACTTATTTTGTAACATAATTGATAAAAATTGTATTTAAAAACAATATTTTCATTATAATAATAATATAATCAACAAACCCATAGGCAAAGACAGATTTTAAACTATAGATAATAATAATAAAAAAAAAAACTTTAGCTTTCAATTATAGCTCATTATGTCAAACATACCTTGTGTTTTTTTTTTTTATGTTATGTTCAATTATCTTTTGGTAATTTATATTAACTAGAGGGGACTCGTGCAACGCACGAGTCCGGAGGAAAACGAAATCTGTGATCGTGTTGATGGGATTATTTGATTCGCAAAGTACATTTTTCATGTTGACAGGATTATTTGATTCGCAAAGCATAAATACTAATCTAAAAAAAAAAAAAAAAAAAATGAAAATCCGGCAGCGCCTAAACCACTCCAGCAACAACCTGTTTTGTAAACAAAATGAAAAAAATTGTATTTAAAGACAATATTGTTATTATAATAATAATAAAATGCACAATTCCATAGGACATAATGAGTTTTAATCTATAGATTAATAAACTTTTAAAATAGTTTCCTTTATATCGTAAGATCACAAAGAATAATTATAACAAAGTAGTTTATATTTGTATTTGAACACGTCAAATAAAATGTGTGTCTATAAATATGTAAGCCTACGGGGTTGCACATATCGATATTTATACACGACTATACGTTTATTAATTATTATCTATTACTTAACATGTTAAGTGTAATATTTAATAAATGGGATGATGTATTATGTAATTATGAAGGTTTCCTAATTATAATACAATTTGTATTCCAAGACATTGTTTGACTATATAATAAACTCCAAGTCCCTTATTTTTGTATTCCATAATCGATTAAGAAGAACAAGAAAATCGATTTCTAGTTTCCTTCCTTGGACGATCGAATCAACAAACCCAAGAGGGTTTTCGGTTTTGTGTTGCTAAAAAAAGGTGTCGTGTACAAGTCTGTAATAGGATTTCACTATAAATCGTAAACGAGGTAAATCAACATAATAGGTACAATTCTTAACTTAGTTAATATTGATTATGAGTTTAATTCTAATTGTTTTACGTTGCATCTTGTTTGACAATCTAATTAGATATATACCTATAGTTTATATCAATTTAGAACTCATATAACTATTTGTATAATGTTTTAAGTGTTGTGTTTTTGTTTAGAAGTGCTTAACGACGAGTTGTAATGTGTCAAATGTTGTTATGTGGAATTCGATATCCAATGAGTGTCCGCGAGATCTGTAGACTCGAATGCATCCGCACCCTCGTGGTGCAATTTTTAGCTTTGTTTCATAGTTATTATTTTATAGATCTTAATATTTACGCCCCAAAAAAATCCCATGCAAAATTTCATTGTTGTCCAAAACTAGTAAAATTTGTGAGATCCATTTTTTGCTGTCCAAAATAACTAGGCTTTCCAACGCATGGGATGGGCTACATGGTGGGTGGCCTGCATTGGCTGAACGCCTGAACGTGTGTTGAAGCCCAAATAAAGTACCGAACCAGGAAGTGAAGATCTAACTGGCAAGGTATGTGTAAGATGTGAATAACAAATAGATTAAAGTTAACCAAGAAAAATTATATTATCGGCAACTTATATAAAAGGTAATCCGTTACATTGTTTGTGAAAAATAAAAAGTTAAGTACATATAACGGTGTTTTTGAAAGTAGATGGATTTGTAGACATCTCGGAAAGGTCGGGAAGTATGTTAAAATCATTAGCAAACGAACCATCTTAATTCGTTATCAGACACAAACTTTTAGAAAGATAAAGAAACATTTTAAGTAGGAGAAATTAATTTTGAAAAATGTTACATCATTCCAAGACTATCAAAATATTTCACTTTCATCAACATAGACAAAATACATTACATAATAGATCCTAAATTTAGGATTCTACAAACCCTGTGTGGGTCTTTTTTATGTTCAACAACACACTCACAAGGCAATACCAAACATCGTGAATCTTAGAAACTTTATTGTTGATAAATCACATGAAAATAGTTTTCACGCCTAAGATTCAAAAGATTCGATTACAATGTTTTATGGTTTTCTTCTTTACTTAAATAGTTGGTATAGGTTTGGTACCGGACCGATCTCGTGTTTTTAATTCGAAAAAAAACTATTCCCCTTACAAAAAAAAAATTTATAATTATTTTGATTTTTTTTTTTATCAAGTTAACCTAATAGATATTATCATTGTTTAAAATTTAGGGGTCATTTTCTAAATATTGGAGTACATATTAAAACTCACTTCTCATTTTATATTTTGTGTCCATTCTCTTTTTCATTTCGATAAGTTTCTATAAAAAAAAAGGTTCCACATTTACTTACAATTACTTGGTGAATAGGGAGTTCAATAAGGTATCTTTAATATATAATAAAAAGGGGCCTTAAATGCCACATGGCGAAGTAATATCCGTTGGATGGATTAACCTCTTTGATGTCAGCCGTTAGATCAGATTGATGATGTCATCAATGATTATTTTCATTTACACCCTCTTACAATACATAATTACATTCTCTCTTTTATTCAATCTCTACTCAAATAAAAAACATAATTATAATTTATTTATAGAATCATTTAATTTTGACTATAATTCACCTTATTATTATTCTAAAATCTCCTAACACAAAATATCAAACCATGTGTATAAAAATAAAGGTGTATATGTTATTATAACTATAAACAACATATGTATAAACGTAAAAGTATATATATGTATTCTACGTACAACACTATTTTCTCATAATAAATTAAAATCTACATAAAAGTAAAATTCATGATTCAATTTTTATTTTTTTTCGCGCTATCGCGGGACAATAATCTAGTAATTTTTTAAAAAGATGTGGTAATTTTTCAACCACTACTTTTAAGAATCGATATTCCTAAAATTAATCTATTATAAATTTTGCTAAATCATTGTCTTTCTATGTAGATATGTAAAGAATAAATTTAAAATACTTATTTTTTGTGATCGTGTTTTTAAACTAGATGTTGGAAATAAAAGTTTTGAAGAATAAGTATATAGTAGTTAAAATAAATGTATATAATTTTCCTTTGTAAACTTAAAAAGAAAAGGTTTAGGATTCATTATAAAATTCACCAAAGATGGAATTGGGAATTGGGAGGATAAGATCTGGAGACATATGGATGGGTGGAAAATAAATGTGAGTTTAACTTATTAGAATCAAGTTTAAATGGGAAAATTCTCCAAGGCTGGATCTATAAACTTGATGTGCATCATTTGCTTAAGACATATGCATCATACACCGATGATTAGACGGACCTTAATGGAGGCCCAGGGGGGCTGCGGCCCTTCCAAAGTTCGGAAAAATCGTGCGTTTTCACTATCTGAATCCGAGGAATAATCAGTTTGTTGTGTGTTGCATTGACCGCTACAACGTTTCGCCCCCCCGCTTAAAAATTTCATGTTCCGTTTATGTGCATCATTATATATATATAGAGTGGTTGGTTCTTCTAAAATAAACTTTAAAGTAAAATAAGTAAAATGAAAATAAAAAATAATTTATAATGTTAGATATTTTGAATTATCGTTCATTTTAACCATATCTCAAACTTTAAAAAACGAAGTTTTGTTGTATATAAAAAAAATGGGTAGTTTTATCGTTGTGCATCAAATTTCAATATTTACTGCACAAAAACAATGAATTTGATGCACAACCCTTAAACGGCATATATTTTGATGTATATCAAAACTTGCTTTTTTAAAGTTTGTTATAATTGAATAAATAAACATAATATAAAATTACAACATATAAAAATTATTTTTTCATATTTTTTTACTTATTTTATTTTAAGTATTGGTTTATAAGAACTTCCTCCTATATATATATATATATATATATATATATATATATATATATTTTATTTTGTTATGATGATCCGAAAAACAAATAAACTCTCTATCATTTATATTTGGCGTATCAACAATCATTGTGCATCAAATATGTATCAATATTATGGCAACTATATTTGGCGTATCAACAATCATCGTGCATCAATACTATTGTTATATAAGTAAAATTAGTGATGTGAATCATCGTTGCCTTTCTCCGGGTTTCATAACCATGCAAAGAAAAGAAAAAATAATGTAAAAAGGCTTAGAAGAAGTACCATAACTTTCGGCAGAAAAGTTAAATTATCAATTTGATCTAATGGTCTATATCACTTCTCATTTTTCTTAGCATAACAATGTTTTCTTAATAACCAATCTCTAAGTTATTATTCATTTTTCACACTTTAATCATCGTGTTCATGTTACCTTATCGGTGAATTTCCTGCCGTATAAGTAGTCGATTATTTACTCTCTTTTATATTGGATAAATTTATTCTAAGAAGAATAATTAAATTTAAAGATCCAAAAAAAAAATTAAAATGAAGTTTTTATATATTAAATTTTAGCTTATTTTCATAATCAAATGCATAATTCTGAGTTAGAATTAAGTAAAAAAAAAAAATTAAGAAAAAAAAATAGAAAACATTGTAGGAGTGACAATTATCACTAACTATTTTATTTCATTAAAAATAATATGGCCTTTTTACAAATAAATAACAAAAATACATTTAATTTATCAATATACATTATAAAGTATTTATGTATAAAATGTTAAAGTTTAAGCACGATAAAATTATTAAATTATCCTTTTAATTAGTCAATTATTATTATTATTATTTATGATACATTATAAAACATGTGGGTATAAAATATTAAAATTTAAGCATGATAAGATTATTCCCTTTTAATTAATCAATTATTTTTATTATTATTATTATTATTATTATTATTATTATTATTATTATTATCTATTTACAATATAAAGCATTTTGATATAAAGTATTGAAATTTAAGAATGCCAAAATTACTAAACTACCAATTTAACTAATTAATTATTAAAATATTATAAATATAATTATATAACACACTTACCATATATATTTAAAAATTTAAAATAATTAAATTTTCTTTTTCTATAAATTTAAAACAATCAATTTTAGTGTATGGAATTTCAAAGAAGTGGAGATAATCTTTTGATTTTTCAACAAATTGAATGTTTATAAACCGGAAATTTTAATTGTTTATAGAGTTATTTGTAACAAAATATATACCACCAAAGAAAATTATTCACAGGAATTTATTACCACCGCAACATCGTGCGAGTATTTTACTAGTACATTATAAAGTATTTAGGTATAAAATGTTGAAATTTAAGCATGATAAAATTATTTAATTACCTTTTTAATTAATCAATTATTAAATAATTAAAATTATAAATCTATAACACACTTACCCTATATACTTAAAATTTTAAAATAATTGAGTTTTCCTTTTTTATAAAGTTACAACAATCAATTTTATTGTATAAAATTTCAAATAAGTTAAGTTAATCTTTAGAATTTCTAACTAATTGAATGTTTATAAACAATATTGAGCGTTCGTAAAATTATTTGGAATAAAATATGTACCACCGAAAATTTAAACAATTTATTATCACCACGGCATCGCACGAGTATATTACTAGTATTTCATTAAAGATAATATGGTCTTTGAACAAATAAAATAAAATAAAATCCATATAATTTAATGAATAAATACTTTCATCCCACCCCATTTCATCACTGCCACCACCTTTGACCACCGTCTTCCACATCCAGCCACCACATGCCGCCTTCCACCACCACAATCAACCACTCCAGTCGTCGAAAAAAAAATGTGTTTTCTTTATCTTATTTTTTTTAGTGTTATTTTTGTTGTGTAACGACGTGGTTTTTAAAAATCACGTTTAACAAAAACTTTTTAAATTATCAGAGTATTTGTAGCGGAAAACATTTAGTTAAACGAGATTAGCGGTTCATAAAACAATTTCAATAATTAAACCATTTGTTACGTTAAAACTCACATCAAAATATGTTGATCTTTAATCTAGTTGGTAATGACAAACAATTGTAGACAACAAGCTACCCCAAAATAATCCCGCCTCACCAAGCACGTCTAAAGCAACCTACGAGCAAAAGACATATTTGGGAAAAGAGTATCAACTAAAGCTGGTGAGGCAATAATTATTAGCAAAAGACTATGAAAACGTTTGATATAAATAGGTTGTCTTTTCTAACCCAAACTATATGTGCTACGTCGTAAGCATATATGTTAAACAATGATCAACGTCACAATATACATATAAATGCATATGAAATTCATCTTCATTGTATAATCAATTCCATATCATTGCATATATCTTTTATTATATTAGGGGCCATCGTGCCCTAAGTATTTACCTTATCCGTTCCATCGATGTCCTAAGTATACAACTTATCTGGTCCATCGATGTCCTACGTGTTCCACTTATCTGGTCCATCGGTGTCCTAAGTGTAACTTATCTGGTCCATCAACGTCCTAATTGTACGAATGATATGGTCTATCGATGTCCTAAGTACACAACTTATCAGGTCCATCGACGTCCTAAGTGTACCACTTATCTGGCCATTGACGTCCTAAGTGTACCACTTATCTGCTCCATCGGCGTCCGAAGTGTACCACTTATACCTAATTGGTCACACTAGGTTTCACTGTCAATCAACGAGCAGCTACAACTACCCGTAATTAAGGCCTTACATGCAAAACTAGGGCATACTACTTATAATGTATAAATAACAACAACAACAATTATATAATCATATATAATTAAAAAATAAATTACTATTACAATAAGGATACATGTAGCTTACTACCACTGTCATCCAACTATACGTGTAGCTACAACAATCCGTAATCATTATGTATGGGTAACCACATATTACCCATATCATACGATTCTGTTATGGTTCTTTTTTTATTGATCAAAACATCTTTATACGTAAACAACGTCGTTCATTAACAACGATACTTTCAGACATCTTTACACGTTTCAAAACATCTTTTAAAACGTTTATACATCTTTTGAACGTTACTTTTATCTTTATGCTCGGTTTTTAAAACGATATTGTACTCACATTTAAATCTTTGTCGTTAAGCAAACATCCTCGTAAAAACGTTTCATTATCAACCTGATCAAAATATTACCTATTAACAATCTCGTAATGAGTTTTAACGTTATCGCATAACTGCTCAACGATATTCGAAAAATATTTCTACTCAGCTCAACCAACCTCCACTTGAATATTTTCAACCTCCACTTGAATATTTCCAGCCTCCATTTGAATACTTTCAACCGCTGGTTGGATATATCCAACCGCCGGTTAGACCAAAAACCAGCATGTAATTAAGCCGTCAACTTCATCTTCTCCACCTTGCAACTCCATAGTTGCAGGTTTTCCGACCTCAACAAAACTCGACCAAATTTAATATAAATCATGCCAAACAACTCCAAACGACTAAAAACAAGATTATATACGTAAATAACTGGTTATACCTTAAGAATTCGAATTGGGTATCGATTCAACTCGAAATGAACTGTAACGACATGGTTTTCAAAAATTACGTTTAACAAAAACTTTTTATATATACTCAGAAGTAACACAACTAAAACGTTAATAAAACGTGATTAGCAGTTCATAAAACTATTTAATTAATCAAACCATTCATTACATTAAAAACTCACATTATAAAAATGTTGAACATTAATCATTTGGCAATGATAAACAGTTGGGGACATCAAGCTACCCCACGTAAACCTGCCTCACCAAACACGTCTAAAGCCACCTACGAGCAAAAGACACATTTTCGGAAAAGAGTATCAGCTAAAGCTGGTGAGACTATAATTTTTTAGTAAAGACTATGAAAACGTTTCATATAAATATTTTGTCTTTACAAACCAAACCATACCCGCAACCTCGAAGCAGGTAATAAAATCAGCTTTCGTTATATTAAACGAAATAATAAAAATTAATTATCATCGTATAATTAATTTCAACATAACTTAATTATCTTCATATAACTAGGGTCTCGTGCAAACCCTAAATGTATATAGCAAAAAGGAAATCTCAACTGCCTCAAATACAATATACAATGGGCACCAACATGTGCCCTAACTTTATACAACAATAGGCAACATCGTATACCTAAAATATAAACAACAATAAACATTTGCATAAATAATTGATTCTTATCACATTACCAATTCATATGAATGCATATAACTTTCATTATACTAGGGTCTATCATGCCCTAAGTATTCACTTTAACCAGTCTATCCATGTCCTAAGTATACAACTTATCTGGTCCATCGATTTCTTACTTTCTGCTTTCTAGGGAAATCTCTACCCAATGGAACTTAACCCCGTTCGTTACTCGCACATTCCTGCATGTTATTATAATAGCCTTAGGGCGCGACTCCCAATCTTTATAATAACCCGGAATGTAGGCTTTCACTACTCCGGCGTTGCAAATTAATGCGTTGCCTTTTTAGGAGGTTTCGACGGTGACCAGTTAGCACCTCCCCACTCCCACACGTATCACTCCGGCTCTGAGGCTGACCTTGATGTGTTAAATATATTCTTCCCAAATGCTTACGCTAGACCACAACAACGGGCAGTGTACCCTTGTCCGGTTGTAGTATAGTTTTGGCAAGTTTGGGTTCGAACACAGGGACTAATGTAAATTAAGAGTTTAAGTTAAAAAGATAAAAAAAAAATAACAAGTGGGGGTTTGTATTATAACTACAAGTAACGTTTTAAGAATTTTTTTAGTAATCAAGATTAAAGAGACATTTTTTTGGACCGTTCACGAATGTATGACATTTTCTAAGTAATAACATGGTCGATTTACTTCTTATTTAAAACCAATTTCCTTTCGAATACCATATTTCTACAATTACCCAATCGTGCAACCACTCCTTTCGAATATGGTTAACACCCAAATAATTATGCATACCGAATCAAGCCGATGTGTGAGAATTAATCTATAAACTTCCTTTCGAATAGTTTACTAGTTTGATAAACCGATTTCTCTTATTTATAAACTAGCACTTGTGTTTAAACTTAGTTATTTCGATTACTATTATCGATTCCTTTCGAATACCGATAACTTTTATCAACTATAGACTAGTTGAATAATTCATTCTATATTTTAGTAAATTACCGAGTTATTTACAAATACCCGATTTTGTTTACCAATAAAGAACATAAGCAATCTAATAATACAATTAAAGATTAAACCCAAATGGATTCCCAATTAACCAAACACACCTATCAAACAATTCATACTCAAAATCAATCAATCAAGCGATTACATATCCAAGCAAACGTTAAAGAAATTAGCTACGCATAATTGAAATTAAGGGGGTGTTTGTTTCGGCTTATATAACCGGCTTATGAGCTAATGTAATTTTTCATAAGCTCATAAGCCCATTTTTTCCGGCTTATGAGCTTATCAAGTTAAGCTTATGACTTTAAATAAGCCATAAGCTCAGCTTCATAAGCTCATAAGCCGGAAAAATGAGCTTATGAGCTTATGAAAAATTACATAAGCTCATAAGCCCGTTTAATAAGCCGACACAAACACCCCCTAAAAATGAATTAATAGAAAAGCTGAACATGATACCAAGTGTTTGATGAAATGTCAATGTCTAAAATACCCAAATTGAAATTAAATTGAAGCTAATAGAGTAATTTCAATTGAAATTAATGAGAAACCCTTGATTAAATGATGAATATTGCTTCCAAAAACTCTCCCCAAATCTCCAAGAAATGTTGTGTGTGTGATTGATATGGAATTGGTGATGATGATTAAGATGATGGTTATGATCCCCCCCCCCCCCCCCCCCCCCCCCCCCCCCCCCCCGTGTCTCTTCACTTTCAGTAATAATACCAAAAGATACTCTCCGAAACCAATAAATGATTGCATTAAACAAAGACATGTAACAACCCGAAACTGACCCACTGCACCCCAGTCAGTACCACTGTGACGTAGTGGTGTTTTGCGTTTTGTTCTTTTCCTGCATTGTTTTGGCACATCTTGACGTTAATTCCTCCATTCCAGTGCTAAATACCGAAATACATACTTTTACACAAATTATAAGTATAACGGAGCCCATCCATCACATTTTAGACTTAAAACATAACAAATATCGCAAATAAAAATGTATATAATTGAGCAATATCAAACACCCCCCCCCCCCCCCCCCCTACTTAACCATTTGCTTTCCCTCAATCAAATTTGTCACAAACTCTAACTCATTTTATTATTATTAAAAGACTTAAGAAAAGTTCACGTAATCATGGGATTATACATTTAACTACATTCCGACATTTATTAATTAAAGATTTGCTTGAAATTGAAAGATCGTAAATCGACTACGAACATCAAATGTTACCAAATTACTTAAGTAAACAAAAACCGCAATTTTCTAAAGCTAAGTCCCATTATAACCCATAGTTTAGATATGTCCAAATAACCACCCATTTTCCCTAACTCACCAACTTAAGTCGGAGCGATCATCGTGGGCATGAAAAGGTGGGGTGTTAAGTTGTCATAGGCGCCTCAGGCGCAAAGGCTATAGCCTTTTTTTAGTACGAGGCGAGGCACGTTCAAGAGGCGCATTGAGGCGCTCACCTGGATTGAGCCTTGACTTTTTTTAAAGGCGAGCCTGATAAATATTTCCGTATTTTTATACCTGTTTATTCATTTTATTCTAACGTAGACATATATAAATGGGGTTTGGATATATATGATCCTCTTAAGAGACCCAAATGCATTTTAAGAAGTTATTAAACAAATTTTCTACAAAATAAAAATTTAGAAAACCATATACAAATTTGTCATGAATTTTTCGTTTTCATCAAGGCTTTTTCTTCTTCTACTATTTTTCTATTTAAAACTTACCTTTGTTATGTTATGAATTATAATATTATGGGTTTTCCTTTTTTCGAACCCAAATATTTGATGTTTCAAAAGTTATAATGTTGTTAGATATTTTATATATATGGTTATAATAAAATATTTTAATATTTCTCTTTCCAATTATAGTGCGCCTAACACTTATGAGACAATCGTCTCGAACTGCGTCTTACGCCTAAGGCTCTGAGAACCCTTGTTGTCTATGTACAGCTATAGCCTTTGACAACTTTGTATACAAGGCCTTAAAAAGGCCTAAAAAACTCTAAAACCTAGAGCGGTAGCTTTAGTTGTATATATATATAATATAATTATGGGCACTAAGAGATTAAGGCCTTAAAAAAAATTAGACATTTAAAATTATCTTTTTGGGTATTCAGATACGATTGAAGACATTATACATTTAACAATCTACCAACCTTAGCTATTTTTCATTTTTTCAATACATTTTGGAAATTAAGGACATTTAGTACATGGTTGTTGTTAAAGATGAAATAGTGTTCACGGTGTGATTTTTTTGTTTTATACATTAACGGATACTAATCAATCTAAGTAATTAATTATAACTAGCAGACCCTCGTGCGTTGCACGAGTTCGATAGATTGTGTTGATAATTGAAGATAGGGTTGCATTCGATATTCTTTACAAAAGATTAGAGACTGCGATTGTTACGGTTTCTACCTCAATAAAAGTTTTGAAGTCAAAAGTTTGTTTGACCATAGAAGTCAAAGTCAAACTCTCAGTTTAGACAAAAATACTCAACGACTGTTTAACATTACAAGACCACGAATGATATTAATCCCTTGTTCTGCATCATTTCTTGATTACTTAAACAACACAAGCTACAATAAATAGCAAAAGAAGAATGCATACCAATTTTTCCGTGACCAAAAACACTTTGCGGAGAGTTCTCTATAACCACACAGGTTGCTTATCATCATATATCGTTTGAACAGGAACCTTTGATTTCAGTTCCAGCTGAACCAGAATGCGGATCCAGTGTTTTTGGTCTTTCCAAGCATTACATCTTTGGCTTCATTAATTTTTGAGGCTAAGTAATGGCTTCCTCCAGCATCCGGATGGTTTGCAACCATTACTCTTCTACGTGCTTCCCTCACCTTGTCTGCTGCCGCACCTTCTCTGTCAAATATGAGTCCCATATGAAAAATGTCTAATATACCCTTTCGATGATTAATATAATGAACGTAAATGTCATAATTTTACAAGCTTATGTAAAAGCTTTAGTTCTTCAATAGTGTTAATTTGTCTTTTTCTATAGTATTTGTTTAGGCCTTTAGGGTAAGTTAGGCTACCTGACACCAAGGATTAGAGCGGCTTCTCGTCTAGTCATAGTTTGTTGGAAGCCACCTTCATAAAATCTGCGTGTTGCCATATCTAACTAAGGAAATTACATCATCAGTGTAGCACTTGGTTGGTACTTAATGATAATGCCCCCTTGTTATAATCACAAAGTAATAATGTAATTAACATTGATCCACAAGACTCCACCTTTTGTTCAAAAGTGAGGCGTAAAAATACTCGAAATTATTTTAAGCTTTACGTTTCATATGACAAGTATAAGTACAGATGCATGACAGGTCACAACGGAGAGTAAGAAAAACACTTTCTCATCGTCATAAAATTCAAGATAACTTGTCATTTTGCAACATAATCTAATTAAACAAATCCGATGCACAACTAAAAGGTGAAGTAAAAAAATTACCATCACAAACTCCACAAATGCAATACGAGTTGAATGGTGATAGTCTCCTAACAACCTCAAATGGTAAACCTATAAAACAACAATTTCAATAAAATATAGTTAACCATTGAAGTAGCAATGATATTTTATTATTTTTAAATAACCAACGTACCTCTCCACAAAACGACTCAAAGAAGAGTTTCACATCTGCCTGAGTAACCTGTTTCAAGTAAAATAGAGATCAAACATATGCCACTAATATTCAAAGAAGCCTGCAAAATGAACGGGAAATCTTATAAATTACCTTCTTATCAATGTTAATACAATAGATAGTTCTAGCACACATTTACCTTTCATCCTCAGACTAAACACAAAAGTATAGTGGAGTTAGTAAGCACAATAATAAATACGTAAAATTTACATTTTCAAAAATAGCAAAAATAGAAGATACTCACTCTTGGCAAAAAAGTTGGATTTACGGGTGCAATCGCAGTTTTTGAAGGCAGAACCCTAACTGGGTAGTACCCGAGCATAGTTCCAGCAAGACTCAATGCATTCCTTGCACCTTCTGCAAGAACGTTAAAGACAACAAAATGTAACACCAATCACAAATTAAATATATTTCTAAATTATCAAATATTACATCAACATACCCTCATCAGTATACTCAATAAAGGCAAAACGAAGAACGGAATTAGGGTCACCACATATACGACAATCGACAACCTAAGAGTAACAATTAAACATTCCGTCAGAATCATAAACATATCACCAACAAAAACTTAAAAAGGCGTCATATCATAATTTGGTTGACATATTTACCTGTCCACAATTGATAAAGAGGGCAGCAAGCTGTTCTTCAGTTACCTAATTCATTAAACCCGAATAAGTAAAAAATAAAACAAAATCGAGCATAATTAGAAAAATATAATATGATTTAAAAATTCACCTGCTGATCGATGTCAGACACATGAACAGTCCTCCTAATGACATCTTCTCGTTGTGCCATGTTGGTTCGGTTATTCATCCTTCGTTTCCCATGATTAAAACTACCCTTCTATAAACCATACAAACTAAAAAACATCAGTATATTGGATTGCTCAAAATTACAAATATACCCGTAAAATCATCAACCAATCCCACTTTCCAATCACCAATTACCAAAAAGATTAATAATTTAACAAACAAAAATATACCCTTCTCATAGGAACACCATTAATGTTGACAAACGGCGTCTGGTTAGGTTGCATCATGAAATCATTAACACCGGAGTACCCAAACGGAGGCGGCAAAAGCATCGGTGGCGCGTTAAAACCATTATTAACACCATGATTATAATTAGTAGAAAGTGAAGGTGGGACAAATTCTTCAGCCAAGGGATTTAAGTTAGACAACATTTCAGCCAAATCCCTCATTTCCACTTCACCTACTTCATTGCCCCCAACCCCGTTGTTATCATTTTAGTGATTTCCACAAGAAAGATAGAAACTTGAATTACCAACAACGCAATTAACGTAAAATACCTGTATGTAATCCTCTTTTTTATGGTAAGCCTTGGCACGGACAAGATAGTTCTTATGTTTCTCAAGAAGCCCAAATCTTTTCCTTTCATTTCTGAATGCAGGGGATAAATATACGAATGAGAAAAAAACGAAAGAACACTAAAAAAGTATATAAAGTAGTGCTATAGGCACTCACGGTTGAGCTCGTTCCTTGTCGGCTCGTCTACGAACAGCGTTCCTTAGGGACGACATCTTAAAAAATGTAAAGAATAATCGGCTACAAAGAAAGTAGGAAATAAAACAAAATGAGCATAAGCAACTATACACAACTAACACCAGAATATGAAATTAGCTCATATCGGGTTTCGCTTAAATTTCTTAAACCTATAGTATGTGCATCTGAATAGACAAAATCATAAACTAATTTTAATTTTGAATAAATATATTATACTCTAACAAATACAAGATTCAATATAAATTTCATAGCTTCTTTAGTTTAAATAAACATTAGGAAATCAAATTAAGAAATAAGAAAACTGAATTGTACCTGAAAATATAGCTGAAATCTACAACTGAGAGGGTTTTGCTTAATTCAAAAACAAAAAACCTAAAATCCCCCTGTGTTTTTAATTGATTTGCGTTCTTTAGTTTAAATAAACATTAGGAAATCAAATTAAGAAATAAGAAAACTGAATTGTACCTGAAAATATAGCCGACTGTGGAAGTAACGAAAATGGAGAGAAAGAAACATAGTGAACACGTAAGGCAGATGATGAAGCGGTAGAAATACAGGTGTAAACAAATGCAAAAGCCAGCAACACAAACCGATTAATCAATCATCAAAGGATTGGGCCAGTCCAGGAAATACCAAAAAAAACCAGCCCAAGCCCAAAAAGAATAAAAAAAATATTTTTGGGCACAAACCTATATGCAATATCAAGAATTAATATAGGAGAGTAATGGAACCTTTTGAATTGACGGATAACAATCTGAAAGTAGTTTAAAAATTTTCATATCACTCCATATATCTTTTATTATATTAAGGTCCATCGTGCCATAAGTATTTACCTTATCCGGTCCATCGATGTCCTAAGTATACAACTTATCTCGTCCATCGATGTCCTACGTGTTCCACTTATCTGGTCTATCGATATCCCAAGTGTACAACTTATCTGGTCCATCAACTTCCTAAGTGTACCAATTATCTGGTCCATCGATGTCCTAAGTACACAACTTATCAGTCCATCGACATCCTAAGTATACCACTTATCTGGTCCATCAACGTCCTAAGTGTACCACTTATGCTTTGGCTAGCACTTTTCACCTAGTTGGTCACACTAGGTTTCACAGTCAAGCAACGAGCATATACAACTACCCGTAATCAAAGCCTCTGATGCAAAACTAAGACATACTCCTTATAATGCATAAATAACATCAACAACACTTATATAATCATATATAATTAAAAGTAAATTACAATTACAATAAGGATACATGTAGCTTACTACCATCTATCATCCAAATATACGGGTAACTACAACAACCCGTAATCATCATGTATGGGAAACCACGTATTACCCATACCACACGATTCCGTTATTCTGTTATGGTTCATTATTTATTGATCAAAACCTCTTTATACGTAAACAACGTCGTTCATTGACAACGATACTTTCAAACGTCTTTACACGTTTCAAAACATCTTTTAAAACGTTTATACATCTTTTGAACGTTACTTTTTATCTTTATGCTCGGTTTTTAAAACAATATTGTACTCACATTTAAATCTTTGTCGTTAAGAAAACATCCAAGCAAAAACGTTTCCCAATCAATCAAATCAAAATATTGCCTATTAACAATCTCGTAATGACTTTTAACGTTATCGCATAACTGCTCAACAATACTCGGAAAATATTTCTACTCAACATAACCAACCTCCGCTTGAATATTTTCAACCTCCACTTGAATATTTTCAACCTCCATTTGAATACTTTCAATTGCAAGTAAAATAGATTCAACCGCCGGTTGGACCAAAAACCAGCATGTAATTAAGCCATCAACTTCATCTTCTCCATCTTGTAACTCCATAGTTGCAGGTTTTTCAACCTCAACAAATGTCGACCAAATTCAATATAAATCATGCCAAACAACTTCAAACGACTAAAAACATGATTATAGTAAATAACTAGTTATACCTTAAGAATTCGAATTGGATATCGATTCAACTCGAACTGGACTAGCTCTGTTTCAAATTTCGCTTACACCGGAACGATCCCCTCGATTCCACGAGTACCAATATGTGTTCCTGATATCGCATATTTTAATCATATTATTATATGCGATATTTGTCTTTTTAAAGTTTAATTCATAACGGATTGTGGGAATTTCGGGCTATTTTGGTATTAAAATGTTATACAGGTATTAGCCGAAGTTCTGGAGCGGAAGTGACATAATTGGAGCGGAAACTGAAGAAATCGGGTCAAGGTTGTTTTCCCGTTATAATTTGAGACGAGAATTAATTGGTTACGAGAGATGAGGCGAAAAGAAGACGAAAAACGAGAATTGCTGGAAAACCCCTTGGGACGCCCGTCCCAAGGGGAGGGACGCCCGTCCCGCGCCTTTTTGGGCTGCTGTTGTTACGTTTTATAAAACAGTTTTTAGGGTTTATTGTTTATCATCATTATCATACGCATAGTATTGGAGTATTGAAACCCTAGCTTGGGACCACGAATTCTTGGAGTATTTTGGTATTGTTAGACTCGTTAATTTCGTTGTTTTAAGCATTCGGATCATTGGTACTTTAATCTTTTTCGTTATTACTTTTAATATAAAGATGTTTAATTCAATTCAATTGTGTTGCGTTTTTATCATTATGAGTAGCTAAATTTCTTAACGTTCACTTGGATGATGTGATCAATTATGTAGGTTATTGTTTAATTATGAATATGTTGAATTGGATTTTATGTTTAATCGAAAAACCAATTGTAATCAGTTTTTGAATATTGTTTAATCTTTTATATAAACTGTTAGTAATTCATCATAGGTATTCGAGAGGAACTTGTGACATTACAAAATAGTTTATGAAATAACTAATCGGTCTATAATTAGTTTAAAGATATTAGTATTCGAGAGGAACTAGTATTAAAGATTTAAACAATAAAAACGTGATTGTGGTTGTTAGTTAACTAGATTAAGAGAGATCGGTTTAGTTAATTAAGAGGCTATTCGAGAGGAAGCTTTATAAGATTAAATCATAAAATCGGCTTAGGTACTTATTGCTTAGTTGTCAAACGTAGAAATTATTCACGAGAGTGGTAACTATACATGAGACAGTTAAAGTTTTAATGGGAAACGAGAGTTCAAGTTAAATACCTTTTAAGTAGTTCAACATTATTAGTAATTAAGTGATAACCGTAGTAATTGTGATCAAGTCCAAGTGAATGTATTTTTCATCAATTGTTTACAAACCAAAATCTTTTCAGCGATTCATCTGAATCAATTAGTTTCTTAATTTAGTAGTTTAAGCACCGTGACAATTCGGTCACAAAACCCACTTTTTGTTTTATTAATTATTAATTATTTTTCAACCATCAGTCCCTGCGAACGAACCTGATTTACCTAAAACTATACTATACTTGATTAGGTCCACTGCCTAAGATTGTGTAGTCGAGTCGTAAGTAATTCTTGTTTTTAAAAATATACTCGATTTCGCACATCAAGTTTTTGGCGCCGCTGCCGGGGACTGTAGTTTTTGATTTTTAATTAATAATTTTTGATTCGATCCTTTTAGGTATTAATTACTTGAAAGTTATTTTAATTGTTTATCAGGTGCTATTGACGGTTTTTAGTTGTGATTTTTCAGAGATTACAGGTAGTGGATGAACACAAGGGCTTCTGGGTTACCGCTTAAAAGTCCACAGTCTAATCCAGGATTTTCAAAGAAAAGGCGCAACAAGAAACCAAACACTACACCACCATCACCAGTTAAGTTAGAAACGGAGGATCTAGAAGAGAATTTCGAGGATTCAATCAATTCAGATTCAGAAGTAGAGATAATAATTGAGATGGCTGATCCGAATGATGCACCGATGCATCAGAGAGCTAGGGTAGTACCGCCAACACCGGGTTCGGTGATTCGTACTCCAAACATGGGGAATGATTTTTCAGTGAAGGGTCATCATCTAAAGATGATCCAGGATAATTATTTTGACGGAAGGATAAGAAAAGATCCACATGCGCACGTGGCTAAGTATGTTAAATTGTGCGAGATGTTCAAATACGGGGCAGGAATGGATGATAATGTCAAGTTATCCCTTTTTCCATTGTCTCTCACGGGAGAGGCACTCACTTGGTTTGAAGAGTTAGCGGAAAACTCCATTGATACGTGGGCGAAAATGAGGGAAGAATTTGTTTCAAGATTTTTTCCAACATCTCTGGCAAGAAGTTTATTGAACGATATACGGGGATTTAGGCAAGGAAACAGAGAGACTATTGTTGAAGCTTGGAGTAGACTTAAGGATATGCTCAGAGGTTGTCATGGGCATGGGTTAGATAAAGGGCAGATCATTGATATCTTTTTCTTTGGATTAGACAGACAGTCGCAGGGGGAGTTAAATTTAGCTGGAGGAGGAAGTTTTCAGTACAAATCCATCAACGATGCGACTAAGATGTTGGATGATCAGCTGCTAATGGATTTTTCTAGAGAACATAATCAATTTGGTAGAGAAAGAGGAGAAAAGAAGGTAGTTGCTAGTGCTGAGAGTAGTAGTGGGAATGAAGAGGTGATGGCTGAGATTAAAGCTTTATCTAGTAAAATGGATAGTAATTTTTCGAGGATAGACACTCAGTTTAGTAGAGTTGGAAAGGATATGAATGTGATGGCAAATGGTTGTGACCACTGTGGGGGACTCCACTACACTGAAGATTGTGATGTGAGAAGAGAAGCAGAAAGTGAAGATGTGAAGTTCGCGCAAAATCAGTACCAGGGAGCATTTCAGAGAACCGGCTTTCATAACCGTAATTCGGGTAATTATAACTCTGGTAATAATAACTTTAATGCTAACAATTCTGGAAATTCTCAAAACAGGTACCAAAGGAATAACCAGAATCAACAGCAGGAAGAAGAGGAATCGGGTTTGATGGACATAATGAAAAACTTCATTCAAACTCAGTCAGCGAAGAATGAAGCAACAGACAAGCAGTTTAAGGTCCTTCATGAGAAATTGGAGCAAGGACAAAGGAATCAACAAGCAGCACTTAGTGATTTAGAGAAGAGATTGGATAGACTAAGTGATCAACATGCTGCTAGACCTAATGGGCAGTTGCCAAGTAACACACAACAGAACCCAAGGCAACAACCATTTTGGCAAACTGGAGGGCAAAAATCTCAACCTTCTAACACTCGAAACGAGCATGTGAATGCGGTGTTTACAAGGTCTGGTAGAGTTTTTGGTAATGTTAATGATTCTGCAGGTGTTACAAATCCAGTTGTGCAGGAATCTAATGTTGAAGTGAGGGAGAATGAGGAAGAAGAGGGACCGGAAGTTACGCCAGCTGTTCAGCCAAAACCGGCGGTGTCACCTAAAGTGAAAGAATACAAGACGGAAGTTCCCTTCCCTAAACGTTTGAGGAAGGAGAAAATGCAAGAACAGTACGGTAAATTTGTTGATATGATTAAATCTGTGCATATTAATGTTCCTTTGGTTGACTTGATTTCAGGAATGCCAAATTACACCAAATTTATCAAGGAGCTTGTAACTGGAAAAGGGAAGTTGGAGGAAGCTCAAGCGACGTTCTTAAATGCAGAGTGTTCAGCACTTATTCAAAACCAGCTTCCACCAAAGTTAGGAGACCCAGGGAGTTTTCTAATTTCATGTACCTTGAGTAAAACAATAACTTGTGAGGCATTAGCTGATTTAGGAGCTAGTATAAATCTAATGCCTTATTCATTGTACGCTAAATTGGATTTAGGAGCATTAAAACCTACTCGTATGAAAATTAGACTCGCCGACCGTTCATACCAATACCCTTTAGGTATAGTCGAAAATATGCGAGTGCAAGTAGGTAAATTTGTGTTTCCCGTTGATTTTGTCATATTAGAAATGGAGGAGGATAGCAAGGTACCTTTGATTTTAGGTAGACCATTTCTACATACTGCGGATGCTATCATTCGTGTTCAGGAAGGGAAAATTTCTTTGGGAGTTAAGGAGGAAAGGATTGTTTTTACTGTAGATCGAGCTTTAAAGCATTCTTATTCTTGTGATGATACGTGTTTTCGTATTGATGTTGTTGATGAAATGCTTGACCTAGATGTGCAGGAAATACTTGGAGGATATTTTGCGTTTGAAGAGGAGGAAGATCAGGAGATCGAGGATTTTGATCCCATCTTGAAAATGGAGTTGGAGGCATTTGAGAAGAACTCTACGAGCTTGAAACTGGAGAAATCCGACCCGGATTTAGATTTATTAGAGATTGAATATTTAATCAACAATCCGGGTGCAACGTTCGAGAAGCCAAACTCAAGTTTGGGGGAAACTTGTCACGGTATGTCTTCCGACCCTTTTGAATTGTTTTATTCTACTTGTCGAGAAAAGGAAAAATTTTTGCAGGAATTTGAGAATATCGGAGAAGATACAGCATGGGACGAATTTAAGAAGACGAAATTCGATGAAAGCAAAAGTGACGATGTTTGGGAAATCGGAGATGTTCTATCACTGCTTAGGGAGGCTCGAGAATGGCATGACGCGTGGGTGAAGCGAACCGAGATGTTCGATGTCATGGAGGAAGCATTGGCTTTTGGCGACCATGAGGAAGACGATGAGCATGTGGAGTTAGCTAAGGATGGCTTTTATGCCATTGACAAGTAAGAAACGGGAACACGAGTCTAGCTAACGACTCGACTGATAAATTTAGCGCTTGCGGGAGGCAACCCGAGGTAACTTGTATTATTTTTATTTTTATTTTGGAAGTACACGTGTCACGATTAAGGTACGTCTTCCGTTTCATGTTTTTCATTTTTTAAGTTTTCTAAGTTTTAGTATTCGTTTCATTCAAAAAAAAAAAAAAAAAAAAAAAAAAAAAAAAAAAATTCGATCAGATACACGGGACGCCCGTCCCCTATTTGGGGACTCCCGTCCCAAAATGTGCACAAAAACGAGCGTACTGGAACCCCCGTCCCACAAATCAGAACACCCGTTACAACCTTGGGACGCCCGTTCTAAATACTGGGACGCCCGTCCTGTGAGGGCGAGGGACGCCCGTCCCCTGGGCCGTGACGCCCGTCCCACGCGCCTGAGCCAGATCGCTACTTTCTGTTGCTGTTTGCTGCACTAAATTGTCCTACCTCTTTTCTTTTCTTATTTCCCACCGAACATAAACACACACACACGAATTTAAGCTTCTTAATTTCAATTTTTCGCATACAAATTCAAGGTTAGTTTCTATTGTTTTTAATTATTCATTTCTTTGATTCTATATTGATTAAATGCATGATTATTTCTTTAGAAACCATTTAATTAGGGATTTTGGCTTATGAACCCTAGGTTTAAATTTTGAAATTGAATTGGGGGTTTTGTGTGTAATGAGTTAATATGACTTTAGGAAGTAAAGGGAGTGCTAGATAGATGATTTTAACCATGAGCTTGCATTGTTGCTTGAAAAATTTTACCCTTAATTTGCGATTAGTATGGTGGGGTTAAAATTTTTAACATTTGATTCTTAATGGTTAATTTGATGCTATGATTTCGTCTAGTTTGATTGCTTAAATTGATTATGTTAAACATAGAATTTTTGAACTTAGTTTGAAATTTTATTTTAGTGTTTTCGGCAATTAAAATGGCGGTATTATAATCATTTATTTGGTATTATGATGGGCAAATAGAACGGGAAGGAAGTTTTAATTGTAAAGTTTGTTGTTTAACATTTGTATTCTTTTTGTATATGTGTTTTTGTTTTGTAGATGAGTCGAGCACGTGGTAAGAGACCAAGAGGTAGCCGAAATGAGCCACAACAGGGGGTTGTTGAGCGAAACCCCATGGATATACCAGAGAAGTACCAGCCGAAGATTTCCTTGGATGAGCTTCGTCAGAAGCGTATTATGGGACATCGGACTTTGGATTGGGAGACTGTTGCGAGATTGCGTTTTAGGACGGAATTAGAGGACCTTCTAACCGATGATTGGAAGCGGTTGTTTGCAATCAGGTCTGGGGTTTATCAAAGTTTAGTGGAAGAATTTTACTGCAGTTTTCGTTTAAATACGGATATGGGTTCTACCACTTCGACGGTGATGACATTTCAACTGGGCGGAGAGACATTTACAATGTCTTACGCTGAGTTTGGGGTAGCCATGGGGATTTATACAGAGCAGGAGGTTTTGGGAGTAGGTTTTACTGAGGGATTAGCAACTTGGCCGGCTGGGATGAACGCTCGGTTATTCTGGCGACAATATGATATTAGTACCGAACCTCATCATAAGAGTATTAAACAGGCGGTCATGGTCAACCCGATGTATCGGTTACTGTTTCGGGCAATTGTTGAGTCTATTTCGGCTCGAGCAAATTGCACGAACAATTGCACCCAACAGGATCTATTTTACCTCTACTGTAGTTTAGCTTGACGTCCGTGCAACCTTGCCCGGTGTTTGGCAACTTATCTATACGACAGGGCGTATGGTAAGGGTGATGGGGCAGTATGTGGTGGCGCCTTTATATGCCACTTAGCTTTTAAGTTAGGGGTAGCTAATAGGGAGAATTTGGAGGCTACAGTTGGTTCGGTAGCCGAAGTTCGTACATTGGATATTGCTGCACTGAGGAATATTTCGATGGTTGATCGAGCTGGGAACTTGATAGGGAGTACACGTGATGGAAGTGGGTCTAATGCTGCTGGTGATGCTGCGCCAGATGCGGAGTCAGATGATGAGCCGAGTGATCCATACTCTATGGAGGCTCTATCTCGACAGTTGACTGCGATGCAGACATCTCACCAGCGATTCCAGGATTACTATTATGAGGATCAGAGGATGATGGGTTCTCAGCTGGCTCATTTGACCTATCATCAGGAGCGTTATCAGCCCTACATGGATCAGTGGGCGCAGCGAGAGGCTCAGAGTATGGGTCAGGTTTTTCCGGCCTATGCTCCACCAGATATCTTCATTCCAGCACATCGTCAGGGCGGATTTTACTATCCCCCTCAGTCTCAGCAGCAGAGTGGTCCGAGTGGCCCGCCGCAGTTTGGTACGTACTCCGGAGGGGATGGGGAACAATCTATTTTTCCTCCACCCGAGTGACATGGCTTGGTGGTCTTTACAGATAAACATTTCTTTTTCTCATTTCTTTTTATTTCTTATTTTATTTTTGTTTTTATTTATTTATTTGTGCTGACTAATGTTAACGTACCTTGTATTCTTTGTTTGTCTTGTTTTTCCTTTGTTTTGATTCGTCTTGTACAATGAGGGCATTGTCTAACTCTAGTATGGGGGGGTTAAGGAAAAACATCCGTTGTGTTTAGTTTAGTCAGTGTATTGCATTCAATTCAAAAAAAAAAAAAAAAAAAAAAAAAAAAATGATGACATGTCTTGAGAATTTTTAATATGTTGCATAACCTAGCACATTTTATACCCTACTCAAAGAAAAGTGAGATTTTGAGCCTTGAAAGCATTCATTTTAAATGCTACCTTTTTCTTTTGTATGAGTGTGCCGATGGTTGATGACTTTAGAACTTGACATAGTCATACGTTTCGAGACCATAGATGAGCATTGCATTAGGGTAACCTAGTGTAATTTGGTACAACTTTAGGGGCAACTTAGGAATAAACCATTTGATTTAGCCTATTCGTTTCTTGTTAGATAATTGTAGCTTGATCACATTGGTTAGCTATTTTCCATTTAACCCTTTTGTAACACTTACTTTTAGTGTTAGATACTCTAATTAACCATTTTGCGCCTAACTTTTTCGTTTCATTTAAACCCACTAAATACTTTGTACTTTAGCCTTTTCTTTTCATTTTTAGATGAATCCGAACTTAGTTTTGAGATTGCTATTGATTGTATACATGAAGATTGAAGTTAGAAGTGTTAAGGCATTGAAATTATCGAATATCGTTAGCCTTTGTATTATCTATGTATTTATTAGCAAAAGTTAAAAAAAAAAAAAAAAAAAAAAAAAAAGAGAGTTGTATAGTTATGTAGTTTTATG
Organism: Senecio squalidus; assembly: GCA_910822075.1. Lineage (NCBI taxonomy): Eukaryota > Viridiplantae > Streptophyta > Magnoliopsida > Asterales > Asteraceae > Senecio > Senecio squalidus. The sequence continues at coordinate 31,000,932 of CAJVGC010000590.1, forward strand.
TATTTTTAGTCTTTGAAGAAATAAAGTTGAAATAGTTGTAGCATGAGTTATGTAATTCGGAAGAAATTGAAGTTATATGGAGCAATTGGTTCATTAGCGTTTAGGAGTTCGGATTCATTCTAAGTTTAGATGTATACTACGTTTATTTGTATACTTTTACTTATTTACCCATTTAACCTCTATATATTTATTCACATGCCTTTACCTGTACATTACATCCCGAATAAAAGTCCCCGTTTAGTTGTACCTAGACTCTAGTGGTGGAGAAACGATACTGTATCAAGCCTATGATAGAAAACTCACCATGACTGAGCAATTGAGCGGATTTATAGAATATTTTACATACCCTTTAGACTAGTTCGAGAGATTTGTGTGAATTACTCCCAATAATTCGTGAGGTGTTTGGTTATGCTTTTTAAATCATGGTTTGGTAATTAAATGAATTGAACTGGATTTGCTTGAGGGCAAGCAAAGGTTAAGTATGGGGGGATTTGATATCGCATATTTTAATCATATTATTATATGCGATATTTGTCTTTTTAAAGTTTAATTCATAACGGATTTTGGGAATTTCGGGCTATTTTGGTATTAAAATGTTATACAGGTATTAGCCGAAGTTCTGGAGCGGAAGTGACATAATTGGAGCGGAAACTGAAGAAATCGGGTCAAGGTTGTTTTCCCGTTATAATTTGAGACGAGAATTAATTGGTTACGAGAGATGAGGCGAAAACAAGACGAAAAACGAGAATTGCTGGAAAACCCCTTGGGACGCCCGTCCCAAGGGGAGGGACCCCCGTCCCGCGCCTTTTTGGGCTGCTGTTGTTACGTTTTATAAAACAGTTTTTAGGGTTTATTGTTTATCATCATTATCATACGCATAGTATTGGAGTATTGAAACCCTAGCTTGGGACCACGAATTCTTGGAGTATTTTGGTATTGTTAGACTCGTTAATTTCGTTGTTTTAAGCATTCGGATCATTGGTACTTTAATCTTTTTCGTTATTACTTTTAATATAAAGATGTTTAATTCAATTCAATTGTGTTGCGTTTTTATCATTATGAGTAGCTAAATTTCTTAACGTTCACTTGGATGATGTGATCAATTATGTAGGTTATTGTTTAATTATGAATATGTTGAATTGGATTTTATGTTTAATCGAAAAACCAATTGTAATCAGTTTTTGAATATTGTTTAATCTTTTATATAAACTGTTAGTAATTCATCATAGGTATTCGAGAGGAACTTGTGACATTACAAAATAGTTTATGAAATAACTAATCGGTCTATAATTAGTTTAAAGATATTAGTATTCGAGAGGAACTAGTATTAAAGATTTAAACAATAAAAACGTGATTGTGGTTGTTAGTTAACTAGATTAAGAGAGATCGGTTTAGTTAATTAAGAGGCTATTCGAGAGGAAGCTTTATAAGATTAAATCATAAAATCGGCTTAGGTACTTATTGCTTAGTTGTCAAACGTAGAAATTATTCACGAGAGTGGTAACTATACATGAGACAGTTAAAGTTTTAATGGGAAACGAGAGTTCAAGTTAAATACCTTTTAAGTAGTTCAACATTATTAGTAATTAAGTGATAACCGTAGTAATTGTGATCAAGTCCAAGTGAATGTATTTTTCATCAATTGTTTACAAACCAAAATCTTTTCAGCGATTCATCTGAATCAATTAGTTTCTTTAATTTAGTAGTTTAAGCACCGTGACAATTCGGTCACAAAACCCACTTTTTGTTTTATTAATTATTAATTATTTTTCAACCATCAGTCCCTGCGAACGAACCTGATTTACCTAAAACTATACTATACTTGATTAGGTCCACTGCCTAAGATTGTGTAGTCGAGTCGTAAGTAATTCTTGTTTTTAAAATATACTCGATTTCGCACATCAGTTCCATTTGTTTATCCGGTAAGAAACGGTTTTGGAATCGAGGAATTTCGAACTTCACCGACTTTGGTTTTCTTGTTTTCTTTCTTTCACTCGAAGGAACACACACACATCTACAAATATGTTTCACTTCTTATCTTTCTATTTATATAAAATCATAAGATTTTTATAAAAACTTCAAGTTTAACCCCAAACTTTGATATAATGACACTCTTTACCCAAAGTGTAAAACTCTTTACAAATATGGTCCTTTGATCAAAACTTCTTACAACTTTAGTCCATATTATATTTTAGGATCGTTACATGTTGCACTAAAAATATGTAAAAAGAGAAAAAAGGTCAATTTCGGTTATAAAACTTGTACATGACGTAAAATTCGATGAACATTGTCATCAACTTTAACGTCATTGCATCATGGTTATAAAAGTTGTTCATTCATAGTTCTAACATATGATGCAATGATAGTTAAATAGGATGCAATAACTGTTAATATGATGCAATGACGTAAAATCCGATACACATTGTCATAAGATTTAACGACATTGCATCTGTTAGAGCAAGGATTGACAGGCTCAGTAACTTGGGTGTTTGGGATTCAACCCCTTGACCTCCTGCTTAGCAGTGCGAACCTATCAAGCTCTTGGCGAGCCTAAGGTGGTCAAGTGGCTGGTTGGAGAAAGATGATCGGAATATGTTTACTGCGGGAAGTGTATAGGTATTCCGGTCAAGAGATACTGTGTGCAAGTATGAGAGTGGAGAAGATGTGTCCAAAACTTGAAGTGTTGAGTATTTATACCCAACACTACCAGGCATCAACAACGTATGGCAATGATGACCATTTATGGCTCATCAATAGGATTCCAACGGGTATTAACGTCTATATCATTATATAACTTTATTAATGCTCTGACGGTTACACTCAAGGATTAGGCTTGAGTGTCTGACCGGTAGGATGTCTGGAGCATTATACTACGAGAGGCATCCCAAGGCATTAGTGTTGGTTTAGAGGAATACTATACTTACTAGATGTAAAGTATAAGTATAGGTTCCGGAGTGTCGGACCGAGAGTGTGAGTGTCGGACACCAAACGTCTCGGGACATAACTGACAGCCTGGTGTCGGATGACGGGTCCTGGTGTACGAGTGCCGAACGCCGGGACACGAGTGCCGGATGCCGGGTCACGAGCTCCGGACGCCGGGTCACGAGTGTCGGGCGCTGAGGCAAGCCTCCCGGATACGGGGCCGGAGCCCGGGTGCCGGGGCCAAATCTCCGGACACGGGGCCTTTCTCCCACACACGGGGCCGAAGCCCGGGTGCCAGGGCCAAATCTCTCGGACACGGGGCCTTTCTCCCACACACGGGGCCGAAGCCCGGGTGCCAGGGCCGAAGCCCGGGTGCCAGGGCCAAAGCCTTGGTTCCGGGGAAAGGTTTCTGGACACGAGGCCTAATTCCCGGGCGTCGGGGCCAAACTCCCGGACACGAGGCCTAACTCCCGGGTGTCGGGGCCAGGTTTCCGGACACGAGGCCTATCTCCCGGACAAGGGGCCGAAGCCCGGGTGTCGGGGCCAAATCTTCCGGACACGGGGCCTGATTCTCGGTGCCGGGGCCAAATCTCCCGGACACGGGGCCAAGGGCCAAGTGTCCGGACGCCGGGACGAAATGTCCGGATGCTGGGGCCAAGTGTCCGGACGCCGGAGTCTTGTGTCCGGACGCCGGAGCCTAAGGGCCGGAGCTAGGAGATAGCAGGCAAGCTTTTGTAAGTCAGGTTATGTGTTTAGGGGGTTAATGGGCTATGTGTATGAGCCATTCCCTACTAACACTATCATGCCCCCCAGTTAGGTTTTAAAATGGTTTTTTGAAGCCTAACTTTTTTTGTTCTTATTGTCTCTTCCGGCGATTCTTTGGCCATGCCTTTCTTGGCCGCTTGAGGTTGCCTTGAGTAGTTGTGACCGAGGCCATGTCCAATGTGTCTTTGAAAAATAATGTTTTATTGGGTGATCAAGCCAATAACACATTTTTAACCTGTTATCTTGGATGTTGTGTCACCCCATCTTGGGTGTGCGTAAGAGTAATCATACTGAATTGTGTCTATGACACTCATTTGAGTACCTATGGTTCTTTTGTATGCCGATGACATAGCTAGATGTTGGCATCTCATGTATATTTCATATCGTGCCGATGGCACTTTTGTTGGTTAACCTTCAATTTGTTTTACTCGCGAGTGATGTCGCTTCCCAATGAGAAGTGCTTGCCTTTTCCCGGTAGGTAAAAAGACGAATATGTGATTGCATGTTTGGCGTAGACTGAAGATGTCTATATGTGCCTTTTGCTAAATTTCCCTCCAAACGTAGTTTGGGGTGGTGCATCAGGTTTGTTGCCTTGTGGGATACATAGATCAGACCACTTTGTATTTTGAGGTGCATTTCTGTGAATGACTCTTTGAAGAGTGTTTTCTTATGGTGTGGCCAAGTCCCTGATGAGTGAGATGGCCAAATACCAAAGTTTGCCAGATTTCCCAGATATCCAGACTTGGCTAGTTGTTGATTGTCAAGGTGTACCATGTTGTAGAGACATCCGGACTGGCCGACTGTTCAGGGTTTTTTTTTTTTTTTTTTTTTTTTTTTTAAACTATTGAAACAACTGTTGGCTAGGCACATTCTGACGGGTGTTGTGGTTGTAAGTGCTGACAATCAGCAATAGTATGTAAATATTAAACGTAACACCTTTTTAGATTCATTGCATTCCATGTCCTGGGTAATGGTTGTCCATCTAAGTCAGACAGGGTGTAGGAGCCAGTTCCATGTGCTTCAAGGACACTATATGGGCCTTCCCATGTGGGACCCAACTTGCCCAAGTTTTCGGTCCTGCTAGCTTCATTCTTCCGCCATACGAGATCTCCCACTTTGAAAGATGTGTGTCGGACTCTTTGGTTATAATACTTAGCCATCTGTCTATGGCTTTCTGCTTGTCGGATGAGAGATATTTCTCTTCGCTCCTCGATGATATTCAAGTTCTCCCTTAGGGCTTCTTCGTTTAGCTCCGGATTGAAATGAAGGGTCCGGTGAGTAGGGATTGTAAGTTCTGGTGGGATAACTGCCTCAGTGCCATAGACTAAGCTGAAAGGGGTTTCAGATGTAGTTCTGCCGGGGGAAGTTCTATGTGCCCAAAGAATGCCTGGGATTTCGTCTACCCATGCCTTTGCATATTTTCCCAATCTGGCCTTAATTCCCTTGACGATTGCTTTGTTCATGACTTCCACCTGACCATTAGCTTGTGGGTGTGCCACAGAGGTAAATCGTTGTTGGATATCCATATCCTGACACCAAGTCTTAAATTGTTCATCTGCAAATTGTTTTCCATTATCACTGACTAGGACGTGTGGAACTCCAAAGCGACATACTAAATGTTCCCAAACGAAGCTTATCATTCGAGGCCCGGTGATAGTTGCCAAGGGCTTAGCTTCAATCCATTTTGTGAAATAGTCCACAGCCACTAAAAGGTATTTAACATTGCCTACTCCAGGGGGGAATGGTCCGACAATGTCGATTCCCCATTTGTAAAATGGCCATGCGCTAGTCACTGGAATGAGGTCCTGCTTTGGCATTTTTGAGACTGACGCATGTTTTTGGCATGATTCACATTTTTCAATTTCTTCCTTTGCATCTCTGTGCATGGATGGCCAGAAGTATCCAAGTCTCATGACCTTAGTGGTTACCGAACGAGGGCCTGCATGCATGCCACAACTTCCACCATGTACATCCTGAATTAGATCCTTTGCTTGTGTTGGGCCGACACATCTTAGATGTGGACCCAAAAAAGACTTCCTAAACAGGTAGTTGTCTATGAGGAGATACATTGGTTCCTTCATTCTGATTTTCCTTGCTAGTTGTTTGTCTTCCGGGAATTGCCCATTCTGAAGGAAGTTTTTTATTGGAGTCATCCAACAGTCTTCCTCCGTTATTGCGGCCACTTCCTTTGTTGGCACTATGGATTTCTCAGTTAGGACTTCCACCAACAATTCTTTCTTGAGGTGGGCGATGGAGGATGCTGCAAGTTTGCTCAATGCATCTGCTATTTTGTTACGGTTTCTTGGCACTTGCTCTATGGTAAATTTTGAGAAGTCCGAAATGATTTTTCTGGTTTCTTCCAAGTATTGTTGCATGGAAGTTTGATTTGCTTCATAGCTACCATTGATATGATTAGCTACCAACTGGGAGTCCACAAAAGCTTCTATATTTTGAACTCCCATCTTTCTAGCTATTCGTAGCCCTGATAAGAGAGCTTCATATTCGGCTTCATTGTTGGTTGCCGGTAAGTCAAACTTAAGGGCGTAGGTATACTCGTTTTTGTCTGGATCTGTGAGTATGAGGCCAGCTCCTGACCCTTGTAGGCTGGAGGCCATCTGTGAAGAGGGTCCAAGGAGGGTTGTCTGTCACTAATGGATCCTTTGGTTCTTCCATTCCTTCGATTTCAGCCAGGAAATCGTCCAAGATTTGTACTTTCATCGAGTTTCGAGGTTGGAAAGAAATTTCATGTTCTCCCAGTTCAATTGCCCATTTTGCTAATCGTCCCGACACTTCTGGTTTTCCCAATATTTGTTTGATTGGTTTGTCTGTTAGCACTTGGATGGGATGTCCTTGAAAATATCTCCTCAAATGTCTAGACGCATGAACCAAAGAGAGTGCCAATTTTTCCAAACATGGATAATTAACCTCTAGGCCTTTCAGTGCCCTACTGATGAAATAGATCGGCATTTGTGAGTCGCCCCTTTGGGCTACTAAAACTGCGCTTACACATTCCTTGGAAGCAGCCAAGTATATAGTTAGTGTCTCCCCGGCTATTGGAGCCGTGAGTGTTGAGAGATTGGCCATGAATTTCTTCATTTCTTGAAATGCCACTTCTGCTTCTTCAGACCATGAGAAGTCTTTTTTCCGAATGCATCCCTTTAAGGTATTAAAGAAAGGGAGGGATCGATCTGCGGCTTTGGACAAGAAACGGCTAAGTGCTGCTAGCTTGCCATTTAGGCTTTGGACTTGCTTTTTGGTGGAAGGAGATGGCATGTCAATGACTGCCTGAACCTTCTTAGGATTGACTTTGATGCCATTAGGTGTAACAATATGTCCCAAGAATTTTCCTTCCTCCATGCCAAAAATACACTTGGATGGATTAAGCTTCATGTTAATATTACGTAATGTTTGGAAAGTTTCCAGGATATCAGCCAACATGATGTCTTCCGTATTGCTTTTGATAACTATGTCATCTACATAGGCTTCTATGTTCCTTCCCACTTGATTTTTGAAAGTTTCATCTATTAGACGTCGATAGGTTGCTCCAGCGTTTTTCAAGCCAAATGGCATTTTTGGAAACAAAATATGCCTTGGTCTGTGTGAAAAGCTGTTTTGTCTTCATCACCTTTTTTCATACAAATTTGGTGATAACCTTTATATGCATCTAAAAAGCATTTGAGTCTAAATCTATCTAAGGATTCCACTTTCCAATCGATTTCTGGTAAAGGATAGTTGTCCTTTGGACAAGCTTTGTTGATGTCTTTGAAATCAACGCATAATCTCCAAGAACCATCTCCCTTCTTTACCATAACTGGATTAGCAATCCAAGTTTGGTATTTTACCTCTCTGACAATCCCTGCTTCGACCATTTTGTTTACTTGGTCACATGCAGATTTACTACGATCTGGGGCCATGCCTCGTTTTTTCTGTCGGATTGGCACAATATTGGGATTCGCGTTTAGGGAATGCTCTGCTAGTTCCCTTGGGACACCAGTCATGTCTGATGTCTGCCATGCAAAGACATCAAGGTTTGATTCTAGTAACGCTATGAGTTTAGTCTTTGTCTGTGCTGGGAGTTGTGAACCAATGGTCACTGGTTGTTCAGGGAAATTTTTATTAATAATAACTTTTTGTTCCGGACCATCAATGATTTCCATTGCCGGATCACTTTTGGGACCCTCTACCAGTTTTGGTTTCTCTACCTGTTTGCACTCTTTAGGCCATGACGTTCTAGCACTGACTGTGGCTATGCCAGCTGGGGTAGGGAACTTTATCATGCCATGAATGGTTGATGGAATTTCTCCAAATTTTTGTAATGCAGGCCTGCCCAGTAGGACATTGTAGGCCGATGGTGCATCAATGATTGCAAAATTAATCATTTCTAACCTATAGTGTGGATATTCTCCTAACATCATGTTTATTGCTACCTCTCCGATTGGCCAATGCGTCTCACCTGAAAACCCCACTAGATGGAATTGTGTTGGACGCTTTGAATGTTGTACTTTTTCAGGGAGCTTCCTAAAACAGTGGGCATAAATAATGTTCATTGAGCTCCCTGTATCAACATATGCCTTATTCACTTCATAGTTGGCTAACCGGATTTGTATTACTACAGGGTTGATGGAAGGAGTTTCAATTGGTGGAAAGCAAATAGGCTCCATCACCCAATCCTGAAGGATTGATGCCTTCCTTTTGCGAGATGTAGTTTCTTCCTGCGCCATGTATATGTAATTAGGTGGGGTGGTGGATGGGGTATTGGTAGTTGTCTTTGGCTTAAGTGAACCGATTTGTGATGAGGAATTGCCTTCCATGGAGAAGAAAAAATGGGGGTGAAACTAAGAAATGAAATGAAAAAAGATAGAAATGAAATGAGACACCGTTGCTAAAACGTGTCCCACGGATGGCGCCAATGTTAGAGCAAGGATTGACAGGCTCAGTAACTTGGGTGTTTGGGATTCAACCCCTTGACCTCCTGCTTAGTAGTGCGAACCTATCAAGCTCTTGGCGAGCCTAAGGTGGTCAAGTGGTTGGTTGGAGAAAGATGAGCGGAATATGTTTACTGCGGGAAGTGTATAGGTATTCCGGTCAAGAGATACTGTGTGCAAGTATGAGAGTGGAGAAGATGTGTCCAAAACTTGAAGTGTTGAGTATTTATACCCAACACTACCAGGCATCAACAACGTATGGCAATGATGACCATTTATGGCTCATCAATAGGATTCCAACGGGTATTAACGTCTATATCATTATATAACTTTATTAATGCTCTGACGGTTACACTCAAGGATTAGGCTTGAGTGTCTGACCGGTAGGATGTCAGGAGCATTATACTACGAGAGGCATCCCAAGGCATTAGTGTTGGTTTAGAGGAATACTATACTTACTAGATGTAAAGTATAAGTATAGGTTCCGGAGTGTCAGACCGAGAGTGTGAGTGTCGGACACCAAACGTCTCGGGACATAACTGACAGCCTGGTGTCGGATGACGGGTCCTGGTGTACGAGTGCCGAACGCCGGGACACGAGTGTCGGATGCCGGGTCACGAGCTCCGGACGCCGGGTCACGAGTGCCGGGCGCTCAGGCAAGCCTCCCGGATACGGGGCCGGAGCCCGGGTGCCGGGGCCAAATCTCCGGACACGGGGCCTTTCTCCCAGACACGGGGCCGAAGCCCGGGTGCCAGGGCCAAATCTCTCGGACACGGGGCCTAGCTCCCGGGCGCCGGGGCCAAACTCCGGACACGGCTCCTAACTCCCGGGTGCCGGGGCCAAAGCCTTGGTGCCGGGGCCAGGTTTCCGGACACGGGTCCTAATTCCCGGGCGTCGGGGCCAAACTCCCGGACACGGGGCCTAACTCCCGGGTGCCGGGGCCAGGTTTCCGGACACGGGGCCTATCTCCCGGACACGGGGCCGAAGCCCGGGTGCCGGGGCCAAATCTCCCGGACACGGGGCCTGATTCTCGGTGCCGGGGCCAAATCTCCCGGACACGGGGCCAAGGGCCAAGTGTCCGGACGCCGGGACGAAATGTACGGATGGTGCGGCCAAGTGTCCGGACGCCGGAGTCTTGTGTCCGGACGCCGGAGCCTAAGGGCCGGAGCTAGGAGATAGCAGGCAAGCTTTTGTAAGTCAGGTTATGTGTTTAGGGGGTAAATGGGCTATGTGTATGAGCCATTCCCTACTAACACTATCAGCATCATAGCTAAAACATATGATGCAACACGTTTGATAAAACAAATAATTTCAACTAAGATGAAATTACTTTTTTCCCTTGTTAAAACCATTATATGAGTAGTTTATATATGCTTAAGTGAATATTATCTATATACTCAATTATCAAATAAACTTGCTAGTGAACAGTGTTTTTATATTTTATATTATATATTTGATGTTTAAAATAATTGAATAAAGACATAGCTGTCCCAGTGGCAAGGAAGGGTGTGGGTGATTCGGAGGTTGAAAGTTTGAATCCCTCCCCCCTCCCATATCTTTACTTTTCTGATTTTTCTATTTTATTTATCAAAAAGGTACAATATATATTTTTACTTTCACAAGATTAAAGCGAATTCAAAATGAAAATAGATCCCGACCCAACGCGCAGGCAAGTCATACCTCGTTTAAGATCAAAAACTAACTTTATTGCATCATAAACTATTTTTACAAAAACAAATCATTGAGACATTTTATCAAACACCTTATTTTGCAATATTTTAAACACATATATTATGTAAAATTTTAAATTATTAACCTCCGAAAATAAGAAAATATAAAGAAATATGTGATAAAGGTTTAAATTAAATACAAAAATTAGTTTCAAATCTTATATCTAATGTTTAAATTGTTTTTTTTTTCTTCCTTTACTTCTTCTTCTTCATTAATACATTAGATCTATGATATTATTTTACATTTCTACTTTTTCTTTCAAAAAACATCTTTCACTTTCAAATCTTCATTGGTAGAGACGAATCTTAGGTTATGGACACGAGTTTGTGCTTGTGAAGATAGATCTACGGTGATGGAGATGGTGGTAACTAGACCTGGCAAAATGGACGGGTTGGGTTGGGTTGGGTTACGGATCAAAATGGATGCGGGTCAAAACGGGTGCGGGTCAATACGGGTCGGTTAAAAAATGTATCACACGGGTGCGGGTCAAAATGGGTGCGGGTCAAAACGGGTGCGGGTCAAAATGGGTTCTTTATTATATTGTTTTTATTTCATTCAAGTTTTATAGACTTGACAAAACGAGTTGGTTCACGAGTCAAAAAGATCATTTCTAAAGTGTATGGAACGTCATTTCTAAATTTATGTCGAATATATATTTATATGGATCGTGTATTTAAATAAATAAAAATGCTTTGAATAATTGGGTGTTGATGTCAAATGCATTTTAGCTTTTAAAAGAAAATATATAATTAAATACTATTAAAAGAAAATATATAATTAAATACTATTAAAAGAAAATATATAATTTATAAAGAAATAATGTTCAGAAATTTATTCGTTTTTGTTTTTTGAATGAATGGACAGATGAACTAATTCAACCCATGTGGGAATTTTCTCACACCCATTTGGTCCCATTTCATCATTAATATATTTATGTTAAAACCCATATTGACCCATTGACAAATAATACATGACCCAATTTGACCCGCAAGACTAAATAAATTGACCCAACTAACCCAAATTTTAGGGAATGGGTTGATTTTGCCGGATATAGTGGTAACGTCCGCTGAAGAAGAAAGAAATCCGGTGACCGACGAAGGTTAGGCGGTGGAGTTGTAAGAAATAAGAGGAAGTGACATGGAGATGTAGAAATATCCCTAATTAAAAAAAAAAAAAAATAGGTGAATTGACATATTTACCTTTCATTTTCTAAAGGATATTACAAATTGCCCCCTAAAATTGCAATTATTTTCAAAATTGCCACCTTGTTTTTTTACCCCTTGATCTATAACCCCTTTTTAAATCAAATGGCTTACAAGCCTCTCTACACTTTTCTCGGTTAGGTGCTTTTTCACGTTAATCTAACCCTAGTATGTCTAAACTAAATATTTAACATTATAAATAGCTAGATAACAAAAATAGAAATATCAAAATATTCAATATGACTTTAATTAAAATTTTGTTTTTCTCAAAAAAGAATAGCTAAATTGGAATATTATGTCCATCGAAAAACTGTGAAAAACAATAGTAAACTTTTGAGAGCTTAAAAAATAGAGAAAATCACGAAAATTACTCACATGACATAACTATATTTCGAAAATAATCATTAAATTCGCTAAATATTCTCGCGTCATCTTTTTTGTCGCGAGAATTAAATATGGCTCGCTCTATATTTGCGCGCCACATTCAAACTCTATATTCTTGCGAATGAGATAGATCATGTCTGAATCAAAATTTTACTGAATTCGAGTTTGAGCTCGAGCAAGAAGAAAAATCTCGGAATATATAACAAGTCGAGTTCTAGTATTTAAGCACTCGACTTGAGTTCTTATAGAATTTTTTAACACTTCTTGTATGTGTGTATATTTATTTTCTAAATGTGCAATTTTCCTATGATGTTATGTTTGGTTTTATTATTGCCTCAAAAATATAAAATAAGCTTAATTTGAATGACATAATTTTCATATAGATTTTAACGTTTCTATTGATTTTTTTTTTTGGGGGTAAAGAGGACAACGCCTCGGTTAAAAATATTATTCAAAAAACAGTTAAATACAAAGGAATGTGGCTGAATACCACATTAACCTCAAGCCAAATTGCTTGAAACAGCCTATCTCATATGACAAACCATATGGGATGCATTTTATGGTTGTGAATTTGAAATCTAATGGTTTAACACTTTTTAAAATTATTTATGCACCCATTTTGTGACAAAACTATTTTAGGTTATATATATATATATATATATATATATATATATATATATATATATATATATATATATATATATATGTGTGTGTGTGTGTGTGTACAAGGTCTTAAAATAACGGAGGACTAATAAATCTACCAACTTTAGTTACTTTTCATTTTTTCAATTCAGGGAATGGTTGAAGGTATTAGTAGGTAATGAATGGAAATGAAAATGATTGATGGGGTTGGTTTGTTATAAAGCAATCAATCATTATCCATTATTGAGTAATACCCATTACCTTTTAAATTGAGGTTAATGAAAACTAGTTAATGAAATCATCTCATTATATTCTCATTATCTTTCTCATTCCCATTCCTTTTCTTGAACCAAGCATGCCCTCAGTTTGGAAATAAAGGACGTTTAGTAAATGGTTGTTGTTAAAGATGAAATAATATTCGTTGTACCAGTGTATTTTTTTTGTTTTATATATTAACGGATACTAATCAACATAAGTAATTAATTATAATGGAACCTTTCGAATTGATAGATAACAATCTAAAAGTAGTTTAAAAGATATGTATGACTCGTACGGATACTAATCAATACTAGTAATTAATTGTAACGAAATGTGCCGAATTGACGAATAATGACCGGACAATAGTTTAACAAATCTATACGACACAAATAGATACTAATGAATACGAATAATTAATTTTAACAAAACATGTTGAACTAACAAACAGGGAGGATTACATATATCCTCACTTAAATTTTGATAATTAGGTATATATCCATTCAAAAAAAAAAATATCTCTAATTTCATATATTATTAGATCTTGGACAAATATACTCTTTCTTGTACATCTCATACTAAGATCCAAAAGCCAAGAAATTATTCACTTTTCTCAATAAGTGTCTAAGCTAATTTTCCCATACTTGAAATTTTGTTGGGTATCCTTTTCTTCAACATATTAATTTCGTTGGGTATCTCATTCTTTCTCTGAAGTCACTTTTAATTTAAAAATTGTGAAATTTGCTTTATCCATTTCATACAAAATCTGACGTGATGGTGATTATTTTCTTAATTACTTTTACAATAATAATCAAACTTTTTTTTTAAAGAATTAGTTATTCATGTTTGTGTTAACACGAGATTATCACACCTATACGGATATCCAATTTTTAGAAACTTAGAGTGTGGTTGTTACACAAACTCGAATCATCTTTTGAAACTTAGAGTAGAGTTGTTACAATTAATTTGATGTCTCTTGTGTTTTTGGATGATTATGTTTCATTTAGAAATTTGTTTATTAAAGATTTATATTATATTTAGATTAGATTAGATTAAGAAGTTAAATATGGGTTTTTTTTTAAAGCGTATATTAGTCATATAATTATTTTAAATGAAACTGAAAACAAATGCCCAAATATATGATTTCAAATATTAAAATGAGTATACTTGTTATTTTTTTGTTTGAGTGGATAAATATATAACTAACAAAGTTTAAATGAGTATATGTTCAATTGTCCTTAACAAATAACGATTGAAAATTAGTTATATATATATATATATATATATATATATATATATATATATATATATATATATATATATATATATATATATATATATATATATATATATATATATATAGGAGGGTTCATGTAAAAAGTGTTAAATTTGTAAAAGTGTGAGAAGCATTGTGGGAGTGATATTTGGAAAACTTGGATTTTTTTATTTTTTTTTTTTAATAAAAAAATAATATTTTTAATAAAAAAAATATTTAAAAAAAATCCAATTTTTTTTTTTGACAATTTTTTTTTTTCTTTTTGCTCGAAAAAAGTTATGTACGAAAAAAAATATGATACACATTTATGATGCACATCTATGATGAACATTTTTTTGTGTGCATCATTTATATGAATCATATTTTTTGTGGATCATTAATGTGCATCATATTTTGTGTGTGCATCATATGACGTGACAGATTACGTTATCAAAAAGAATTTAAAATTTTTTTTTTTTACGATTTTGTTTTTTTTCAAAAAAAAAATATTATTTTTTTAAATATCTATTTATTAAATTTTTTTTTTTTTCCAAGCTTGCCACATGTCACTCCCAAAATGATTCTCACACTTTTTACAAATTTAACACTTTTTATTTGATCCTACTCCTATATATATATATATATATATATATATATATATATATATATATATATATATATATATATATATATATATATATATATATATATATATATATATATATATATATATATATATTGGTTTACGAGTTTTGGGACTTGATCCCAAAGGATTCCAACTCGTGTCCTGAGCCGACTAATCCCCTAGTGCAACCATTTGCAACCAACTAGCCCAGAGTCATCGCAGGTGAACCTCTGTGCCACTAATGTTGTTGCTAGGGATAGAACTTGTGACCTCCTATTCAGTAGTAACAAGTCTTACCACTTGGCCACGACACTCTTGGATATATATATATATATATATATATATATATATATATATATATATATATATATATATATATATATATATATATATATATATATATATATATATATATATATATAGGTTGGTTCTTGTAAAACAAAACTTAAGGTAAAATAAGTAAAAAAAAGTAATAATAATTATTTATAACGTTGGATATTTTTGATTATCGTTCATTTTAAGGCTATATCAAACTTTAAAAAATGATTTTTTGTTGTAAAAATTGGTAGTTTTATCGTTGTAAATCAAATTTAAATATTTACTGCACAAAACAATGAATTTGGTCGAGTCGGCTTGTCAACAATTATGGCTAAATTGTTTTGAGGTGTTATATAATTACTAAATAATACTATCATTTTGAAGACTAATTTTTTTTTTGAAAAGCAAAAATGACCATTTTGAAGTCTAAATGGAAGACCACTTTTAGGGGACTAAATTGGTCGAGTCGGCTTGGTCTAACTCCACGGAAGCTTTTGACCAAAAACTTCTTTAATTCGAAAATTTTAATGAGGCTTAGTTTTATCATTTTATGTATATGAGAGTAAGAACGAGATTTCCAACCGAAGGTTTCTTGTTATACACTTTAACGATAAATAAATAACTTAGTATGTTTGATGTTAATATATACTAAGTGAGGGCTTAGGCAACAACAAATGTGTTTGGGGAGCTTGCTAGCTAGAAAAAGAAAGTCTTAACTTAAGTTTTTCGAAAGACATAACAATAATGAAAAAGATGCCGACATGTTATATGTTAAAAGTAAATGCTTTTCTAGAATACGTATCTTCATTTTTGTCATTCGACATGATTTTTGGTCTCAATTGGTAAAAATGATAATATATACACATATGATGTCATGAAAGATTTTTAAGTTAACAATTTTAGATATTGAATAAGAAAGTCCTAACTAAAAAGAATTATCGAGCATATAATTAAATACTTTTTTTCTTCAATTCTAACGTAGATTTTCTCTGAGTAATTGAACTTTCGGTTTATATTAATCATTTTTTTTTCATCCATTTAAACACAATTTTATACAGTACCGTGTGTCACACGGGTAATAAGCTAGTATATATATATATATTGGTTTACGAGTTTTGGGACTTGATCCCAAAGGATTCCAACTCGTGTCCTGAGCCGACTAATCCCCTAGTGCAACCATTTGCAACCAACTAGCCCAGAGTCATCGCAGGTGAACCTCTGTGCCACTAATGTTGTTGCTAGGGATAGAACTTGTGACCTCCTATTCAGTAGTAACAAGTCTTACCACTTGGCCACGACACTCTTGGATATATATATATATATATATATATATATATATATATATATATATATATATATATATATATATATATATATATATATATATATATATATATATATATATAGGTTGGTTCTTGTAAAACAAAACTTAACGTAAAATAAGTAAAAAAAAGTAATAATAATTATTTATAACGTTGGATATTTTTGATTATCGTTCATTTTAAGGCTATATCAAACTTTAAAAAATGATTTTTTTGTTGGAAAAATTGGTAGTTTTATCGTTGTACATCAAATTTAAATATTTACTGCACAAAACAATGAATTTGATACACAACCCCTAAACGACATATATTTTGATGTATATCAAAACTTGATTTTTTAAAGTTTGTTATAATTTAATAAATAAACATAATAGAAAATTACATATATAATAATTATTTTTTCATATTTTTTTTCATATTTTATTTTAAATATTGGTTTATAAGAACCTATATATATATATATATATATATATATATATATATATATATATATATATATATATATATATATATATATATATATATATATATATATATATATATATATATATATGATGGTGTTAGTAGGTGATGGCTTATACTTATAGCCTATCAAACCTAACACTTGGGCCCGGCCCACTGAATCTCAATCTGACAAAAGGACCAGAACCCGGAACGTGAGCCCCGACACCGGGAGTAAGGCCCCGTGTCCGGGAATCGTGGCCCCGTGTCCGGGATCCGGGAGTTGTGTCCCGGCACCTACCGCCCCGTGTCCGGGAATCGTGGCCCCGTGTCCGGGATCCGGGAGTTGCGTCCCGGCACCTAGCGCCCCGTGTCCGGGAATCGTGGCCCCGTGTCTGGGAACCGGGAGTTGTGTCCCGGCACCTAGCGCCCCGTGTCCGGGAATCGTGGCCCCGTGTCCGAGAGTTGTGCCCCGGCACCGGGTGTCCGGGAGTTGTGCCCCGGCACCGGGTGTCCGGGAGTTGTGTCCCGGCACCTAGCGCCCCGTGTCCGGGAGTTGTGCCCCGGCACCTGGTGTCCGGGAGTTGTGTCCCGGCACCTAGCGCCCCGTGTCCGGGAATCGGTGCCCCGTGTCCGGGATCCGGGAGTTGTGTCCCGGCACCTAGCGCCCCGTGTCCGGGATCCGGGAGTTGTGTCCAGGCACCTAGGCGCCCCGTGTCCGGGAATCATGGCCCCGACACCTGGTGTCCGGGAATTGTGTCCCGGCACCTAGCTGGCCCCGTGCCCGGAGATCTGCCCCGGCATCCGACGCTCAGTCCGACACTCATGCTCTGGCATGTCTAAGGACTTGTGTACATATGTCTGCATTACTCTAGACCAACACTGATGCTTTGGAGTTCATCTCAAGGTATCATGCTCCTGACATTCTGCCAGTCAGACATCCAAGCCTAATGTTTGGATGTAACCGTCAAAGGCATTGATGAGATTATATCATTGCAGGAGCGTTACCTTTTCACTTATACCCGTTGGAATCCTATTGATGAACAATAAATGATCATCATGACTGTTGTTGGTACCTGGCAATGTTGGGTATAAATACCCAACGCTTCAGGTTTTAGAGGCAGCTTCATCATCTTCCTCACATACTCACTGACCGGAATACTTAACCATATTCCGTCAAGCCTTTCCGATCAATCTCTTGTCCACCTTAGACTCGCCAAGAGTCTGTTAGGTTTGCACTGCTTGAGCAGGAGGCCAAGAGAGTGATCAATCTAACCCAAGTTACTGAGCCTGTCGATTCTTGCTCTAACATTGGCGCCATCCGTGGGACGCGTTTTTTAGCAACGGTGTTTCATCTTCATTTCCAGATTTTCACAAGTTTTTTCTTTAATTCGTTTCTTTTTTCATCATGGAAGACATGAACTCTTCACCAATAATTTCCTCAGTCCAAGTAACTGCTATAGCCCCACCCCCAATGACTACTGTAACCCCTTCCCCAGTAACTGCTGTGACCACATCCCAAGCTGAAGGGAATACCACCCTGATACCGACGATTGTTTCGTCACCTCGTGCATTTGTTTCATTGCCTATTTCATCCAGTCAATTCATACCAGACATGGAGACAGACATGGTGTTTGAAAGAAGTCCTATGGGGAGGACAGGCAGGCACGGATTTTCCGCCTTGGAGGATTGGACACTAGGAGATTCAGGTCCTGCCCGTCTGTATCGATCAACAACCACTGGACCTTTGTATTCTACACGGATGCCCGGATCTAGTGCATCTGCCATACCAACGCCAAACGTGTCAAGTTTTCAGATCCTCATGTCCCGTACCTCAACACTGCACGAAGAAGCCGCTGAAGCCTCTAGGCAGGCTATCCCAGAACTTCATGGCTTTGAAGCCCCTAGGCAGCCTGCCTCGGCGGGATCCCAACCCGACACTCAAGGAACGGGAGAGGACCCAAGCATGGGAACGCAGAGAAGGACATTTCAGAATAACCAAGGAGCAGCATCAGTCCCGGCACCAACCTCATCTAATCACCTCCTGGCTCAACTATTGGCATCAATGCAGCCAGCACCACCACAGGTAATCCCCCAACAATCCGAAACAGATGTCCTGTCAGTTGGCGGATCGCCTGAGGCAGAACGCGCCGACACCGGCGCCACCTCAAAATCCCAATCAAGAGTTATTACGACTGTTGCAGCAACTAGCAGAAGGAGAAATGCCAAGAGAAGCTATTATGCCTGTATCAATAGTAAGTTCGAAATTTTGTGACTGGGTGTCAAGATATCCGATGCCAGACAAGCAGAAGGTCCCCTCCATTGTAGGCACTTATGACGGCACAAGAGACCCAGACGACCATATGGCCTTGTTTGAGCAGCCATCATGACAGAAAAATGGGTAGACCCGGTAGCCTGTAAAATGTTTCCAGGAACATTGCAAGGGTTTGCAAGAGATTGGTTTGCTGGCCTTCCAGAGAGGAGCATTAGGGACTTTGCTGATCTAAAGGCAAAAGTTTGTGTATCAATTCTTTCAGCAAAAGAAACAACGCAGGACACATCTGGAGGCCCACCTAATCCGGCAGAAGGAAGGGGAAGCTTTGCGAGACTTCATCCAGCGGTACACGCAGGAATGCCAAAGATCCCAGGTTTGCCAGAAAGCCAACAAATTTCAGGTTCACCTTTTCCCTCTTGCCTGGTCAGTTGCAGGAAAAGCAAAAAGGACTCCTGCCACCTTCAAGGACGCCACAGATAGAGCCTATGACTTCTTAAGATCAGGGAAACTGTCTCTTTGGCAAGAGGAGTGGCTGGAAAGAAGGACAAGCTTGGAACGGTGGACAAGCGTCAGGTAGACAGGACCAACAGCGGGAAGATAGAAGA
The DNA here is from genome assembly GCA_910822075.1 of Senecio squalidus. Taxonomy (NCBI): domain Eukaryota; kingdom Viridiplantae; phylum Streptophyta; class Magnoliopsida; order Asterales; family Asteraceae; genus Senecio; species Senecio squalidus. The sequence continues at coordinate 31,020,599 of CAJVGC010000590.1, forward strand.
AATGACAGACGGGAATGACAGAGGCAACAGAAGGTTTAGCCCTTATGACAAGACTGCATCCGAGCCATTTCTCAACAAGACCCCGAAAGAGATCCCTGCAGACAGAGCATGTAGGCTCTACTTTTTAAACCTCCACCACAAATGGCACACAGGTCTGTAAGAAAAACATGAACAAGTACTGTGAATTTCACAGGACCATGGACATGACACCAATGCCTGTCGGTGAATTGAAAGGAGAGATCAGAAGGGGGCGCTGGACGAAGGAAGTTAGAACACCTAGTGCCAGCTGCAAGACAACAAACCAACAGGACCCCAACCCAGAAAACGTATGCCTGTAGAATACTGAACGACCGGGACCCGCCAGAAGGTCACATCTTTATGATTGAAGGTCAGACATACATAGACTAACCCTAGATCAAGGTCTGATAAATTTTTATTCTATGTTTTTCATGTTTTGTCAAGGTTTAACCTTGTTTTCTGTCAAGGACATGGATACCATGGCCTTATAATAAAATTGTTTGGTCTGATATTATCCCAATTATGCTCTGCATTATCTTTTTATTTTATGAACATTGTTCAACATCACAAGCATAAAGGGCCAAATAAGACACTCATGTCTAAGCCATAAACATGCGAACACTTCTTTTCATCTACTTGAGAAAAGATAAGCACTTCTCATTAGGGAAGCGACATACCTTGCGAGTATTACAAATAAACGGTTAACCAAATAATGCATCACTGATGTAATATGCTTAAATAGTCAAACGAAATCATAAGATAAATATCCAACGGATAAACATTTATTATTAAAAGAAACCACTCATAGAGCCAAGGTATCCAAACCATAAAGCTTATAAAGCTGATATTCATAACAGAAAAGGAAAAATGTTCAAACATATAAAAAAGAGCAAACACTACACTGGTGGCATAGACACTGGTGGTGTAACAATAGCAAGAAGATCATCAATAGAAATGTCCAAGTCTTGGACAATGTGCTCCAAGATAAGAAAAATTTTCTTTTCAAACAAAGCATTAGCTGCTCGCATCTGATTTTGCGCCAAAGGATCAGAAAGGGTAGCACTGCATCACCGGCAACGGACTCGCAACTTGGTCCCTACAATGTGTTTGCCAAATGCATGAGTAGCTCGATTAACTTCCAACATCAAATTCATCACATCAGGATGATCAAGTAATAGCTTGAACAACTCAGGAAAAGCAGCAAGAAGGTCTTTTCTACCCTGAAAGGCAACATCACGTTGTTGGCGCTGAGACTCAACTACCTGTCTCTCAACCTCTAAAGATTTGGTCACTGTCGCCAACTCCTTATCCTTTGCGATATTTTTCATACTCCTTGCGCCCTCCTTACCAATCCATCCCTCTCTTTCTCTAAGTTGGAAATCTTGGCAGAAAGATCACTAATCTCCTTGTCCCGGCCGGAAACAATCTCACGTTCGGCCTCAAGATCTTTCCTAACCACAGCCAAACTTTCCACCTCTTTCTTCAGATCCGAGTAATCAACTTTCAATTTTTCATGATCTTCACATGTACGCTGCCTAGCAAGTATATGTCCCATAAAGCCATGAAAAAGGCTCATAATCAGCATCATCCAACAATTCAGAAGTTCCTTGCAACTTTGGAACTGCATAACAAGTTGAGGTGGGACAACATTGTCCATGAAATCCCTAACAGATCCAACAGATTTGCCCATTGTCACCCACACAAAATGACCAGGCAGCACAAAACGTTGACCAGATGGCGTGCCAACAAATGCAGAAGGTTTAACAGTACTGCCACAAGCAGGAGGAGCCAATACTAGTAGATCCATGGGGCGCCAATCTGAAGGCCCCCATAAACGCCTTACAAGATTTGTTCCAAGAAGTGGAGAAGCAGGGAACAACACTTTTTTCGATTTGGTGTAGGAAGGTCATAATCCTCAACATTTATTGATGGCCTCTTTCCTAACACAGATGCTCCATCAAAAGCATGGCTCATGACCATCGTCAGATCCAATAGCCTCCAACTCAACTGCATAAAAGAAAAAACAAGTTAGTTACTACAAACAACGAAAAATAATCATAACTCATAGGTACCTTGTCTCTGACGAGAAGAATCCTGCTCTTCAAGCATTTAACCCTTGGATCAAGATCATCACCTACACAAACGAAAAACATCAGTTGATATATAGCTATTATTTAAATAGACAAAAGGTTTGAAATAATACCAGCAGGGGATACAACGAGATCTTCATCCTCACCTCTGAAGCGGAAGCCTAACCTCCAGGCCCTGCCCCTCTCTTCCTGTATGAGAAACACCAAGGGACATCAACACCAGCTGCTGGCAAGCTACGGCAGGCGGATGATCCTCTACTTCACATGCTTCATCCCCCACTAAGAAATCTAGCAACCCCATAACTGCAACAAAGAAAAAATATAAATGACAATCAACTTCACGAAATAATAAAGTCAAAAAAAGGATTTTAAAGAGACCCACGTTTCTTTGATGTCTCTTCGACACAATGACGGGAAACCGTCTCCTCTTCAACATCCTTAATAATTCCAGCTATCGCCAACACCCCTTCGGGGCATATCCTATACCTCACAGACATACGGGCGGAGGCGTGCATATGCCTCTGCCTTAGGAACGGAAAGCTCGGGGAGTTCATTTACTCCGTTGGGTATCTTAGATGGCCAGCTAAAAAAGGGCACTTGACCAAATCTTAATAAACGATCTATCCACAAAAATAAAGTCTAAACCGCCAGTTCTTAAGGCTATCAGGAGGATCCTCAACTAGTTTCCATTCTTTGCTTCTCTCTCTCTGTTCTAGGCTAAACCAGTCTCTAGATTTACACAGTTTATAAAAATGCCTAAACAAATCTACAAACA
>CAJVGC010000590.1:31023581-31239005 GCA_910822075.1 Senecio squalidus
TAAATACCCAACCGCTTCAGGGTTTTTAGAGGCTGCTTCATCATCTTCCTCACATAACCACTGACCGGAATACTTAACATATTCCGTCAAGCTTTCCGATCAATCTCTTGTCCACCTTAGACTCGCCAGAGGAGTCTGTTAGGTTTTGCACTGCTTGAGCAGGAGGCCAAGAGAGTGATCAATCTAACCCAAGTTCTGAGCCTGTCGATTCTTGCTCTAACATTGGCGCCAGCTCGTGGGACCGTTTTTTAGCAACGGTGTTTTCATCTTCATTTCCAGATTTTCACAAGTTTTTCTTTAATTCGTTTCTTTTTTCATCATGGAAGACATGAACTCTTCACCAATAATTTCCTCAGTCCCAGTAACTGCTATAAGCCCCACCCCCAATGACTACTGTAACCCCTTCCCCAGTGACTGCTGTGACCACATCCCAAGCTGAAGGGAATACCACCCTGATACCGACGATTGTTTCGTCACCTCGTGCATTTGTTTCATTGCCTATTCCATCCAGTCAATTCTACCAGACATGGAGACAGACATGGTGTTTGAAAGAGGTCCTATGGGGAGGACAGGCAGGCACGGATTTTCCGCCTTGGAGGATTGGACACTAGGAGATTCAGGTCCTGCCCGTCTGTATCGATCAACAACCACTGGACCTTTGTATTCTACACATGCCCGGCTAGTGCATCTGCCATACCAACGCCAAACGTGTCAAGTTTTCAGATCCCCATGTCCCGTACCTCAACACTGCACGAAGAAGCCGCTGAAGCCTCTAGGCAGGCTGTCCCAGAACTTCATGGCTTTGAAGCCCCTAGGCAGCCTGCCTCGGCGGGATCCCAACCCGGCACTCAGGACCCAAGCATGGGAAGCGCAGAGAAGGACATTTCAGAAATAACCAAGGAGCAGCATCAGTCCCTGCCACCAACCTCATCTAATCACCTCCTGGCTCAACTATTTGGCATCAATGCACGCCCAGCACCGACCACAGGTAATCCCCCAACAATCCGAAACAGATGTCCTGTCAGTTGGCGGATCGCCTGAGGCAGAACGGCGCCGACACCGGCGCCACCTCAAAATCCCAATCAAGAGTTATTACGACTGTTGCAGCAACTAGCAGAAGGAGAAATGCCAAGTGAAGCTATTATGCCTGTATCAATAGTAAGTTCGAAATTCTTGTGACCTGGGTGTCAAGATATCCGATGCCAGACAAGCAGAAGGTCCCCTCCATGTAGGCACTTATGTCGGCACAAGAGGACCCAGACGACCATATGGCCTTGTTTGAGCAGGCCATCATGAACCAGGAAAAATGGGTAGACCCGGTAGCCTGTAAAATGTTTCCAGGAACATTGCAAGGGTTTGCAAGAGATTGGTTTGCTGGCCTTCCAGAGAGGAGCATTAGGGACTTTGCTGATCTAAAGGCAAAGTTTGTGTATCAATTCTTTCAGCAAAAGAAACAACGCAGGACACATCTGGAGGCCCACCTAATCCGGCAGAAGGAAGGGGAAGCTTTGCGAGACTTCATCCTGCGGTACACGCAGGAATGCCAAAAGATCCCAGGTTTGCCAGAAAGCCAACAAATTTCAGGTTTCACCTTTTCCCTCTTGCCTGGTCAGTTGCAGGAAAAACTTGCAAAAAGGACTCCTGCCACCTTCAAGGAAGCCACAGATAGAGCCTATGACTTCTTAAGATCAAGGGAAACTGTCTCTTTGGCAAGAGGAGTGGCTGGAAAGAAGGACAAGCTTTGGAACGGTGGGACAGCGTCAGGTAGACAGGACCAACAGCGGGAAGATAGAGAAATGACAGACGGGATGACAGAGGCAACAGAAGGTTTAGCCCTTATGACAAGACTGCATCCGAGCCAGTTTCTCAACAAGACCCCGAAAGAGATCCTGCCAGACAGAGACATGTAGGCTCTACTTTTAAACCTCCACCACAAATGGCACACAGGTCTGTAAGAAAAACATGAACAAGTACTGTGAATTTCACGAGGACCATGGACATGACACCAATGCCTGTCGGGAATTGAAAGGAGAGATCAGAAGGGCGCTGGACGAAGGGAAGTTAGAACACCTAGTGCCAGCTGCAAGACAACAAACCAACAGGACCCCAACCCAGAAAACGTATGCCTGCAAAAGAGGGGGAGAATACTGAACTGACCGGGACCGCCCAGAAGGTCACATCTTATGATTGAAGGTCAGACATACATAGACTAACCCTAGATCAAGGTCTGATAAATTTTTATTCTATGTTTTTCATGTTTTGTCAAGGTTTAACCTGTTTTCTGTCAAGGACATGGATACCATGCCTTATAATAAAATTGTTTGGTCTGATATTATCCCAATTATGCCTGCATTCTTTTTATTTTATGAACATTGTTCAACATCACAAGCATAAGGCCAAATAAGACACTCATGTCTAAGCCAAAACATGCGAACACGTCTTTTCATCTACTTGAGAAAAGATAAGCACTTCTCATTAGGAAGCGACATACCTTGCGAGTAATACAAATAAACGGTTAACCAAATAATGCATCACTGATGTAATATGCTTAAATAGCAAACAAATCATAAGATAAATATCCAACGGATAAACATTTATTATTAAAAAGAAACCACTCATAGAGCCAAGGCAAAATATCCAAACCATAAAGCTTATAAAGCTGATATTCATAACAGAAAAGGAAAAATGTTCAAACATATAAAAAAGAGCAAACACTACACTGGTGGCATAGACACTGGTGGTGTAACAATAGCAGAAGATCATCAATAGAAATGTCCAAGTCTTGGACAATGTGCTCCAAGATAAGAAAAATTTTCTTTTCAAACAAAGCATTAGCGCTCGCATCTGATTTTGCGGATCAAGAAAGGGTAGCACTGGCATCACCGGCAACGGATCGCAACTTGGTCCCTACAATGTGTTTGCCAAATGCATGAGTAGCTCGATTAACTTCCAACATCAAATTCATTCACATCAGGATGATCAAGTAATAGCTTGAACAACTCAGGAAAAGCAGCAAGAAGGTCTTTTCTACCCTGAAAGGCAACATCACGTTGTTGGCGCTGAGGACTCAACTACCTGTCTCTCAACCTCTAAAGATTTGGTCACTGTCGCCAACTCCTTATCCTTTGCAGCCAGGATATTTCATACTCCTTGCGCCCTCCTTACCAATCCATCCCTCTCTTCTCTAAGTTGGAAATCTTGGCAGAAAGATCACTAATCTCCTTGTCCCGGCCGGAAACAATCTCACGTTCGGCGTCAAGATCTTCCTAACCACAGCCAAACTTTCCACCTCTTTTAGCTTCAGATCCGAGTAATCAACTTTCAATTTTCATGATCTTCACATGTACGCTGCCTCAAGTATATGTCCCATAAAGCCATGAAAAAGGCTCATATCAGCATCATCCAACAATTCAGAAGTTCCTTGCAACTTTGACTGCATAACAAGTTGAGGTGGGACAACATTGTCCATGAAATCCCTAACAGATCCAACAGTTTGCCCATTGTCACCCACACAAAATGACCAGGCAGCACAAAACGTTGACCAGATGGCGTGCCAACAAATGCAGAAGGTTTAACAGTACTGCCACAAGCAGGAGGAGCCAATACTAGTAGATCCATGGGGCGCCATCTGAAGGCCCCCATAACGCCTTACAAGATTTGTTCCAAGAAGTGGAGAAGCAGGGAACAACACTTTTTTCGATTTGGGTGTAGGAAGGTCATAATCCTCAACATTTATTGATGGCCTCTTTCCTAACACAGATGCACCATCAAAGCATGGCTCATGACCATCGTCAGATCCAATATCCTCCAACTCAACTGCATAAAAGAAAAACAAGTTAGTTACTACAAACAACATAATCATAACTCATAGGTACCTTGTCTCTGACGAGAAGAATCCTGCTCTTCAAGCATGTAACCATTGGGATCAAGATCATCACCTACACAAACGAAAAACATCAGTTATATATAGCTATTATTTAAATAGACCAAAAGGTTTGAAATAATACCAGCAGGGGATACTACGAGATCTTCATCCTCACCTCTGGAAGCGGAAGCCTAACCTCCAGGCCCTGCCCCTCTCTTCCTGTATGAGAAACACCAGGGACATCAACACCAGCTGCTTTGTACATCTGGCAAGCTACGGCAGGCGGATGATCCTCTACTTCACATGCTTCATCCCCCACTAAGAAATCTAGCAACCCCATAACTGCAACAAAGAAAAAATATAAATGACAATCAACTTCACGAAATAATAAAGTCAAAAAAGGATTTTAAAGAGACCCACGTTTCTTTGATGTCTTCGACACAATGACGGGAACCGTCTCCTCTTCAACATCCTTAATAATTCCAGCCATCGCCAACACCCCTTCGGGGCATATCCTATACCTCACAGACATACGGCGGAGGCGTGCATATGCCTCTGCCTTAGGAACGGAAAGCTCGGGGAGTTCATTTACTCCGTTGGGTATCTTAGATGGCCAGCTAAAAAGGGCACTTGACCAAATCTTAATAAACGATCTATCCACAAAAATAAAGTCAAACCGCCAGTTCTTAAGGCTATCAGGAGGATCCTCAACTAGTTTCCATTCTTTGCTTCTCTCTCTCTGTTCTAGGCTAAACCAGTCTCTAGATTTTTACACAGTTTATAAAAATGCCTAAACAAATCTACAAAACAAGCAATTTTCATCCCAACCAACAACATCTCAAACATTATAACCTTAGCAGCACCTACAGGATGCATTTGGGCAAATCCAATTTTGTAATGAGTTAGCACTTTCATATAAAAGGAGCTACATGGAAGTTTAAGGTTTGAATGGGTAAGAAGGCTGGTGTATAAAGTAATTTTTCCTGAAGGAGGCTCAGTGGCACGTTGGTCTATGGTAGGTGCTACAGGATTGAAGGAACTAAGGCATGGAAACCTAGTTATTAAATCCGCTAGCTTAACATCATTGATGCCACTACTGCATCTCCTAACCTCTTTCTCTTTTCGGGAAACCATTTCAGCTTTTGAACCCATTATAACAAACTGCTACAATTCAAGAATACTGATAAGATAAAAATAAGACTCAAGCTGCAAGGATGGAGAAAACAACAATAACTTACCCGCAAAGGACGAAGCTTCTGATTGGAACGAGTAAACTCACATGTTCCCAAAAACAAAAAGAAGAAGGGCCTCAGTTACGAAAAAAAAAAAAAAATTCGCCGGCACAAAAGGCCGGCTATATGTCGGCTAACAGCATCAAGTCGCCGGCACAAAAGGCCGGCTATATGTCGCCTAACAACATCACGTCGCCGGCAAAAAAGGCCGGCTGTATGCCGGCTACTTGCCTAGCCACCGGACAGGAACCGGACGTCGCAAAAAAAAAAAAAAAAACTTACCGAACGGCTAAAGCAGAAGAGTTAGGCTTCAAAACCTAATTTTTAAAACCTAACTGGGGGGCATGATGGTGTTAGTAGGTGATGGCTTATACTTATAGCCTATCAAACCTAACACTTGGGCTCGGCCCAATGAATCTCAATCTGACAAAAGGACCAGAACCCGGAACGTGAGCCCCGACACCGGGAGTAAGGCCCCGTGTCCGGGAATCGTGGCCCCGTGTCCGGGATCCGGGAGTTGTGTCCCGGCACCTAGCGCCCCGTGTCCGGGAATCGTGGCCCCGTGTCCGGGATCCGGGAGTTGTGTCCCGGCACCTAGCGCCCCGTGTCCGGGAATCGTGGCCCCGTGTCCGGGAACCGGGAGTTGTGTCCCGGCACCTAGCGCCCCGTGTCCGGGAATCGTGGCCCCGTGTCCGGGAGTTGTGCCCCAGCACCGGGTGTCCGGGAGTTGTGTCCCGGCACCTAGCGCCCCATGTCCAGGAGTTGTGCCCCGGCACCTAGCGCCCCGTGTCCGGGAATCGTGGCCCCGTGTCCGGGATCCGGGAGTTGTATCCCGGCACCTAGCGCCCCGTGTCCGGGATCCGGGAGTTGTGTCCCGGGACCTAGGTGCCCCGTGTCCGGGAATCATGGCCCCGGCACCTGGTGTCCGGGAATTGTGTCCCGACACCTAGCTGGCCCCGTGCCCGGAGATCTGCCCCGGCATCCGACGCTCAGTCCGACACTCATGCTCTGGCATGTCTAAGGACTTGTGTACATATGTCTGCATTACTCTAGACCAACACTGATGCTTTGGAGTTCATCTCAAGGTATCATGCTCCTGACATTCTGCCAGTCAGACATCCAAGCCTAATGTTTGGATGTAACCGTCAAAGGCATTGATGAGATTATATCATTGCAGGAGCGTTACCTTTTCACTTATACCCGTTGGAATCCTATTGATGAACAATAAATGATCATCATGACTGTTGTTGGTACCTGGCAATGTTGGGTATAAATACCCAACGCTTCAGGTTTTAGAGGCAGCTTCATCATCTTCCTCACATACTCACTGACCGGAATACTTAACCATATTCCGTCAAGCCTTTCCGATCAATCTCTTGTCCACCTTAGACTCGCCAAGAGTCTGTTAGGTTTGCACTGCTTGAGCAGGAGGCCAAGAGAGTGATCAATCTAACCCAAGTTACTGAGCCTGTCGATTCTTGCTCTAACAAAATATATATATATACATATATATATATATATATATATATATATATATATATATATATATATATATATATATATATATATATATATATATAACCAAAAAAAAAACCGTTTAAAAACCGTCAAAAATCGTTAACCAAAAAATACAAGGGGCGATGTTTTATCAATTGAAAGATATCTGCTTAACCGCCTTTATGGGGCTATGTTTACCATTTTCTTATAAATTAATCTACATGAAACGAACAATGTACATATCAATACGAGTACCTAATTGTTATGGAACGTATTGAAATGATGAATAACAGTCTAAGAGTAGTTTAATAAATCTATATGATCCGTACCAATAACAATCAAACATTCAAACGGTAGTTTTACACATATAAATGTGATTTACAATAAAATCTCATGTGGTTTAATACCATCTCATAAAATTTTATGAGATAGTTTATAAGTCTAGTAGAATTAAAAAATCATATAAAGTTTCTATGTTTTGGAATTTAAATTTGATATTAAAATAAACTATGGAATTAGTTTACAGGTTCCAATATTTTTCCAAAATTCAAAAAATAAAAGTTGACAAAACTTGATCTTTTTATGGTTCTATATAATTTATTAATTTTTGAGCATGTGCGTGTTTGAGATTTACTTTGTTGTACTAAAATCACATGTAATTTTATCTTTAGAATTCCAATACCTATAAAAGAAATATATAAATATATAAGTAGTCAAAAATATATAACAACACTACTTCAGTTGGAAAGGAGAACCCGATGATCGCAACGATGTAATTTATTATTCTAACAATTAACCGTATATGAGATAATTTAATTCAAAAAATTTAGGAGAAAGAAAGTTAAAATTAGATTTAAACCTATTAGATTAAATATTCATGGTTATAATGACTTCTTTCGATTTAATGCAATTAAGTTGTCATTTTTCTTCATCTTTTGATAATGATAACGACAAGTTATACGATTAGGCCACTACGGTGGTTAGGCTAACCAATACGCTTAGGTTTTATCAATTCCACGTCACATTAACAAAGATCAAACTATCTAAACACGTGCCAATGGTAATATGTTACTTAATTTTCCTAGGCCCGCACGTCATTTACTTTTAATATAACACATACACAAAAGTTGCTTTTTAATAATCTAGGCCCCACAAATCTCGTTACTTTGCAAGCTGAAAAACCGACTTGTTTCCAACTGACGCACTAACTGACGCGGTCGTTGCCAATTGTGTCGGTAACCGAATCCTTTTAACCCATTAAGAATTTGGACCACCTTCTCACGACCTAGAATCATACCAAATCATACCCCGGAGCTTTTTACTTCAATATTTTCGATTAAAGATTGAACCACCACCTTTCATTAACGAACCAATATCAAACAACGATTTCATAAACACACACCTTGACAAAATAAAAAACACAAATAACGAATATGTAACAAACTTTTAACTAATATCCGAGAAACATTATCACAAGCAAGACAACAATTGGTTTCAATTTTTTTTTCCAGTAAAAACCAAAACAAAATGAAACAGAAATTTAATCGAATTGACACACTTTGACCATATCAGAAACATATGCAATTACATAGACACAAACTGTAACAAACCAAAACTCATTCGTAAACCGAATTACAAAAAAAAAACAAAAACAAAAAAAAACAAACCAAGGAACCCTAAAAATAAAATAAAAAATGAAATCATAGATAGAGGCAGATATGTTCCCATCGAACCGTAAGCATGGTCGACTGACCTTGAAGTGAGTGTTAGAAATTGGGGTGACTAGGAGCGGTTTTAAAATGTGGGTAACAATATTTTTATAATTAACATAAAATTTTCTAAAATCATGATATTTTTAGAATTTGCTCATTTTTTAAAAACAATATAAAGAAGATAATTTAAAACTTTAAATATTTACAACAAAATCCTATCTAATCCGTTGGTTAGAGTGCCTGATTTTTAAAGATGGACGTTTTAGGTTTAATTCTTAAGATTGTTATTTCTACATTTTCTTTTAAACCAGTCTATTTTTTTTATTCTCATTCTTTTATGCTATAACTTATATAATATTATAATTATAATTTCTGTAACTTCATATAAATTTATGAAAGTAACTGTAATTTTTATTTCTTTTCTTATAATCTAGTTATATATAACCAAAATATAATATATAACGAAAGATTTATATTATATAAAACTCTTTGAAAATCATCCTAGGAAAATGAAGACCTCTCACAATGTATACATAACCTTTCCCTCTTTCGGAAAAAAAAATCTAGGCACGTCCATGGGAGTGACTATAATAGTCGTAAGAGCATCCGTAGTGGTAATTGTATATGAGTTGTATGAATGAGACCTATATCGACATCGGCACAAATTTGATGACATTTAGTATTTGGCATGTTCTCTTCTATTCAACACTTCATTGACATACAATACTGGACCATGACTTTTCAAAGAAAAAACAAATATTCTTATATAAATTATAATTTTTTTCTTTTTTAAGACTTTTGTCAAATAATATAGCTATAATGTGTATCAATTTATACAACTCTATAGAATTGTATGGATTACGGATAATTTAAGTTGTGGTGGGGATAGAAGAAGATGGAATATATTGGTGGTATGAGTTTTACAATTCGGAAAAAACACAATTGAACAATATATACATATTTATTAAATCCATGTTGGCAACAATAAACGCCAAGAACAAATGTATAAACGAAATTTACAATCCAAACATCTTTGATGCATGGTATCTAGCATATATAGTATCTACATATTCACAAAGAAACTAAAGGTTGAAATGTCAAAACTGTATGCCAAACTTTGATTTTTATTTTATTTGAAAAATTCAACCATTATGGGAGGTGACAACTTGGGAAAGACGACTACTACAAGAATCCCTCTATATAAACCATGCTACGATTCATATTGTCATGCACAACTTCACCATGGCTTCTCTTTCAACACCATCAACTCCGGCTGCCGGAACCACAACTAAAACATTCTCATCTTCTTTCACCACCACTTCCCCCGCCGTTTCATCGTGGCCAATGTTTTCAAAAACCACCAAAAACAGTTCCCTTAAGTCTCTAAAACACAAAGTCTCTTGTAATGCTGATAACCACTTTGATCGCCGAGACGTTCTTCTCGGTCTTGGTGGTCTCGCTGGAGCTGTAAACCTTTCTGCTGTTCCCTCCGTTGGGGCTTCACCAGTGGCTGCCCCGGATATTTCGAAATGTGGGGCTAACCCTTTATCTGGGTTTAAAACCGGTGGGACCACTCCCACCGGAAATGACTGTTGTCCCCCGGACTCGAGTAAGATTATGGACTTCAAGTTCCCTAAGGACCAAGCGTTTAAGGTGAGACCAGCTGCACATTTGCTTAGCCCTAAGTACATTGCTAAGTTTAACTTGGCGATTAAGCGAATGAAGGAGCTTCCTGAAGATGATCCTCGGAACTTTTACCAACAAGCTCACATTCATTGTGCTTATTGTAACGGAGCGTATACGCAATCATCGAGTGGTTTTCCGGATATCGAAATCCAGATTCATAACTCCTGGTTGTTCTTCCCCTTTCACCGTTGGTATTTATATTTCTATGAGAGAATCATGGGCGGTTTGATCGATGATCCCACATTCGCTTTGCCATTCTGGAACTGGGATACTCCAGCTGGAATGACAATTCCCAAATACTTCAACGACCCGAAATCTGCACTCTTTGATTCCAAAAGGAACCAAGATCATTTGAAAGGAGTTGTGGATTTGGGTTATAACGGTAAAGATAGCGATACTACGGATATTGAAAAGGTGAAGAATAATCTTGCAATCATGTATAGACAAATGGTGACAAATGCTACTGATCCAACTGCTTTCTTCGGTGGTGAGTATCGTGCTGGAATTGAACCAATTAGAGGTGGTGGATCGGTCGAACAAAGCCCACACACACCGGTTCATAGGTGGGTTGGTGATCCAAGAGAAACAAACGGTGAAAATTTAGGAAACTTTTACTCGGCTGGGCGTGACACACTTTTTTACTGTCACCATTCAAATGTAGACCGAATGTGGTCGTTATGGAAGATGTTGGGAGGGAAACATAAGGACATTACTGATTCCGATTGGCTTGAAAGCTCGTTTGTGTTCTATGATGAAAACAAGAATCTTGTTCGAGTGTACGTTAAGGATTGTTTGTTTACAAACCAGCTTGGCTACGACTACCAGCGAGTGGACGTACCCTGGCTAAATAGCAAGCCAGTCCCTCGCGCACCAAAATCTGGAATAGCGAAAAAGCTAGTTGGTACAGTGAAGAAAACGAACGATGTCACATTCCCGGTGAAACTCGACAAGATCGTGAAAGTTTTGGTCCCTAGACCGAATAAATCTAGAAGCAAGAAGGAAAAGGAGGAGAAGGAAGAGCTTTTGGTCATTCAAGGCATTACTTACGATAGCGAAAAGTATGTGAAATTCGACGTGTATGTGAACGACGAAGATGATGATGCAAGTGCGCCTGATCAGACCGAGTTTGCTGGAAGTTTCGCACAATTGCCACACAAACATAAGGGCAAGAGTTCGAGCAAGACCAACTTCCGTGCTGGACTTACGGAGCTACTAGAAGAACTCGAAGCTGACGATGATGACAATGTTTTAGTGACCGTGGTTCCACGATCCGGATCCGAAGATATTACCATTGATGCCATCAAGATCATCTTTAGTTAGGTTCAAGATTTGACGACTTCACGTTGGGTTCTTTAGTTATGTTGGTTAATGATCTTAGTTGCTGCTTTCGTTAATTAATTATTATTAGTGGTCAGTTTTTGTTTTGGTCTCCGGAATTAATGTTTGGGTTAATGTCCGAGTTCGTGTCATGTTTTGGATCAATAAAAAAATCTAAAGTTTCAAATATGTTTTATTAGTCTTTATGCAACTTAATTTAATTAACTACAAAAGTGACAAAACAAAACAAAAATGACAAAATACCTAATGCATCAAAGTCATAAAATCAATTTTTTTGGCAGTTTAATTTTAACATCTACAAATTGTTGTACTTTTGATCTCTCAAAATAAATAATCCATTTTATTTGTGATTGACAAAAAACAGTTATCAATTTCTAAATATTCTAAATATATGCTTGATGAATTTTACCAGTTTACTATTATCCAAATATATAATACAGAACTAAAAAAACATGTAATAAATTATATGTAAAACTCTGAATGTAAATTTTTTGACTTAAACTTATAGCCTTTAATTAAGTATAACTAATCACAAAAATCTGAATTCTTTTTGGAACGGCAAAAATTTATTAGAAGAAAACCACAAAATTCCAAAGAGGTAGGCGGAGCAAACAAAAACACATAGATACAAGAAAGAAGATTTGAGGGGGATCTCAGGGGTAACCGACCTTGCGAAAATATGAATTACAACGTGTAAATATATTGGCGGAGTTAGAAAAATTTTAATATGGGGACAATTTAGAGAGAATTTATCAAGTAGATAAGTTTTTATAGTTTAAATGGGGATAAATTTTAAATGTTCGATTTTTCTGGGGGTAAAAATATAATTATTTTTTAAATTACGAAAAATATTTAATAGAAACAACTGTCTATTCTGCTTCCGCTTTGGCTCCGCCCCTGTATAAATGATTCGTTTATGTTTCTTAAGAAAATCTATATTTTTATGTAATGGATATTTAGGGCTAATGAATTTTTTTAAAATATGGTATGAATGACCATGTTCAAGCCTCAAGGAATATAATGGTTTTATTTATGTTAAAGAATTAAAGAATGGGACTCTAGCTACTAAAGTATTAGTTGTTTTGTTTATTGAAAATTAAGAGTTGCAAAGTTACTTTTGATATGAAATAAATAATCAACAATTTGATATAGATTAACTTGATGCATAATTGCCTTGATCAAATAGAATATGATAATTAGATACCTAGAACTAGAAGGAGTAGGTACAAAAGCGAATGACTTTATGAATAGCAGCCTCTTCAAGTTTTACTCGGTGGATGACAAAACTCCTGTGTTCATTCAATATCAACCACTTTCCATATTTAAAAAGTTAGTTAATAATGCAATATATATTAAATATTTATTATTATTATTCCCATACTACTAGTTTATATATGAATAAAATTATTTAGATTTTTACGGAGAAATTGATTGATCAACTTGCCAAATCTGAAATCTATGGGTACACGTAGTATGTTGTATACGTTTTCTTTATCAGATTTATTATGAGTAGATCTATATTGAACAAAGATTTGTTGGAAATGATAAATGTTTTAGTTTATGTTATCTTCTCTGAATTTTACAACATGATCCCTTGTAGTTGAATTATGTTATTTACAACTTGGTCACATGTGTTTTCCATAAAAAGATACATACATGGATAAAAAAGAAAAGCGAGTATCATTTATTCAATTTTATTTTGGGCAGTAAAATCTCATGGATAAAATCATCCATTAAGCTATGAGTGAAGTGTGTTTAGGGTCTTATCCCTTAACATATGGATATAAAAGTACTCTTGATTAAATCAAAAAGTTAATATTAAAACAAATTAAAATAATAACAAAAAACATATCCAAACTAAAAAATAATTTAAAAAAAAACACGCAAAATACGTATGGAGGATGTACATTTTTGTAAAACACTATACCTTGGTTTTCCCGTAGCATTAAGTCGGGTTTTAAAATTGGTAAAGTGATCGGGAATTGGTGTCGATAATAGGTAGTTATATCGACGACTATTCTAAGAAATAGTGATCGACTCATCGAGGTCTTCATCTGAAAAGCTTTGGCGTGTTAATACATCCATCTCGAAAATAGTCTTTCACGAGGCGTTACTGTACAGACCCTCAATCTCTCGGTACGTACCTCCTTACACATTTCTCATATGAACTTCCGACTTCCTTCTGAATAAAACTGGCATGAGCATTGTATGCTAACAATTGTTGGATGATTATTCGGAACTAGTATTATGGTACTTTTGTTCACCCTTATACTCGTCTCGTATTGCACTTGTTGGTATCGTATCTTAGTGACGGAGCTATGTGGGGGCGAGGGTACACATATATTTATCCATATATGATGTATATATGTCTTAGTATTATGATTTGAAAAGTTGCATTCACTTACTTTTGGCCCATCCATTCTCCAAAATTAACTTAATTTCTTTAAATTTTGTAATGAAGTTATTATTTCTCATATTGTTATGGAAACATTTACTTTCGACACCACTTGAATTTTCATCAATTTAAAATCACCACATTTCCATCCTTCATTTCTATGATAACTAGAAAGATATTGGTGCTTATTATATAGACTAGCTTAGTGCCCGTGTGATACACGGAGTTTTTTTTTAAAGAATATTTTTTAAAATAAACTAACCTTCGTCAATCTTGTTATGTAATATGGTTTCGAAGAGTTATTAAAAAGATAGAAATTTATTATAAGTTTATTCTATTTCCTTTTAATATATATTGTATTTCATTTACCAACAAATTAGTCAAATGCTAGTTTTAGGAACATAAACATACATACGCAATCAAAATATATAACATAACAAAGTCAATATGAACCAACAAATTTGCATACATGAATCTCAATCCGGTGTATACTTAATTCCCAAACAAATTTAGTTTTGTATCATTTGGCAATGACAAGAGCATCTCAACCTATCGAGAAACAAAACTGATTGCAAAAACTAATGTCTAATTATTCTGCTTCTCCACCAGCATAGAGCAAAAGATAGATGAAGTCTAGTCAAATGAATTTAACAATGTGTTAGCTTCTAGTCATGATTCATGAAGTTGCCTGTTGTTGATGGTGTAAAATCACATACATATGTCAATGGCTTGAGTGTCCTCTTCTATGAGTGGAATCATTCTATAGAAATCCGCCAATACCAAAATTCAAAAATATAAACTCATTTGCTATTTAGTAGAGGAACATACCTCCAAATCTGTTGGTTATCAGCCTAAACTATCACGTTCAAACTTCACACAAATATGAAACTTTTATGGAGAGATAAACAAATATAATATTCAATGGTGTACTTGCATTGGAAAGTCACTGCAAACATACATCTCTTTATTCATAAAGAAGAAGGCCTATAAATAGCCTTTTTACACTACCAACTACTAAACGTGGGAACATGCAAAAACTAACAATAAACTACTACAAACTAGGAATATCAAAATACCCACTAAAACTCATCCTAAACACACGGTCAAACTAGAGACCACTAACATATTATTCATGTCACACCCCGCATAGAAATGGCGGAACCGAGGTGCGCAGTGTATACGGTATCAGAGATTCAAGGTTACATCAAACATAAATAAACCAAACATCATCAACATAGATAAGGAGTTTAAGATAGAGTACTTAATACAGTCATCCGAATATATCATAATACGACTACAGAGTTTGGGAAACTAAGGAATTACAATACAAAATAAATTCCAGCAAAAAGTTCCCAAGTAGTCAAGCAAGCATATCATCAAAGTGGGTAACCTCAAATCCCTGAAAAGCGTTAAAATACGACGTCAACATAAAGTTGGTGAATTATTCGCAATAGTAAATAAAAACATAATAGTATAAAAGTTTTCAAATAAGTTTTGACCCAGAAAAAGATAAGGTTTGAAGATAAGTCATTTTGAAAAGATATTTCAAAATATAATTGAGGTATACAAAACCCTTTTGATAAAATATTCATACATATACCATAAAATACCATAATCATCTCATAAAATACATACTGGATAGATAACAGCTTTAGGAATATAAGATACACCTGAACCTCAACAAATACAGGCAACTAACCCCACCTAGTGTCTTAAGCTAGGTTGTTCTCGATAAATAAAATACTCGGTCATAACATCACTAACACGGACAGGGCTCCTCCCTTATCATAATAACGTATTAGGATGAGGGTTTGTAAGACCCATATAGCGCTATATATACTTCCGGCGGCTAATAGTTAACAGGTGTTTATAAGGGGCCTCATACTACCACAAAGGCGGTACGAGTTTGGGTAAGACCATCTAAAGCATCATATCCATAATATATACACATTGTACATACGTACCAATGTATAACATAATACCATATCATAATACATACATAAAATACTTTTGTTTAACGCTAATCATGCCCAAAAATATAAAAAGGGTAAAAAGGGCAACGAATAACTCACAGATAGCAAAGCAATCCAAATCTTTATAAGTGTCGGGAAATACAATAATACCGTCAAGCTTCAATGTCTAAGTGCCCTATACATCACGTAAATAAAACATGTCTAAGTATCTCTAAGTCTAGTAGGGTTATGCCTTAATGTTTAACGTTTTATACGGGTTTTAAAATAACCAAAGGAATATCGATATAACGGAATAACAAGGGTTTCGGAAAGTCAACGGACTAGATACGTGTCCTTCATACTTACGTGCACTACAAGTCACGTAGGTATCAAGTTATGTGATCAAGGAGGATGTTACGTGATATAGAAGTAATACATGACAAGAAAAAGAGTTACTTGACCAACAAGACTATTACGTGATAAAACAAGTGTTATGTGACAAACAAAACAATCAATTACGTGACATGCATTCAGACTTACGTGAACGTAAATAGAATTTTGTGTACATGAAGCATTATTATGTGCATGAAATAGGAATTATGGGAAATAAGTAAATCACATGACATTACTAGTTGTTAGGTGAAGTGAATCATGATCACGTGTATCATCAAGGAAAGTATGAGATATGCATGTTAATAATAAGACTATTACGTGCATGAACAGCCACATGTGAGACAAACAGAATTACATGAATATGAAAACAAATTACGTGGCTTCAAGCAATTACGTGTACACCCAAGACAGAATTACGTGCGACATTACAACTTACGTGAATAACATGGGAGTTACGTGACACAAAAATTACGTAATAACATGCAAAGGAGTGACTTACGTGAACGTAAGTCTATATTTCGTGAACCTGAGCGAAATTACGTGATCGAGCTGGGTATTTCGTGAACGATATTGAAGTATTACGCGAACGTAATACCAACTTACGTGAGCGTAATTTACATTACGTGACATCCCGGAGTTTTCACGAAAAATGACATTTAGAAATCGGTTTTGGAGTGTTTTAAAAGTCCATTTGATCTATAATCAATACCATATGTCCAGAATGCGATAACATACAATAATCTTAAATAAAATCTCGATTTGGTCGGTTAAAAGTGATAGTTACAGGATTGATTTCAATATGGAATAAAGTTAAAAACCCAAATGAAGAAATACTTACCCGATCGTGGTGAAACTCGGAAGATATATGAAGATGATGATAAGGAACAAGAATCCGGTCTCGGATTTGAATTTGGACGGTCGGATCGTCGGATAATCTAGAGAGAAGGTGGTGTGTTTATGGTGTTTCTTTGAGAGAGAGAAAGAGTGTGTGTGTGTAATTCTTTTCTTGAGAAGGAAGGTTTGTGGGAATAAAGACAAAACAAAATTATAGATAAGGACAAAACCAGATTAGGGACTATTTTTGTAATAACTTTTGACATAGGACTAAAATTGTAATAGGTTTTCTCGCGTAGGACTAGTTTCGTAATAAAATTTCCGAAAAGACTAAAAATGAAATACTTTTAAACGTTAATCTTAATCATATAATTAAGGCATAATTCCCCTAAACTTATCATAAGAGCATACTAGACTTATACTAAAGGCACTTAAGACTATACGTTCCCGACATAAAGATCCGAATTACACGCTATATACCCGATAAACGCAAATACGCATAAAATACAAATACGATACTCATAAAATACGAATACGATAAACATAAAAGAAATACAATAGGGTCAAAACACGAATATAAATAAATAAAACGAATACGAAGCGATAGAATAATACCGAGAAATTAGCGGATGTCACAGTCTCCCCAAGTAAAAAGAATTTCGTCCTCGAAATTATCACTGAGTACTACTTCCGGGAGAAAGGTGAGGATACCTCCGCAGAATTTCATCTTCGCGTTCCCATGTGAACTCAGCACCAAAGCGGGAATTCCAGCGAACTTTGACAATAGGAATCTTACTTCGTCGGAGTTGCTTAACATCACTAGCAACGATCTCGATCGGTTCCTCAACAAAATGAAGCTTGTCGTCAATCTGGAGTTGCTCAAGAGGAACTAATAATGTCTCGTCGGCCAGGCATTTCTTCAACTGAGATACATGGAATACGTTATGTACGCTGCTCAGTTCCGCCGGCAATTCTAATCGATAAGCAGCTGGGCCGATGCGGGCTAAGATCTTGAACGGACCCGTGTATCTCGGACTCAGCTTGCTGCGCTTCACAAATCGGACAACCCCTTTCCATGGAGATACTTTCAACAATACCATATCTCCAACACTGAACTCGAGAGGCTTCCTGCGCTTATCAGCATACTTCTTCTGTCGATCTCTGGCAGTAATCAATCGTTCCTTGATCTTGAAGATCTTGTCAGTGGTCTCTTGTATAATCTCCGGACCGGATATCTGACTATCTCCAACTTCTGCCCAACATACAGGCGATCGACATTTACGACCATATAAAGCTTCAAACGGTGCACACTTGATACTCGTGTGATAGCTGTTGTTGTACGAGAACTCAATCAACGGCAAATGAATATCCCAACTACCACCAAAATCAATAGCGCAAGCCCGTAGCATATCTTCCATAGTCTGAATAGTTCTCTCACTCTGACCATCGGTCTGAGGATGATAGGCGGTACTCATATCTAACCGTGTGCCCATAGCAGTCTGAAATGTCTTCCAAAATCGAGAAGTGAAACGAGCATCCCGATCGGAAATAATCGATACCGGAACACCGTGTTTCGATACAATCTCGGAAATATACAAACGTACGAATCTCTCCATCGGATAATTCTCGCGAATCGGAAGGAAATGAGCAGACTTCGTCAAACGATCAACAATAACCCAAATACTGTCATAACCACGCGAAGATCTCGGAAGCTTTGTAACAAAATCCATAGTAATCCGCTCCCATTTCCACTCGGGAATCTTCGGTTGTTGAAGTAGTCCAGACGGTTTCTGATACTCAACCTTCACTTTAGAACAAGTCAAACATCGGCTAACATACTCGGCGATCTCGCGTTTCATACCCGGCCACCAATAAAAATCTTTCAAGTCGTGATACATCTTGTCGGAACCCGGATGAATGGAATAATTGGACTTATGGGCTTCGTCCAGAATCAACTGACGGATACTAACCGGAACCCAAATACGCTCGAGATAATACAGAACTCCATCCTCCTTCGGTTCTAGTTCCAACGCCAGCTTATACAGTCTTTCCTCTTTAACACGGTCTTCAGTCATAATACCCTCTTGTGCTTGAATAATCCGAGCCTTCAAGCTCGTCTGAATAGATATCACCATAGAACGAATACGGACCGGTTTGACGGTTTCCTTACGACTCAGTGCATCAGCAACAACGTTCGCCTTACCGGGGTGGTAGCGAATGTCGCAATCATAGTCGTTCAATAATTCAACCCATCTTCGTTGTCTCATGTTCAGTATCTTCTGATCGAATATATGTTGAAGACTTTTGTGATCGGTGAATACGGTACACTTGGTCCCATACAGATAATGTCTCCAAATCTTCAATGCAAAGACGACGGCTCCCAACTCTAGATCATGTGTCGTGTAATTCTGCTCATGGATTTTCAACTGACGCGAAGCGTAAGCTATAACTTTACCATTCTGCATAAGCACACAACCCAGACCCTTGTGCGAAGCGTCGCAATAAACCACAAAATTCTCGGAACCAACTGGCAGACTAAGAATAGGTGCGTTACACCACCGCTGCTTCAATAACTGAAATGCTTCCTCCTGATCGGTACCCCAAACGAAAGGTTCATTCTTCTGTGTCAGCTTTGTCATAGATGAAGCAATCTTGGAGAAGTTCTCGATAAATCGGCGATAATACCCAGCAAGACCCAAAAAAAAAAAAAAATGAACGGATTTCGGTCGATGACTTCGGTGCAACCCAACTTTTAACAGCTTCAATCTTAGCAGGATCAACATGAATGCCCTTCGCACTAACCACATGGCCAAGGAATTGAACTTCGGATATCCAGAACTCGCACTTAGAGAATTTCGCATACAACTTCTCTTTTCGAAGCACTTCTAGCACAAGACGCAAATGCTCTTCATGTTCCTTGCGACTTCGGGAATAGATAAGAATGTCGTCGATGAATACAATAACGAATTTGTCAAGATACGGACGACAAATACGGTTCATTAGTTCCATGAATGCTGCAGGGGCGTTTGTCATTCCAAACGGCATCACCATGAACTCGTAATGACCATACCGAGTACGAAAAGCAGTCTTAGGTATATCATCTTCTCGAACTCTCAACTGATGATAACCAGAACGAAGATCGATTTTTGAGAAATAGCAGGAACCCTGAAGTTGATCGAATAAGTCATCAATACGAGGAAGGGGATAACGATTCTTCACAGTCAACTTGTTTAACTCCCGATAATCAATACATAAACGCATGGAGCCATCCTTCTTCTTAACAAAGAGAACAGGAGCACCCCACGGGGAGAAACTAGGACGAATAAAACCCTTATCTACCAGTTCCTGAATTTGCTTCGACAGTTCGAGCATCTCGGAAGGAGCCAAACGATACGGAGCTTTAGCAACAGGTGCAGCTCCAGGAATAAGATCAATACGAAAATCGGTTTGTCTCTGGGGAGGGACTCCAGGTAAGTCGTCGGGAAAAACGTCCGAATACTCGCGAACTATCGGCACACCATCAATCTTAATCGCAGAGTCTTTCTTCACCAGATGAGCAAGATACAAAGAACAACCCTGACGGACGTACTCGCGAACCTTCATACTTGAGATGACTTTAAGGCGTTTCCCAGCCTTGTCTCCGTGTACAATTAACTTATCTCCATCCGGCTTCTGAATACGAATAAGCTTCTCATAACAAACTATCTCTCCTTTATGCTTCGCTAACCAATCCATACCGACTACGATGTCGAAACTACCGAGCTTCATCGGAATAAGGTCGATGGCAAAAGGAATATCGGCTAAAACGAGGGGAATATCACGGATAACTTCCCTAACACAGGCACATCTACCATCAGCTATCTCTACTTCATACACAGGCTCTAAAAGACTAGAGGCACGGTTTACTAAGGGGCGGAAATCACTAGAAATAAAGCTTCTATCGGCATCCGAATCAAAATAGAATAAAAGCAGAATAATCATAGACAAGAAATGTACCAGGAGTAGGAAGGAAAGTAGATGATACAAGCTTGGGACACTGCTGACGGCGGTGACCCATTTCTCCACATTCAAAACATGCTCCGGTAGCTTTTCTACAATACTGCTCCGTGTGGCCTAGCTTCTTGCAGTGTTCACATACCCAACACGCCACATTCGTCGCATGCGCACTGCCGCATGTATCACACTTAGGGCGCACGCCCTGATAATCAGCTCCAGAACTCGTCAACGCATATACTTGAGAAGCTTTAGGTCTCTGATAATGATTACGGCTTCTCTTCCTCGAGTTACCCATATCTCTCCTTTCATGTCTATCAGCATCTCTTCGGTTCGCAACTGGCTGGAGAGTACTACCTCGAATCGCATTTGCGGTCAGTCGACCCGCAATATTAACCACACCCTGAAGAGTACCCGGAAAGTGAGAAATAATGTGGTCCCTCATAGCCTGGGGCAACCCATGAGTGAAACGTTCGATTCTTTCAGTCTCCGTGCGGACCAACCGAGGAGCCAAGACACACAAGTCATAAAAACGGTTCACATACCCGCGAAAGTCAGCACCTTGCATAGTTAAGTTCCATAACTCGTTCTCCAACCTCTGCGTCTCAGGTGACGGCACATACTCCTCTTTCATAATAATCTTCAAACTTTCCCGAGTCATCAAGGCAACAGTAGCTCGGCCCCGAACTTGTCTCACCGAGTTCCACCAAGTGAGTGCTTTACCTTGGAATAAGAATGTAGCATACTTAACTTTGCTCTCCTCAGCACATCTCGAGACAGCAAACACAGACTCCATCTTTTCAAACCACTGCAGAGTAGCAACCGCATCTTCAGTACCGTTGAACTCAGTAGGTTTGCAGCCCAAAAAGGTCTCATACGAACAACCTCGGGGTGGATCTTCAATAATAAAACTCGGTCTACCTACTCCTATGTGCACTGCTCTTCCTTCATCAGAACTATTGCGCCCAGACTCCATACCTTCTGGGTCAATACCGTGCATCTCAGGTTCTTCCAACCCTAAGTCGACATTCCGCACCGGTGTCTCCTTAAGCTGTGCCACAATCACTGGTATAGCTGCTGCTATCTGCTCCGCAATCATCTGACTGATGTTAGGAGTAACGGTGTTAGCATTGGGGACAGCAGTGGTGTTCCGTGGCGTAGCACTCGCTCTCACACTGGCGCAAACTCGTCTTGCCGACCATCTCCTAGCAGTGACGGCATGGGTAGACCTAGTAGAAGTTCTCTTAGGCGGCATCTTCTACGGATATTAAACGGAATAAATAAGAACGATAAACTGTATGTGCGACTAAAACGAGCAGGCCTCAAAACATAAGAAGCGAAATAAAAGCACATATAGCATATAAATCACATACAGGCCCACAAAAGAAGGAAATGCGCACATAGAGTAAATCAGATAGGTCCAAAAGCCTAGGTCATAGTCTAAGTGATTCCGTAAGGTCACTTAGTTCGCTATAACCATTGGCTCTGATACCAACTTCTGTCACACCCCGCATAGAAATGGCGGAACCGAGGTGCGCAGTGTATACGGTATCAGAGATTCAAGGTTACATCAAACATAAATAAACCAAACATCATCAACATAGATAAGGAGTTTAAGATAGAGTACTTAATACAGTCATCCGAATATATCATAATACGACTACAGAGTTTGGGAAACTAAGGAATTACAATACAAAATAAATTCCAGCAAAAAGTTCCCAAGTAGTCAAGCAAGCATATCATCAAAGTGGGTAACCTCAAATCCCTGAAAAGCGTTAAAATACGACGTCAACATAAAGTTGGTGAATTATTCGCAATAGTAAATAAAAACATAATAGTATAAAAGTTTTCAAATAAGTTTTGACCCAGAAAAAGATAAGGTTTGAAGATAAGTCATTTTGAAAAGATATTTCAAAATATAATTGAGGTATACAAAACCCTTTTGATAAAATATTCATACATATACCATAAAATACCATAATCATCTCATAAAATACATACTGGATAGATAACAGCTTTAGGAATATAAGATACACCTGAACCTCAACAAATACAGGCAACTAACCCCACCTAGTGTCTTAAGCTAGGTTGTTCTCGATAAATAAAATACTCGGTCATAACATCACTAACACGGACAGGGCTCCTCCCTTATCATAATAACGTATTAGGATGAGGGTTTGTAAGACCCATATAGCGCTATATATACTTCCGGCGGCTAATAGTTAACAGGTGTTTATAAGGGGCCTCATACTACCACAAAGGCGGTACGAGTTTGGGTAAGACCATCTAAAGCATCATATCCATAATATATACACATTGTACATACGTACCAATGTATAACATAATACCATATCATAATACATACATAAAATACTTTTGTTTAACGCTAATCATGCCCAAAAATATAAAAAGGGTAAAAAGGGCAACGAATAACTCACAGATAGCAAAGCAATCCAAATCTTTATAAGTGTCGGGAAATACAATAATACCGTCAAGCTTCAATGTCTAAGTGCCCTATACATCACGTAAATAAAACATGTCTAAGTATCTCTAAGTCTAGTAGGGTTATGCCTTAATGTTTAACGTTTTATACGGGTTTTAAAATAACCAAAGGAATATCGATATAACGGAATAACAAGGGTTTCGGAAAGTCAACGGACTAGATACGTGTCCTTCATACTTACGTGCACTACAAGTCACGTAGGTATCAAGTTATGTGATCAAGGAGGATGTTACGTGATATAGAAGTAATACATGACAAGAAAAAGAGTTACTTGACCAACAAGACTATTACGTGATAAAACAAGTGTTATGTGACAAACAAAACAATCAATTACGTGACATGCATTCAGACTTACGTGAACGTAAATAGAATTTTGTGTACATGAAGCATTATTATGTGCATGAAATAGGAATTATGGGAAATAAGTAAATCACATGACATTACTAGTTGTTAGGTGAAGTGAATCATGATCACGTGTATCATCAAGGAAAGTATGAGATATGCATGTTAATAATAAGACTATTACGTGCATGAACAGCCACATGTGAGACAAACAGAATTACATGAATATGAAAACAAATTACGTGGCTTCAAGCAATTACGTGTACACCCAAGACAGAATTACGTGCGACATTACAACTTACGTGAATAACATGGGAGTTACGTGACACAAAAATTACGTAATAACATGCAAAGGAGTGACTTACGTGAACGTAAGTCTATATTTCGTGAACCTGAGCGAAATTACGTGATCGAGCTGGGTATTTCGTGAACGATATTGAAGTATTACGCGAACGTAATACCAACTTACGTGAGCGTAATTTACATTACGTGACATCCCGGAGTTTTCACGAAAAATGACATTTAGAAATCGGTTTTGGAGTGTTTTAAAAGTCCATTTGATCTATAATCAATACCATATGTCCAGAATGCGATAACATACAATAATCTTAAATAAAATCTCGATTTGGTCGGTTAAAAGTGATAGTTACGGGATTGATTTCAATATGGAATAAAGTTAAAAACCCAAATGAAGAAATACTTACCCGATCGTGGTGAAACTCGGAGGATATATGAAGATGATGATAAGGAACAAGAATCCGGTCTCGGATTTGAATTTGGACGGTCGGATCGTCGGATAATCTAGAGAGAAGGTGGTGTGTTTATGGTGTTTCTTTGAGAGAGAGAAAGAGTGTGTGTGTGTAATTCTTTTCTTGAGAAGGAAGGTTTGTGGGAATAAAGACAAAACAAAATTATAGATAAGGACAAAACCAGATTAGGGACTATTTTTGTAATAACTTTTGACATAGGACTAAAATTGTAATAGGTTTTCTCGCGTAGGACTAGTTTCGTAATAAAATTTCCGAAAAGACTAAAAATGAAATACTTTTAAACGTTAATCTTAATCATATAATTAAGGCATAATTCCCCTAAACTTATCATAAGAGCATACTAGACTTATACTAAAGGCACTTAAGACTATACGTTCCCGACATAAAGATCCGAATTACACGCTATATACCCGATAAACGCAAATACGCATAAAATACAAATACGATACTCATAAAATACGAATACGATAAACATAAAAGAAATACAATAGGGTCAAAACACGAATATAAATAAATAAAACGAATACGAAGCGATAGAATAATACCGAGAAATTAGCGGATGTCACAATTCAAATGCTAAATGAATCAATCCAACTAGGTGACCCAAAACCCGACCCATAAAGATTAAACCCAACATTCACCCCCTTAATCTTTATGCGTTTCTTCTTCAAAGCAATGTCGGTTCATCATCTTGGATCAAGTTTGCTTCTTTCTCGTTGTCTTTGTCGTTCCACTTTGTGCACTCATAGCTAAAATGACCAAAATCTCCACAATCAAAGCACCGAAATCCACTTTTGTCACCGCGGCCATTTCCTCTTCCTCGGCCTCTACCACCTCTTTCATAATTCCTTCCACGTCCTCTTCCGCGTCCACTACCTTCACCATACTTTTGCTCTCTTGCCATCAAAAGTTGATTTTGTTCTTCATCCTTCTCTTCATGACTTTGAAGCCTTTCTTCATAAGCTTTCACTCTTCCAACCGCCTCTTCAAATGACATGGTAGCAAGGTCCGAATATTGTTCAATAGGAGCTACAATTGGCAAGTATTTCCTTGGAACCGAGTTGAGAAATTTTCTTACGATCACCTCCTCATCAAGAGTAGAACCAAGACTTTTGAATTTAGCAACAATGTTATTTATCTTACCCGAAAAGTCGTTGATTGACTCATTTTCTTTCATTTTTAAGATCTCCAATTCGTTTCTCAAAGTTTGTAACCTCGCCTTTTGTACCAATTCAGCCCCTATGTATCGAACGCGGATTGATTCCCAAACTTCTTTCACATTCTTATGTTTAGCAACCTGCAAAAGAACATTCTCTGGTAGGGTTTGATAAATTATACCTTTAGTTGTATAATTTTTCTTCTCATCAACCTCATCTTCAGTTATGGCATCCCAATGTCCATATGCCTTTAGGACGGTTTCGATCATAATAGACCAAGTAGTATAATTGGTCTCGGTTAATTTCGGGCATTGAAATGGAACAGAAGTACCTTGCTCACGGACCACCATTTCTTGTTTGTCTTTCGTCATTCTTCTTTCTCTTGAATATTCGGTCTGACTTTCTTTTTCAAGTAACCGCCGGTCACGGTTTCTTCTTCGGTCGCGGTCGAAACTTTCTTGGTCTAGGTGCCGCCGGTCTGTTGCGGCTCGTCGGTCTTCTTCTCTTCTTTCTGTGATTCACATGGAATCGTCACCCTTCTTCTAGTCGAGCCCTAACCTAGGAGCTCTGATACCAATTGTTGGTTATCAGCCTAAACTATCACGTTCAAACTTCACACAAATATGAAACTTTTATGGAGAGATAAACAAATATAATATTCAATGGTGTACTTGCATTGGAAAGTCACTGCAAACATACATCTCTTTATTCATAAAGAAGAAGGCCTATAAATAGCCTTTTTACACTACCAACTACTAAACGTGGGAACATGCAAAAACTAACAATAAACTACTACAAACTAGGAATATCAAAATACCCACTAAAACTCATCCTAAACACACGGTCAAACTAGAGACCACTAACATATTATTCAAATGCTAAATGAATCAATCCAACTAGGTGACCCAAAACCCGACCCATAAAGATTAAACCCAACAAAATCTCCATTAAATGCTATCTTATTGTCATCCTTAATGTTGGAATGCGATCCTTCTGCAATAACAGAAAAGTGAAGCATAAGCGTAAGTAAAGATATAAACCCATGCTAATGCGAAGACAGTTCATAAGTTTGTATTGAAGACGGTTCATAAGTTTGTATTTCTAGTATGGTTTAAGTACCTATTTATTATGTGATGATGTGGTGTATTTAAACTTACTTGAGGAAAACACTAAAATCAAAAACTTACTTAAGAAAGTTGTACGCGTATTAAAATACAAAACCCAAATAACCCGTTCATAATAAGCCAAAAGTGTCACCTCTAAAATCTCAGAATCCTTATTAGCCATCAGCAACTCCAGTATTAATTAAGCAACTCCAGTATTAATTAATCCCCTTTGAATTGGTTCAGGCACTAAGAACCATCAGCTTGCTTTCACAAAAACCATAATTCACCTGCAAACATCGTTATAGATTAGCTAAAACTAATATCCACAGTGCATTAAAAATCATATATAATAATCATATAACTGATTAGAAACAACAATCAAATAATATTGAATAAAATTAGTTCCCTCCCAAATTGTCGCATGAGGTTTTATAAGAAACCGTTTCAAATCAAATAATGTTGATCAGTCGCCTATCACAACATTGTCGCATGAGGTTTTATAAGAAACCGTTTCAAATCACCAAATATGTTATAAAAAATAATTAAAAGGAAAAGGGTAAGAACATAATTAAACAAAAGTAGTCTTGGCAAATTTATAGGTCTTCTATTAACACGAGGTAGTCATAGCAAGGTCTACTATTTACATATCTACGGATTTTAAAAGGTTAATGGCCACTGGCCACATAAGGATTTGAATCTTAGGAGATTGAATCGAAAAAGTCAAACTGTGTATACCGTTTTTGGACCGAATTAAGTATTCAGCGGTAACACCTCAGTTTGATTGAATTTCTATTCTTTGTTTTCTCGTTTATGTTTCTAAAACCTGTAAACTATAGACCTAAGACCTTATTAATGTTCCAACCATTTAACCCAACTCACCCATTTGGCTCGTTGTATCATATTTTATTTTGACCCATTTGAGAGAAACTACCAATCAATTAACATGATGCAAGTTTTTTACTATCTTTTAATAAACTACTTAGTAATTATGACTTTATAAACATTAAATTTGACAGGAAGCATAGGTAGCGTTCAATACCCGCTTTCATTCTTTGAAGTACTCTATCGAAAGCAGGTTTCCAGTTGTCTCCACGAATACAACTATCAAATCAATTTGTCGAGAGTCCATCAATGCACCAACTGCTGAGCCAAGGGCCATACCAACCCCTAAGTTACCCTTGAGCACCTATTAGCTGAAAGTATAACTTTAATTTGTTAATATGAAAAAAAAATCAGTATTAATAATAATCAATTGCCTAAATTCTACTTTATAAAATGAAAAAGCAAACAAATTGCTCGTGAAGAATTACAGGCATGATAAAGGCAAAACATGAAACCAAAATCACAAACACCACATGCCATATAAACATATAAACAAACCAACAATGAAATGAAGCTAAAAATTCATTGAAATCAAAATCACTAAATACATAATAAACAATAAAAAACGAAACCTGATCAAGATGGAGAGGTTTGATTTCATTTTTAATATCAAATTCAAATTTGGGGAAATTGTTATTACTTCATTGTTAATATAAAAGCTTGTAAAGGAAGCTTTGGTAATTTCAAGATTCCCATGGATACCAAACAATGAATCTGGTTTGATTTTAGGAGGTATACTGTACATTATTGAATGGTAAATGATAAATCCTACTAAAACATCCTCCTAAAAATTCTCCAAACTATATGATCAAAAGATTTAGCAATATCAATGGATATATAAGAAAAAAGAATGAGTGAATTACAAATATCAAATTTATATCGAACACGACACCAGTATCGCAGCTCTCCAGACCCACTGACTTCAGGCTTTGTTTTTCTTTTTTAAATTTGAATTTACTTTACATTTATCTCAAAAATTCAATAAAATGATATGTAAAAAAGATGACATCATTATTTAAAAAATTATACTACGTGCCACGTGGACTATCTAAACATATTCGGTAGTGACTCCGCTATACCCTCGGAAACATACTCTTTTCTTTGGCATCTTTAGCCATTTCCATTTGTTGGTAGAAACCAATAGAAGTATAAAAGATGACCATGTAAAAAGGATCAAAATTGAAAAACTTACCTTTGTATCACTCTCCAAAGCAACCTTCACTGACCTCATACCTCCTCCATATTTAAAAAGAAAAGAAGTGTTATTAAGGCATGTTTTAAACTGAAACTTTAAGAAGATTATCTTTCAACCCGGTGGACTTACAACTAAAACTATAGTAAAATTCCGATTAGCAGACCGAATGAACAACGAATAGTTGTTCCAAAATATATTTTTATTCTAATTTAAACATAATTTTTAGACGAAATGGCCATTAGAAAGTTTAAATTTTTTTTCTTTTATTTAGCCATTTTATCAAACAGTTTGTATTCAGTCTTTCTTGTATGTTTTTGTATGTTTTAATCTCATAGAATGCAAATATAAGCAGATTTCTACATTTAATCCCACAAACAAAACGGTGATTAATATAAGCAACCGGATAAATAAACATACCATAAGCTCTCTTGAAGCAGAAAATGCTTGCAAATATACTGATTATTTGCTTCCATTGTCAAAACCTGAAAATTAAACAAATTTAAAAACTCTTAACCAGTTTTGAAAAACAACACAAAAACGAAAAGACATGTTAAAAAGAACACCTTTGATAGAAACATATCAAAAAAAGAAGAAAAAACCTATTTGCTCTTACTAACTAAGAGAAGAAAAAGAAACAGTGTTGATGATCAATTCGAATCTAAATGATGAAGATGAATCAGACATAGGGAAGATTTGAAATTCAATTTGGAAGAGAAAGGACGATTTGCTACTTTCTATGCAAAGTCTGATTTCTTTCTTTCTCAGCTCCCTAGACACGCCATCCCTTTAATAAAGAAGCTGCTTTGATTTGTTTTTTTTCAGATTGAATTTAAAAAAATTGATAAATCAAATAAAATAACATGACATCATCATTTAGGATATTGTCTTATGTGGACAATCTTAGAGCTTGCCAAATCAGCCGAATCACATCGGCTTAAGCTCCCATTTATTAGTATAAAAGATTAGTGCAAATAAGCCTATATAATGACCTTATTATATTAAACTATCATTTAAATTTTGATAAACACTTTTCAGTGTCGATAAGTTATTTTGTCTCACCCAGAAACGAATCCCTAACTACGCCACCGCCGTATCTTAGAAGTTTTTCTAATTAAGCCCTATACATGAGCCTTCGTTATAAAGTTATTTTTGCTTCAAATGTAGCCGAAATTAATCAAGAAATATTTTATGTTCATTTAATAACGCTAGTAAATATCAATAATATCAATAGTGATAGGTAAAAAAAATCCATGCATGAATTGGTCAATTATATGGGCATGTATAGTTTTGATTTATATTAGGCTCATTAGACACTTCTTCGCCTCTACTCCTTATAGCGTGGGCAAAGAAAATTGTGAGTAACGTTAGTACTTGTGAATATCTTGTTTCAAATACTATAAAAAGTATTAGAAAAAACACAAAATTGAAATAAGAAGGGTAGAATGAAATCAATTAAGTGGGTTTGTCTTGAAAATGACATGGGTTAGCATATAGGACCAATGATTTGAAATTAGGAAGAATGGGCTAAAAATCTTAGATAAAAAAGGGCCAAAGACAACTACGGATTCTAGCCCAATTAACCTTTATATACTACAGCCCAAAAACATAACAAATGTTCATGATGCTTTCAAATAAAAACATAGCAACAAAAAAAGAACACATAAGATTGGACGTCTCATAACATATCATAAACTCGCATCCAGAGCCGGTCCGAATTATGATCAGGATGTGCGATCGCAGAGGACCTCTATGTCGAAAGGAGACATTTTTTTCCTAATACGTGTATATATTTGTCTAACAACTTAACAAAAAACCATAAAATGTATGTAGAGGACGATTTTATTGAAAAAATAATAATTTCAATATAA
Source organism: Senecio squalidus (assembly GCA_910822075.1). NCBI lineage: Eukaryota > Viridiplantae > Streptophyta > Magnoliopsida > Asterales > Asteraceae > Senecio > Senecio squalidus. The sequence goes on from CAJVGC010000590.1 coordinate 31,054,302, forward strand.
AAAAAAAAGTTAATTACATGGCTAGTTCCTATGGTTTGCCAAAATTGCATCCGTCATCCCTATAACTTTTTTATTACACCACTCGTCCCTAAGTTTGAAATTTGTTGCCTCACAAGTCCCTATTTTGGATGTGACGTTAAAACAGCCGTTAAGTCTTATCATGTGAGAAACACGTGAGGGCAACTTTTTCTTTTTACCACCATCTCTCCCATTTACCTACCACCAACTCCCAAATTTCCAAAACCCCCAATATCCATAAATCCCTAATTATGAGATACCGCAAATGTGAAACCTACATTCACATAAACAAGCTAAATCAAACTTTCACCAATTAGGTTTTCATATAATCGTCAAAATAAACAGTTGCATAGATATCATCCGATACTACAAATTTATAGGTACTTTCACATATATTATATCAACATTTCTCCAGTTAAGCTTTCACATTATCGGAACATTGCAACACACAAATGAATTCCAATTGGAATATCAGATACGGCAACTAGATCAAACTTTCGCTGATTAGGATTTCACATGATCAGAAACAGCACAATTATAAATTAAATCAAAAAAACAAACAGTATACATATCAGATACTATAAATTCATATCGAGATTCAATAAATTACAAGGACATATTAGATTCCACAGATCCGTAACTATAATGACATAAATCAACTCAAATCTCAGCCAATTAAGTCTTCATAAATCAACATAGAGATCGTAAATAAACTTACAAGAAGCTCGTAATTGAAAGTGTTTGCCGCAATTCAATCCTTAGAGTTTGAGTGTAGAGAGAGAAATACAAACTAGATCTAATAGACGGTATTCATATTCATCTTTTTGAGAAAAAAATGGTTGTTGTTTGTAGAGAGAGAAAGATGAGATGTTGCAGAGGTGAGAAAAAAGAAATAAACAGGGAAAAGACAAAGTTGCCCTCACGTGTTTCTCACATTATAAGACTTAACGGCTGTTTTAACGTCACATCCAAAATAGGGATTTGCAAAGCAACAATTTCAAACTTAGGGACGAGTGGTGTAATAAAAAAGTTATAGGGATGACAAGTGCAATTTTGACAAACCATAGAGACTTGCCATGTAATTAACTCTAAAAAAAATTGTTTATGAGAGGTCCATTTTTAAATTTCGCACATAGCCTCTATATTTTCAAGACCGACTCTACTCACATCACATTGTGTTCTCAAGGCGAGCATTTAGCCTCAAGCATCACGCCTCATGTGTCTTTTCTTAAACAAGTGTAGGAAGTTTTGACCTTCAATTTATTTTTAAATCATCTATTTTGATTTACATAGTTAATAGTTCTAATGCATTATTCTGAACTAGTATAAAATCCGTGCGATGCAGCGTGAAAGAAAATTTATTGTAGATAATTATTTTATTCCAGCATAACCGTTGGATAACCATGGTCACCTTGTGTGTATTGCCCTTTGTATGCATTTGGATATTGATCCCATTTCCTATGCATACAGTCGACGCTACCAAGCATCCCCTTAAATCCGTGAACCTCGTCGTGTTTTTGATATAAAAGATTAAATCATCTTGTGTTGGGGATCTTAGATAGACGTTTGTATAAATATGGATTACGCATTTTAAAAAATTATCTAGTGATTCGGATGATGGTTCTTTCTGACATTTGTAAATATTCGTCAAAAGCGTCCTCGGTAATCTCATACGCCATCATACGCATAGCGGACGTACATTTATGTAAACAACTAAAACCCATTTTAACCGTACAATTGGGTCGTTGTTTGAAATATTTAAAATATTTGGGCAAATGTTTTACGGAGTAAATAGATATACCTTCAACTATTTTGAGAAAAAGAGTTATTCCCATGCGAAATCGTCTACGGAAATATTCATCCGGATACGAGCTTTCACCGGAGAGGTAATGTCGTTGCACGTTTTCGTTTGTTGTAGTCCGATCCGGGTTGATATAGCGCATTTTTTTTCACTACGACGTGAGCTTTCCGCCTCATTTTCTTCCTCCTCCATTTGTTCAACAACTTCTACCGTGATAACTAGTAATTCGGATTCGGACGATGACGAATCCGTAATATCGGGATCGGTTGAAGAATGTGAACCCATTTTTTGTTGAATAAATTTTTTATAAAAGGATTGAGATAGATTGAGAAAATATTGTGGGTTTTGGTTTAAGAGTTTATTTTATATTTATAGAAAAATGGGGAATTTTTTTTTTTAAAACTAGCCGTTGCCACCACCAACGGTAATATTTTTAAAAGAAATTAATTTATTTTTTTATTTTGAAACATTTAACTGTTGGAAAAAAATACAAAAACCACCACGACCCGTTACCCACACAACGACAGCCCACAACGAGGCGTGCCGGAGCGGCAACGCTCGTTGTGGGGCATTAACGAGCCGACAATGAGCTCCAAAATCATCCATTCGATGTGCTCTAAGGCATGTATGACTACATTCATACCGAGCACAAAATGGTAAATAACTACTCTTGATGCATATATTATGGGCAATAAACAACTCGATACCTCCAAGTTTTAACACCATCATAGTAGCTTATATATTCAATTCGTTAATACGCGGATAAATTTATCAAAAGTAACACAATTATAATATATAAAGTTTTAGAAAATAATTCTAAACATACAAGACAACCTATGTCTTATCATAAATGAGAAACAGAAAATAGTAAAATTGGTTTTAAAAAATATCTTAGTTATGTATAAAGTCAATTGATATATAATTTTCTAACATATCAAAATATATGTTTTTTATACACTTGGTTTCAAAAAAGAATCACTTAAATATTTAGGAATCATATGAATCATTTTTTAATCAACCATTTAACAAAACAACTTCACTTTTAAAATTAAATATTTTTTCAATTATAAACTTTTATGAAATAAAAAATATACCTTTAGAACGGGTATTTAATTTTCTTTTGGAAAATATAAATTTTTGGAATTTTGCCGACTTTGTTTTTATACACTAATGTATATACTATAAATTCTGAATTTTTTAAAAAATTGCGTTTATATACTGATTAATACCATCGTATACACATGTGTCTACATATGTATTCAGTGGTGAACATATGGTTAGAATGTTGGTCACAAACTAGTTCTTTCATCGGTGAATATAAGTGTATTAAGTTGTGGATACATATGTATTCATCTATGAATATATGGTTCAAATGTGTTTTTGACGAATTAGTTTATACACTAGTGTATATACTAAAACCTACAAAAAAAAAAGTCGTCAAAAATATATAAGTGGGTACTCGTTTATAAAAGAACTAAATGCTTGTTCTAATGGTGTAATTAGTTTTTTATAATAGTTATACTCTAGATAAGTTGATTTGAAGTTAATTATTTATTTAAATTGGATTTTAAATGAATGGTTAAAAAGTGGTTAGTATGGTTACTAATATATTTAATGATTTCTATTTGAAAGTATCTCGTTTTCCATAAAGATAAAAATCAAACCAAAACATGGTTTTTGTTTTAAATAAATATATTCTCATCTTAACCCTGTTTCTCATTCAAAACTTACCAATAAAATATATTTCGAGCTAAAATGGGGTATTTAATGGATTTTCGTCTACATAGTTACAACCATGAGATGAAATACAAAAACTTATGTGATTCGTGGAATTTAGACCGACTAGCACAACAGCGTTAACTATCACACGATGACACTAAGATAATCAAGACAATAATTTACTAAATGACAGTGTATTGTTTTTAAGGAAAGGGAAATAGGCATTAATAAACAAATCAGTAATTTACTGAGTCTTTTATTGCGTTTTTACGAAATTCTTTATAGTTACGTGTGTTGTTAACTCTATGAAATATGTACATTCTCACTAGTTGTTATATATTCTAGTTTCATATATTATGTGGTTTTCATGTATTTGTGTATCTGGCGTTCTTGCATTGGGATTCGAAAAAGTTTCTTTGTCAAATACTAATTTGAGAAAAGTGTTGTATGAGAGTATAATACATTATTCGAATATCCGTACAATGAAATAGATATTGAAAAAGTTACGAACCTTCTTTCCAATAATGAAGAAAAAGAGTGCGGCGGAAAAGCCTAACTTCACAAAAAAGATGATACTCAATCCTTTTTAAAATAAAATAAATTAATGTGTATCTTTATATAAAACAAATCCAAAAAGTTTGTAAATCGAATCAAATTTGTTACATATTAAAAAATGGTTAGTAGTTTATAAACTCTAGTATGAGAATAAACTACATGTGTCATTCTATTTACATTCAAACACTTTAAGAGATATAATTTTATTTTTCTAGATTTGAGAATTAAAAAGTTGGAAAAAGTGATGCATGAATTAATCCCTTGATGCTTCTTTATATAATTAGTTATAAAGTATACCAATATTCCCATATATGCACATGTATATAAAAAAATTACACTAAAGTGGATATATACATTTAGGTTGTTCTCTGAAAAAGGACAACAAATAAAAGCAAAGAAAGGAAAACTTGAGGTGGCTGTCGACGGTGGGCTGGTGGTGGTGATTGATGAGGTGCCTAGATTGTGGAAACAAAGCAAAAAAAGACTGTGTGTACTATAGGTGTAGGAGTTGTTGTAAAGGACATGGATTCCAGTGTCAAACTCACATCAAGAGCACTTGGGTTCCCATTTCTACTAGAAAGGTTATCCGAAATTCCGTGGAAGCCATCTCGGCTTCTAGGGGAGCTACGCAACTTCAAGAACATCATCAACGCGAGCAACAACTATTGTGTCTTCCATCAGTAACGGGTATGTGTTTGTAACTCACTTTTAGTACTTGTACTTTAAGGTCGACCTTATATGAAATATGTTAAACTATTATTGGATAACACATAGCTAGGTTATGTTTTAGCACCCTTGCCGGGTTTTAGTACATTTGGGTTGTGGCCCATGCGTTAGGGTTACATAATCTTCTTTAAAAAACTAGCAAGACGCTAGACACTAAATTAAAATAAAAGTATGAAATGATACCAACCCTAACGTATAACTTCTTAACACACCGAGAGACGACATCAAGTACACGTATACTCCAATGAATACATCTCTATTTCTGTATGTGCATCAAGAGAATCATATTTATTGATCGGTTCCTTTTCTTTTATTGCGTGTAACTAGAAAACCATGTCCGTATGGTTGTATTGGCCATAACCATATTCCAAGAGTGTCCCAACTCGATCTAATCGATGTTTATGTTCATGCTATTCTAAATTTTCTAACGAGTGAGTTTGTTTATATTTGCTAGGGTTGGGAGGACATTTTCCGACTGAGGTTAGCGGTGAAACCACATTTACATGCATACATGCCACAACAAATTTAGAAGAAAATATAACTACAGATCAATATGCGTATGAAGCATCGATAAGCATAAACGGACATGTGTTTAAAGGTATTCTATATGATCAAGGACCATATCAACCAATCGTGAATTCTCGTGACATGAATGTACATGATGGAGCTTAAGAATATACGAGAGTTTATCTTGTACAATAGTGGATTAACTTTTCTGGTTATAAATTTTCGGTCTAAGTAAATGCTGAATATATAGACTAACTCAAATAAACTAGAAATTGAATTGTTTTTTACTTTTGTTTTGTATGTATCATGAAGAATCATCTTCAATTATTGGAGTTAGGCCTTGAGCAAAGTAAAGCATCAACTACATTGCTTTTAAAATAGTAAGCAGGTGTTGAGTTGTAAGTTAAATAAAAAGTTTTTAGAGTAAATTACACTGTTAGTCCCTATGTTTATACATAAATCACTAGTTTGAGGCTTTTTTTGAAATAATTACACCAAACGTCCTCAATGTTGTAATTTTGTTACGTCGGTGATCCATTTTTGACAATTTTCGATTGAAAAGACGGAAATGCCCTTTTCTTATAATTTCTTTTATATTTTAATTAATTTTTATTTCTTTATCCTTTTTAATTTTAATTTTTAATTCAATCATAATTCCCAACCCTCCCCACCCACCCCTTTCTCTCTCTTGTCTCTTTTCCACCACCACCACCACCACCACCACCACAACCACCACCACCAAATTTCTAACCCACACTCTATTTCTCTCTCTTCCACTCCACATTTCCGATCACTCTCACCAATAACACCATTCGATTAACTCTAGCGATTTTAAAACCTTACCATCCTCACAATTCAAAACTCGAAACCCTAATTTGTTAACTCTATGTTAATCAATCAGATCTGGTATTAATTTGTGTAAAAATGTCATCTGCAAATCGCACCAGTGGTGGTTTAGTTGATCTTAGTAATCTACATCTGAAAAAAGAGTCAACTCAGTCTACTCAGATTAGGAAAGCAGCTTCTAGTGCACTCCGAGATCCCGGTACCAAGTCGTCGTGGTGTTCGCCTAAGTTCATCGAGATCCCCTCCGGTTACCTCCTCTTCGATTACTATTAATCATTATAATCATCATTATCATTCCAATAGTATACAACAACTCCCTGATAATAATACCAATAATGCTAGTACTAATAGGAGGAAAGAGAAGAGGTGTTTTTGTATAATTGGAGAACGTAGAGATCTGAGAGCGAATTTCATAAATACTTCAGATAACCGAAGGTGGGTGGGGGAGGGTTGGGAAATAGGATTGAATTTAAAATGAAAATTAAAAAGCATAAAGAAATAAAAATTAATTAAAATATAAAAGAAATTATAAGAAAAGGGCATTTCTGTCTTTTCAATCGAAAATTGTCAAAAATGGATCACCGGCGTAACAAAATTACAACATTGAGGACGTTTGGTGTAATTATTTCAAAAAAAGCCTCAAACTAGTGATTTGAGTATAAACATAGGGACTAACGGTGTAATTTACTCAAGTTTTTATATGCAAAGATGATAAGTTAGAGTAAAACATCTTATGGATGAGAAAGTGAAGAGTAAGTTAGATTTATAACTTAGTAATCATTTGTTTGGTTCTCATTGTCGTATAGATCTTCTTTAGAATTCGAGTTTCAGTAAGCACATAGTGTAATGTTAATTAACTATTTCAAGTTGGACAAAACTTATCAGGTTTCAAGCCGGATAGTATGTTATTAGCTCAACCCGAAGGTTGTAGGTACAACTACCTAGTGAAAAATCTATCCCTCAACAAGCTATACGATACATTTTATATTATAAATTAATTTCGAGGGTTTTCCGTTCTATTTTAGTTTTACGAATATCATAAAAAAAATTGTTTCTCATATCCCTCACTTTGCTTATAGATCTACCACCGCTACCGCATAGTGAAAAATCTATCTCTCACTTTTGCTTATGGTATACCAAATGTCCAGATTAGTGTACGTGTTCTTTGTTGGTTAGAGTTAAACCACACCAAGATAACTATAACTGGGATGTATCTAGCTAGTAACTTGTGTATGAGTGGATCGTGCAGTTATACAACTTGTACTGTGTATCATGTCGATTGTATGGTCCTTATCACATGACTGTGGGCATGTGGCTACTATAGAACCTCGATGTGGTTAAGACCATCTGTAAATACCACCACTGCGCATGCTTTAATATATTCATCAATTGTACTTGCACGTATATGTGCACAAATGGGCTTTTGCCCGAGCCTGGACTCGAGCGGAAAAGACCTAGAGAAAGTCATGCCTAAAGCTTGCCCAACTCGAACGACCTAAAATGGTCTAGAATTGCGTATTAAAGCTTTGGGAGGCAGAGACCTAATAAAGCTTGAGCTAAGCCAAAAGCCCATAAATCTATTAAAGAACATGATACTTTGAAAATACAATTTTTATATATTTTTACTATTTATTAATTATAGATTATATAGTTTTATTGTATTTATTAGGGATATTTACGAAAAGGCCACCAAAATTTTAATTTTTTTTCACTAAGACCATTCAAATATTAGACCGCTCTCATTCATAACACCGATTTTGGTGTTATGGAGTGGCACGTCAGCATAACACCAACATAGCATAACACCAACATAACATAACACCACTAAACCCCCTCAACCATAACACCAAAATCTGGGACCCACCAGTTTTATTATTTATTTCATTTTCTTTCTTATTCCATATTATTTTTAATACATTATTAATATTAAAAATACATTAATAATAAAAATAAACTTATATTAATATTAAAAAACAAAACAATACATAAAAATAAATAAAAAAAACAATACATTAAAAAACTTAAACGCTAAAAAAAAACAATACATAAAAACTAATCCTCGTTTTCGGCGCGTATTTTGTCCTTCTGCCTTTCGATTTTAGCCCGATCCTGTGGCGACATATCATCGGTTGGCATACGAAGAAATTCCATTTTTCGAAAACGGAGTCTGTATTTGATCTCCTATGTTTTCGCGATCCTAAGCTCGCGAATTTCGTTGACAACGTCGTCGTTAATCTCGTCCCGTTTTGAAGTAACATCAGAGGAGGAGGAGGAACGTGCGCTCTTAGATGGTCGTGGCCTTCCTAAAGGTCGTGGAAGCTGATCATGGCCATATAGGTCCGGTTCTACATCGTCGCCGAGGTTGATCGGCTCAATGGGTTTAGGATTAAGAAACCTTGGCGAATTATGCAAAACTTCCCACGCAACATGATGACGAAAATGGGCGTAGATTTTCGGCTTCGAACATGCTTAACGCCGTTGTGTAGACGGCTTTGTCATCCTCGTCGCTCGATCGATCTCGTTCGGCACGGTCATGACATGCTATGAACAACCGCAAATTTTTGCTCATAGCCCTCCAATTTGTACTTAGCGCATTTTTTGTGAAAGGTTCCCCCAAACCTTCGTTGAAAAAAGCCATAACACGATACCAAAAGGTTAGACCATCTTGGTCGGTTCCGGTTTTCCGATCCTCCGAAACATGAATCCAATTCTCCGACAAACGTCGTTCTTGGGATTGTGACCACTGAACCTTAGAATCTGGGGTGGCGTCTTCCACATCCGTAGCTTTTTTCTTACCCTTGTCTTTTCTCTTACGAGAACCACTAGGTTGAGCTACTTGTGGTTGAAACGCTTGAGACGGTTTGAATGGTGGAGGTTGGGGTTGTTGGAATGATTGAGGTTGGGGTTGATGGAATGATTGAGGTTGGGGTTGATGGTATGATTGAGGTTGGGGTTGATGGAATGATTGTTGCTGTTGTTGTTGGAATAATTTGAATTGTTGGAATTGTTGTCATTCGGTCATGGCTTGTTGATGGGGTTGAGGTGGTGTGTTGGTGTTTCCGGCGAGTAGTGAAGTAAAACCACCGGGTTGGGTTTGGAAATTTGCGAAGCCCGGTGAGGAAGGCGAGTTGGGATCGGATGACGGAAAATCGTTGTATTGAGACATTTTTCTTATGGGTTTTGTAGATAGAATGTATATGATTATAGAGAGAAAGAATATGGTTTGATGTAAATATTTTGTGTTTGTGATTGGGTATTTATAGGGAAAAAACAAAAGACGCGGCGTTGCTCCAGCAACACCGCCATGGATAACGTCGGAAAACGCCACCCCCCCCCCCCCCCGCGATAACGCCGTTATGGGGGGGAGGGGGTAAAACGCGTGAAAACGCCGGCCATTGAGGGTGGTCTTAAAATAATTTTTATAGGTCACTTAGATATTGATCTATGATCGTTTTTGTCAATTCCGTCAAAATAGTTACTGAGAAGAGTTAATTACTTAAATGGTCTAGTGGTTTATTGGATATAATTTGTTTGGTCTCTACACTTCTTTTGTATGGATATTGTTTCTGTGGTTTGGATTCGTTACGGATCCAATGCCTTGTTGACTTAAAATTCCCAAAATACACTTAATTTTTTTATTTTATCTTTTTAAGTTTTAAATGTCTTTTTATAGTTAATTAATCTAAATGAAAAATTAATTTTATTGCAAAATTAGACAAACTAAAGGTATTAAAACTAATTACTAAAAAAAAAAACAAGTATTAAAAGCTCAATTAAAAACCCAAATAAACCGAAATAATCTAATAATCGATTTTTGATAAACCACACAACACTGTGAACACCTCCATAGCCTACAACACCTTCACAACCCAAATCCAGTCGCCGACCATAGCCGACGAAGTTGTCGGTGTAGAGGAAGACGAAGTGACAGTGGAATGGCAATTGTTTCTTGATTTTTTTATGATATAAATTATAAAATAATAACTAAAACTTAAAAAAAAAGAAATTAAGGGTATTTTGGTCTTTTAAAACAACGAGGGACTAGATCCGTAACGAATTCAAACCACATGGATAAGATCCGCAAAAAAAAAAACCCTAGGACCAAACCTGTTATACCATTACCCGATAAACCACATGGACCATTTAAGTAATTAACTCTATTGAGAAATTAAAAAAGATACCTTGAAATTAAAATATTTTGTTATATATATAAAGTTGAAAAATGATATAAATAAGGATTATATTGGCCACATTTCGTGGCGGGAAAACAATACAGATCGTGTTTGTATTCACAAAACATAAAGAGAAATAATTATTAATAAAAATATAACAATTTATATTTATATAAAAGTATAAAAGAAGAAAAGAAAAGAAAAAGGAAAAAAAGCCAAAAATAAAATAACCATAATATCTTCAAAACACTATTTACTAAGGACTTTTTTTGTTAATTAAGTACATGTTTGTCTATATATCCTTTTTTTTTGTTAACGATTAGCCATATGCTTTGTCTATATTAATTAATTTAAAAAGAATAATAAAAAGTCCGAAAATAACCTTTGCCCGGGGCTTAGCCTGCTTCAACCGACTTAGCCAGTTGACGTCCTAATAGTTATAGTTTTTTGATTAAGGTCACGAATTTGTAAACAATATAAAGCAGAATTTAAAGCCACGAAGGCTTTGTGCACTTCTACTTACTGCGAAAAAAAAACACAATAATAATTTGAATAAGAGATCCTAACGAAGCCCATTATTATCCTATGAAAAATGACATGCAGCCCAATAAGTAGCCCATTTCCCCTTTTGGCGCCAAAACCCAGACTTATTTTCCCGCCAATAAACCTATTTTACCTTCTTCTTTCCCTCAGCTCACACATATCCAGATCTCCACACTCTAAACAAACATGGTTTCCAATACCCCTCCGGCCACAACTCCGGCTAGAACTCCGGTGTCCACCAGACGACAGACGAGAGCTAATTCTTCCGCTTCAACTCCGACTACCGCTTCTATTCCTCCCAGCGATACTACTCCCGGAGGTAATTTATTCTTTTTTAATTTTGTAAAAATTAGTTTTTTGTTAAATTAACTCAATTTTATTATATATTACAGTAACTTCATCACCTAATATCCCGATCACCACCGGTCGAAAGCGCGGTCGTCGCGCTAACCCTTACGATACTCCACCTTCATCGTCCCATTCGCGTTTCGCCTCCACACCTGGAGGCGATACTCCAGGTGGACCCCCTCCTTCCACAGGAGGAGGTAATTCTCCCCCTCCGTCTTCCGAAGGAGGGGATTTCGATGAGGGTGATGAGCCACCACCTATGTTTGTTTGGGGGACTAATATAAGTGTGCAAGATGTAAACTCGGCGATTTTGTTGTTTTTGAGGAATTTTCGTGAACATCCTTCCCACGCGGAAGGGAAGTATATGAGAACGATTAATCATGTTATTGAAATGGAAGGGGAGTCTATTGAAGTCGATGCGAACGATGTTTTCGAGTATGATAATGATTTGTATACGAAAATGGTGAGGTATCCGTTGGAAGTTCTTGCTATTTTTGATATTGTGTTGATGGATTTGGTTAGTAGAATTAATCCGTTATTCGAGAAACATATACAAGCTAGGATATTTAATCTTAAGGCGTCCACTTCTATGAGAAATCTCAACCCCGCTGGTTAGTTATATTTGATGAAAGCTTTCGTACCTTCAGTTAAATTTCAGTTTGCTTATTTATTTTTGTAAATTTTGTGTGTTTTTAGATATTGAGAAGATGGTGTCGTTGAAAGGGATGGTTATTAGATGCAGCTCGATTATTCCCGAAATTAGGGAAGCGGTGTTCAGATGCTTAGTTTGTGGCCACTTTTCTGATCCTATTGTTGTAGACAGAGGTCGGTTTTATTAATCTTACTTCATACATTACTTAAGTAAGTTTCAATGTGTACTGAATTCATTTGGTTATGTGATTACGTTTGCGTGCTTTTAAAGAGCAGATTTAGTTTGTAGATCATATAGTACAGGATGTCTATTTCAGGCCTTTATTTGAATTAAACTTATCGTTTGGTGATATCAGGGCGAATCAATGAACCGACTATGTGTTTGAAGGAAGAATGTAAAACAAAGAATTCAATGACGTTACTTCACAATAGATGCAGGTACATCTAAAGTTCAGTCTACAAATCCTAGTCGTTAATAATGTAGTTAGCATATTTTATAGTGTACTGGCTTATGTTTGTGGCGCTCTGTAATAGGTTTGCTGATAAACAAATTGTAAGAGTCCAGGAGACACCCGATGAAATCCCTGAAGGAGGTACGCCTCATACGGTCAGCTTGCTGATGCATGACAAATTGGTTGATTCTGTGAAACCTGGTGACAGAGTGGAGGTAAGCTTTAAGATGAAAGTGTACAAGTTTCCAATTGGATCCTTATCGTTTTTTTCTTATTCTAAAACGGTTGTTTCTGTTGAAAAGATTACTGGGATCTATAGGGCGATGAGTGTGAGAGTTGGTCAAGGTCAAAGGACTGTGAAATCTTTATTCAAGGTAACTGTTCATGCCGTGTTGCAGCATTGTTAAACTTGTTGTAATCGATATAAGTTTTAACATGTTTTTGTTCTGTTTCAGACTTATATCGACTGTCTTCATATAAAGAAGACAGACAATTCAAGAATCAATGCAGAAGATCCGATGGAAACTGAGGAGAGCTCAACTCAAAATGACCAAGGAAAACCTGTGGACTATGAAGAACAGGTAATGATTTCAATCTGTTTTTTTAAATGCTTCACGATTTTCATATGCTGTATATCACTTGTATGTTTATGACTCGATCTGCAACTACAGGTAGAAAAACTGAAAGAACTATCGAAACGTGATGATATATATGAAATGCTTACGAGGTCTTTGGCTCCAAACATATGGGAGTTAGATGATGTGAAGAAAGGACTTCTTTGCCAGGTATATTTAGTAATCAATGTACATTCTGTATCATTTTTCTGTTCTGAATGTTGACTTTTATTAACTAAATACCTTGTTTCAATATAGCTTTTTGGTGGCAGTGCTTTGACATTGGAATCAGGGGCTAGCTTCAGGGGAGACATTAATATTCTTCTAGTTGGTGATCCTGGTACCAGTAAATCCCAACTTCTACAGTACATACACAAACTAGCACCTCGTGGTATATACACTAGTGGAAGAGGGAGCTCAGCCGTTGGGTTGACTGCTTATGTGGCTAAAGATCCTGAAACTGGTGAAACGGTATATTCTTGAACTTGTTTGTCTGTTTTGCTAATATGGAGTAATGTGGAGGTTGCAAATTGGTAGATGTGTAACAGGTCAAAACATGTCATCTTTTGGTTCGGGTTGGGTTGACCGGATACACTTTTTGTCCGTCTTTTTTAGTAATTATATTATCCAGTAAGATTACAAAAGTTATTGAACTTTTAGTAACTATATAATATTTGTTAATAAAAATGATGAGGTTCTACGTATTTAAAGTCCTTTTGGACGCTTTTCACCTGTTTGGCTCATAAAGGTTTGACCCGTTAGAGATAACACATAATCCAACTAAACCTGTAACTAAGTACATGTGTAGAAAATGCCGTATCTAGATGGTGTTTTGTTTTGGGACTAATTCGGTACAACTGATTATCAGGTTTTGGAGAGTGGGGCCTTGGTGCTTAGTGACAAAGGTATCTGTTGTATCGATGAATTTGATAAAATGTCTGAAAATGCAAGGAGCATGCTACATGAGGTGCGTTATTTATTCTTCTTTTAGTAACAAGTTTATTTCTTTTTAACCTTGGAGTATTTCAAACATCTGTTTGTATACTTGCATTGTTTTAGGTGATGGAGCAACAGACCGTGTCAATAGCAAAAGCAGGGATTATCGCTTCTCTTAACGCCAGAACTTCAGTCTTGGCCTGTGCAAATCCAAGTGGTTCACGTTATAATCCTCGTTTATCTGTCATTGACAATATTCATCTCCCCCCTACATTGCTCTCCAGGTAAAACATATTTTTCACTTTTAATTTTATAGAAAATAAATAGATATTTTTTACATGGGAAGATGCCATAACTGCTTTCTGACCAACTTCGTGTTTTCAGGTTTGATCTGATTTATTTAATTCTTGACAAAGCTGATGAGCAGACAGATAGGCGTCTTGCCAAGCATATTGTCGCATTACATTTTGAAAATCCCGAGGTTTGCCTTTTATTTTCTATCTTTGTATTAAAGTATTTGAAGTAAATATCATTGGTGAACCGTTTTCAAGTGCTAACATTTTTGACTTTTTTGCAGAATTCAGAGCAGAATGTCATTGACCTTCCGACTTTGACTGCTTATTTGAGTTACGCCAGGAAAAATATACATCCACAGCTGTCTGATGAAGCTGCTGAAGAGTTGACACGTGGGTATGTAGAAATGAGAAGAAGAGGAAACTTTCCAGGAAGTAGTAAAAAGGTTAGCATTTTGTTGAATTTCTCGTATATATTTTCTTTAAGATCTGTTATTATTACTTGGTGAACGGTATTTAACATTATTCTATTTAATCAACAGGTAATAACAGCTACTCCTAGACAAATTGAAAGTCTGATACGTCTCAGTGAAGCCCTAGCTCGGATTCGTTTCTCAGAATGGGTTGAGAAAAAAGACGTTTTAGAGGCTTTTCGCCTCCTTGAAGTTGCGTTACAGCAGTCAGCAACAGATCATGCTACTGGTAAATTGATTTTTTTCATAAAATCTGCTATTTGTATTTCTGCCGAAAAATGCCTTGTTTGTAAATGATAATTGTCTGATAAATGTGTTTTTTTAACAGGAACCATTGACATGGATCTCATAACAACTGGGGTGTCTGCAAGCGAAAGGATGAGAAGGGACAATATGGTAGGGTTGACTCGTAACATCATTATGGAAAAGTTGCAATTAGGAGGGCCATCTATTCGAACACTAGAGGTATACTATTCTATATATATATATATATATATATATATATATATATATGAAATTATCTTACTCATGACGATAGTTATTACCATCATTTTTCTTGCTAAAACTGTCATTATTCTGTGCAGTTGTTGGAAGAGTTGAAGCAGCGCAGCAATAATGCTGAACTACACCTTACCGATGTAAGTTTCTCTCACAAACAAGAAGATTTTTTAGCTTTCATATGCAGCGTATAGAAAATAATGGACGTAGTTTTCATCTGTTTTTCATATGTTAATATATACTGGTTTTTACTTGTCAGCTACGGAATGCACTTGGGACACTTGCAAGTGAAGGATTTGTGTACCTCCAAGGTGACGGTGTAAAAAGAGTATGAACTCGGGATTGATTTTATCAGGGCTAAAACATACTTTTTTATTATAGAAGAGGTGAAAAAGGACACAAGTTTGTGAGATCACTGGCTTATTAACGAATGCCAAGACTAGAAAGATGTATTTGCTGGTTCTGTACTTTAGATATATGTTGGATATAATTATGGTTTAACGTTTTATTAGCGAATCCGTATGAGTGCTTTTGCTAATCTGTAGTCAGGTTTGTGTTGCTAAATTATTTTGTTCAAGATCAAAGTTATGAAACATGATTATTGTGACTTGTCCATGTTAGGCTCCATCAAAAGAACATGTTTTGTTTTGTATAGCATGTGGCACTATACCTAGTTATCAAGCTTTTAAATGGTGCTAAATTAACAGTTCATGTAAATAAGCCTTTAATCAAGACGAAGATTTGTAATTAGATCTTAAAATATATCATATTTACGGTACTCCAAATGGTTTTGACAGCAAATCTAAATTTCTTTTCCCGACCATTTGACGATTAGATCTTTAAAATACTCTTATGGTAAAGAGGCACTTCAAATGGAGATCATACTTTGTTTATGTAATCAACTGATACTTGAGAAACTAAAATTTTAAACCAGATAACAACTAAAAATGAATTACAATACTGTGATGTTATGATGATACAAGATAAGTAACGAGTGAGAAAGAGCCAGCGATCTGAAGATAGACGGTGTCTGTTCTGTTTAGAGGCAATGCAGCTGCTTCAGCTCATTATTCCACTAACTTGACCGTCTCTTATGTAGGAGATATCGGCCATATTCAACATTCTCATCCATCTTTCCTTCAATTCGACTCTACCTGTGATTTGTAGATAGTTATCATGTATTATTGAGATTGTAGTTAATAACTTAGGGTTGTATATGGTACTGAACTTATGGTTTGGCTTGTATGAGGATTTTTGCAAACTGATTATCTTATTACTGCCTTTTCAAAACGAATATAATCAGTTTTGAGTGGCTGGACAATTCTAATTAATCTGACTTTTTCAGTGTGAAATAATCAGTTTAAAAGTAGCTTATCCAAACTGATTAATCGAAAACACGTGGTAATAAAATATTTTTGTGTGCTTTTTATAATTGGTTAAAACCAAAACACATAATCACCTAGGTTTGATCCAAATTAATACAAAAAAATGAAAAGTTGCAGCTTGCATGTATGTTGTGTGAGCTTACAGAATATAAACTTGTTACGCAAAAGGTATTACAAAATATATAAATAGTTCGTTTTATTGTTCAAACTGTGTTCCAGGCTGGAGAAATTTCAGAAGCGGCACAAAGCAGGGCTGCACCCCATCAAGACGAGAATCTTTGCGAACTCCTCTATTACAATATCATGTATATACTCTAACATCCGTATTTTACTTTCATTACTTGTGTTTGCTTCTACACTCGGGTAATGTATATTTGTAGGAATCGATAAATGACTGAACACCTAAGCAAACAAGTTAAATCGGGGTTTCTCAATGGCCTTGTTCGGTTGTTCCAAAACATATTTATTTGATGCTACAAGAAGTAACATCTTTCTATAGCAGGCTATTCAGGACAGATGGTTTATAGTGCATTAATGTCACATTATTTTCATCATGATTTAATAAGTCGATCCTAATCTCAAATAAACATAGTATAATTTTTTTTTGTTAATATGAGTGAGCTTTTGGACGAATCGTTACCCATTGCAGAAGATCTTGGAGAACAAAGACTGAAAGACAAATGCTAATTGAGGTACACAACCACCTTTTGCGTTAGTATAACAGAGTGTAGTTACTCGATTAGTACTATGTTTAACCGGTATACTTAATACATGCTACTTCTTATGCTTAAAAATTATAAAAAGAAAATAGACAACGACCCATATTGCCACACCAATTAAAGATTTTTCAAAGTTTTCCATCATTCCAATTTAAAAAAGAGAAATACATATAATGATGTTTCTTCCACAATTCTTATATACGAATTGAAATAATCAAGATTAATGAATAACAAACTAATGACGATGAACTGCAGCAACTGTGGAGACCATGGAATCGACACCACAAACATTTCGACCCTTACAGATCTTGTAATATCCTTTTTCTCCCCAATTCTCCCCCCACGAGTTCTTAATTATCCAATATGGCTTTTCCTTCATTCTTATGGGAGAATAACCAGCTGCACCATATCCAACCAATAACACGCCATGGTCTAACCTTTTTGAGCACACAAACGGGCACGAGACTCCTCCAACATACGTCTGCATGTAAGCCGCATTGATAGCCACTGCAAATCCACATACAATTAATTAAACACTCTAATCGCCATTTGAAAGCAGAACAATAAATGATTGAAAGCAAGGTTGGTAATTGTTAATTATATTATACCAGCAAGAGGACCATGTTTGACGAGATTAGCAGCGATTTGATCTTCATCAAGGGAAACCACACTGAAGTTACTAACAGATGCTACCACTTTACTCTTGTTAAATTTACATCTTCCTTGGTCAGTAGCGGTATAAGGATAATCCTTTTCCCTCATAAGTCCACCAGCTTTCAAAGTATACTCAAATGCGCTATTCATTAAACCTCCATTACACCCTGCATCACACGATCCTTTTTCTTCCGGATCACACTGCACATTCCGCAATTTTAACATGTGCAAAGAATATAAAAAAATAACATGCAAGGACTTAAAATATACGTAACACCCAATCAAAGCAAATCAAACCTCGTGATCACAATCAACAAGCTGCTGCTCACTAAGACTCTCGAGCTTCCCCGTTGCAAGGAAATTTGCTCCTTCCAAAGCTCCAGTTGTACTAAACGACCAACATGATCCACATGAACCCTAATGTACGTACATCACAATTCGAAATTCAGTTTAGGCTATAAAATAGCAATATACTTTCATCAATAGTAACTAAACTTAAAAATTGGTTTCATATGTCCGTTTCAAAATATGACATGCAATTAATAATTTGATAATAACTTAAATTACACCTATCTTATTTTGACTCGCATGAGCAACATATATTCAAACATTACGGAAAAAGATACCTGATTTTTCACGGCGGTCACGGCACCATGATCACGCCAATCGAAATCTTCCGGAAGATTATCAGTGGGAAGAATCGGAGCCTTAGCAGCATCAGCTGGAAACTTTAACCGAGACCTTAACCCTAGATATTTACGAAACTCGGCAGGAGTCATATCTGAGAACTGAGTAACTCCATGGATAGCGGATAAATCAAGCTTCTGGTGACGGTTAGCTCGGCGTAAGTTAGCATTGAAAACTGATAGCCTGTAATCATGTTCGTCTTGTGAGACGTAGGATTTATGAAACGTGCGTTTGAAGGCACTGAAGTGGTCTTCATTGACTACTTGACGGATAAGTATATCGGAGGTGAATGAGCTGGCGGAGATGAAGAGAGGAAAAGAGAGGAGGAGAAGGAATAAACGATCCATGATTGACTGATAGAGAATTATAGATACAATGTGTATATATATATATAGAAGTATCATTGTATTGTAATGTAATGCGGTTGCTTTGAAGGGAAACGAGGAAGTGGGCCCGGGAAACTGGTGAGATGTGGACACGTGGAAGAGTGTGATTGGTGGTTGAAATAGTTGTATTGGTATTCAAATCAATAAGGTTATTAAAAGTTGTATTATCTTTAATATATAATAAAAAAAAGTAGCTTTAAATGGCACATGTAAGTTCCTTTGGATGATTAACTTGTTTGATGTGAACCGTTAGATTAGATTGATGATTTATCAAATATTATTTTCATTTTACACTCTTTTACAATACATAATTACATTATCTCTTTATTGGTTGGTTCAAAGTGAGGAATGGGAAAGGGAATGGGAAAAGCAATGAAAGAGAGGTTAATCATTACCCACTTTCATTACCCTCGTTTTGTTGATTAATGGTTTATTGTCTATTAATGGATATAGTGGACAATGATTGATTACCTAATAACAAACCAACCACTATCAATGATTATCATTACCATTGATTAACCCCCATTACCCCTAACCAAGCATCCCCTTATTATTATTCTAAAATCTCCTAATATAAAATATCAAAACATGTGTATAAAAATAAATGTGTTATATGTTATTATAATTATAAACAACATGTGTATAAACGTAAAAATATATATGTATTATACATATAACATTATTTTTTTCTCATAATAAATTAAAATCTACATGAACATAAAATTTACGATTTAATTTTTATTTTTTTCCGCGCTACCGCGAGACAATAATCTAGTTTTGTAATATTGTAATAAGACGAAAACGATGGGAATAAGGATTCATATAAAAGTTTCTTGCATGTTGAATCGTACAAGTCTTATTGGGTTGCTTTAGGGAAACATTCAAGCAAAAACGATTGTAATCACACTATTTTATCGAACTTTTATTTAGCAAAAGACTCGTATGTTTTTATGGGTCGATTAAAACTCTTCTTGCTTCTGAAACTTGATAAAGCATTTCAAATGACTTACAAAAAATATATTTTATCAATAATAAAGCTTTCTGCTTGTGCAAAAGTGTGAGTTGTTAATTGACCGAGACGTCATGAATTCAAATCTTGTAAAAGACAAAAGTATGAATAAATATGTAATATGATGTAATATTTGTCTTTCTAAAAAAAGAAAAGAAAAAACTTTCGCGTCAACAAATATAAATACTCCAAAAAACAAATTTACCTTTTTTTTTTTAATGAAAAAACTAAAGAAGTTTGAGATATATTTGTTTTTTGCTAAAGTATTGTTTTCCAAATAATATCTCTATTAAGATCTCAAAAGCCAAATATCCTCATCTTAGGCTTTAATCATAAGGTTGATTTCATTTAAGGCTTTAAATTTGTAAATGAGCAAAACTTAATTGAAAGCCCAGTAGTATTTAATTAAAATACTCATATATTCGTCTTGTAAGCCCAAAATTCAAAACAACAAATTACTTCTAGTAATATATCGATAGGTTCATGTATGACTATAATATGATATTGTGCACATAAATCCTATTTTTCAATAAGATGTTTTTGAGTGTGGCTGAAGTCGAAAGAGGACCATCGTTAGGGCCTCCGAAAACATACAGCCTCCAAAATTTCTTCATAATTGGTTTATGATTGTTTTTATATCCCAAACTCACTTTTGCTTGTAAATCAAAACTATAAATCGAAAATGAGGAAGTAATAACAAAGATCAAATTTGTCTTAAGAAATTGACAACAACAAGATTTTACTCATTCGTGCTTCGTGTTGGGATAATCGTAATGACAACTATACTCAAAATTTAAAGATTAAAAGCTAAAAGATATATAAGTTTAAGTTTCAAATTAAAATATCTCAAAGATACAAAAGCAAATTAAAAATATGGAAAATATGAAAGATCAAAATTTAAAATTAAAAAGTATGGTTCACACTTCACACCATTTACTATTAACTAGGGGACACTCGTGCGTTGCACGAGGTCCGGTTGCGTTTTCGTTATACAAAAGAATGTCTAGTTTATAACAAAAATACGAGACTAAATGTCTTCATCTAAAAAGTTAACAGATTACAAAAGTAAACCATTGAATAAAAATTTGTTCTTCGATATCATCTACGCCTTTCAGCACATATCAGCAAGCAGGGAAAGCCATATTGTTGTATCAGCACCTCTTCACCAGTCATGGCTGTCTTGACCCAACCCGGGCAATAGCAGTTGATGTAAATCTTTTCACCTTCGAGCCGGTCTGCCAGTTCACGGGACACCAGCATTGCGGGTGCGTTTACTGCAAGTTTTGACAACGAATAATGTATATTGTTTGGAGGTCATCCTCCTGAAGTCCAACTCCCGTCTTCCACTTGTTCCAAAAACTTGTTCACTGTTCCATTGCCCCATCGGAAATCCTCTGATATCATCTTTTATATATTAATTGCAAGAAATATAATTTCAAGAAAAAGTAACTAAAAAACCAAAGCTTTTTCCTACATTTTCTCTGCCGTTAAGTCTTCCCAGTTGTGAACTCACTGTCACAATCCGAGCTCCTGCAGCATTAGGCTTCCGCATTATTCAAAAGCATTTGAATTACTCGGGGGAAATGGAAATTTCTAAAGTAAGACTCGATACTCATATACTGATGGACCTATTGGAACTTGGTTGGAACGGAGATCGGCAGTCATCGAATCTGGAGAATGGAATACCGGAGGTCCGACAGTTGGATAAAAACCTTTCATCCAAGTGCTAGACCTCCGGCATTCCACTCCCCACATTCAGTGGCTGCCGATCCACCTTCCAACGAAGCTCAAGCACCTCCATCAGCATATGAGTAGTTATTTCCATTTTTCCCGAGCAATTCAAATGTTTCTGAATTTTGTTTGTCAATTAGCACAGTTTAGAAACTTTTTCGTATATAAACACTATTTAAAAGATTACGTATTTATTAAGTCTAAAGTTACCTTGAATGCGGTATGTCATCATATCACGGCACCGAATACAGTGATTGACGTTGTTCAAAACCATTTGAATTGCTTGGAGAAAATGGAAATTTCCAAAGTTAAACTCCGTCCTTACATATTAATAAAGTAATGAGAGGTTGGCTGAAAGGAAAATCAGTATTCGTCAAAACTGGAAAACGGAATACAGGAGGTAAAACAGGTGGATGAAAAAAAAATTCATCCAAATATTTAGCCTGCTATATCCCGTCCTCAGATTTCGATAGCAACTAATGTTCGTTCCAACGAAGCTCAAGCGACCTCATCAACATGTCAGTAAAGAGTTTCACTTTGGGAATTTCCACTTTCTCCAAACAATTCAAGTGGTTTTAAACTCCGTGGATCACTTTGCATAAGAAAATATAAGCAGAACGTTTATATGTACCACGTCAGTTAAAGCTGAACATCTGGCCGCAGTTAAAGAAAAAAGTGAAGGCTGGTCAGAAGGAGTAACAGCAACCTCCGAAGCCATAGAGTACACCGCACCCTATGACGTACGTGGTTCCTGTTCTCAGTTCCTAGCAGCTTTCACTTTTTCCTCCAACTACGGGCAGCTGCTCAACTTCAACTGACATGTACCTAAAAACAAAACACGAAAGCAAAGAAGATAAAACAAACCAAAATTGAAGAACTGAAAAAGACAAATTATATAAAGTACCTCGAAGATAAGTGATTATCCACAGTTACAACAGCAGACCTCTAAATGTAGAATAAATATACATTTTTAGACAAATGGGTTCGAGTTCCATGTAGGTGAGTATTTGCGGTTCAACCAATTTCATAAGAAAGATTAGAATAATATAAAAATAAGCTTCATAAAGTTTCAGGAAGTAAAATGATTATGGGGCTCCGATTTGTTAACAATCAAACAAAGTGGACTAATCTGCCATGGCTGCAAACCTACTTATCGGTTGCAATGCAATTTGACATTACCATCCGAGTTGCCCTGCCAAGATACAGATAATCTCAACTCTGCTTGAATTCACTCAAACGTGTTAAAGAAATTCATCATCATAGCCTCCACTCAAAAAACCCAGAGAACTAAAATAAGCAAAAAAAACACCCAAACCCGAAAATTAAACCTAAACCGGGTAATACACTCGTTAATACGGAACCCCAACCCGACCCAAAGGCAAAGACGGAATTTGAATAGACAAATGGGTTCGAGTTCCATGTAAGTGAGTATTTGTGGTTCAACCAATTTCATAAGTCATAAGGTTTCAGGAACTAAAATGATTATGGGGCTCAGATTTGTTAACAATCAAACAAAGTGGACTAATCTGCCATGGCTGCAAACTTACTTATCGGTTGCAATGCAATTTGACATAACCATCCGAGTTGCCCCGCCAAGATACATATAATCTCAACTCTGCTTGAATTCACTCAGACGTGTTAAAGAAATTCATCATCATAGCCTGTTCGTAAAGATCATCAATCAAATGTATTGCTAGGAGAAAATATAAGTAAAACGTTTATATACACTGTTCAGTTAAAGCTGAGCATCTGGCTGAAGTCAAAGAAAAAAGTGAAGGATGGTCAGAAGGAGTAACAACAACCTCCGAAGCCATAGAGTACACCGCACCCTACGACATACGTGGTTCCTGTTCCTCGTTCCTAGCAGCTTTCACTTTTTTCTCTAACTCCAGGCAGATGTTCAGCTTTAACTGACACAATTGTCTAAAAAGAAAACATGAAAACGAAGAAGACAAAGCAAACCAAAATTGAAGAACTGAAAAAGATGAATTATGAGGTAGAACTGAAGATTAGGGTTTCTGAAAAGAGGTTTTTAGATTTGAAGGGTTTAGAGTTTGGAAAACCTGGGTACAGAGTCAATGAACCGACAACAAAAAAATTGTCTCATCATATCCGTGCTGCTATATAGCGAAAGACACACCACGGCCCGCAGCAGTACGGAAACTCGAAGACAAAATTTTTTGCTGCTGACTCAACAACTCTGTACCCAAGTTTTTCCAACCCAAAACCCTAATATTCAAATCGAGAAACCTCTTTTAAGAAACCCCAATTTTCAGTTGATACTCACAATGCATCTTTTTCAATCCTTCAATTTTTGTTTGTTTTGTGTTCTACCTTTTCATATTTTGTTTCTGGATAATTATGTTATTTAAAAACAATAATAGACGGAACAATTTATGCATACAATGGAAAATAAATTATTTATCTCATCCCTGTTTCTTTTCAGGTTCAGCTTCGACTGGAACAACATCCTCGGGAGCTTTGATTGGAACAACATCCTCCGGAACAGGTGGAGGAGGTGGCAAGTCAAGAACCCCACCATTTCCGTTTTCCGAATCCATATTCGCTTACTGAAACAAATAAAAAAAACAATAATAAACGGAACAATTTATGCATACAATGGAAAATAAATTAATTATCTCATCCCTGTTTCTTTTCAGGCTCAGCTTCGACTGGAACAACATCCTGGGGAGCTTTGATTGAAACAACATCCCCCGGAACAGGTGGAGGAGGTGGCAAGTCAGGAACCCCGCCATTTCCGTTTTCCGAATCCATATTCGCTTACTGGAACAAATAAAAATATTATAAATCATTAGTCGGCTAAATTTAGAATAATAAAAACTCTTGCAGAAGAAAGCTATTCAAATTCAAAAAATCAAAGTCAGGAAAGCAATGCAAACCGAGTCTTAGAAAGCTTTGCCTTGGCACAAAGTAAAATCCCTGTCACAGGGAATAATCAAACGACAAACCAATATTTACAGTTCGGATAATATTGAACGAATATTACCTAATCTGCCGAACAACACGTAATTCTACATTCTTCATACGCCATTGTAGCGTACGGGCCAAGACTAACCATATACATCAGACTTCTTTCTCTCAAGTAACAAACAAAGTAACAACTGCGGTATTGCAGGAAATTCAAAGTGAATGAAATCAAAAATCCTCTCGAATCTAACAACAAATGAGGACTTCCTGTTTTGCTTATTTTCAAAATCATAACAAACAAATAAAATATCAATCCAATCGTTCAAAACATTAACAGGTTCAACAACACGAATCTGAGTTATTGATATTCTTACCTGCCCTTTAGCATTTTTTGGGAAGCAGATTGATCACTTTCTGCAGAGTGAGCAAACAACTCAGTTTCTTGCAACAAAAACCCAAATTTCTAATACCAAAAACAGTACAACATCAATAATCAACATGCATATACATAAACAACAAAAACCGAAAAAGAGTCATAAAATGGCACTCAGTTCATATCTGTAATTTAAGTTCGATCATTTTAGCACATAAATAAAGAAAAACACCAAAATCAGAAACGATGTTTCCATACCTCCGAACGAACAGCAAAACCTCCACACCTGTTATTAGAGTCGAGAAGATGTTTGACGTCATTCAGTCTAAAGTAGCTACTCTTCCGACTGAAAATTCGCCGGAGAAAGACAGTCCGCCAGAAACGCAAGGGTCACCATCTTCGTCACCTCGGCAACCTGAAAATCTATTTTACTCTCCGTTTCAGATTTTGTATCTACAAACTAATTAAAAAAAACATAACAACAATTACCTCATGTGCCTGAAATATTAGTCGGAGGCTATTCCAGAACCAAAATCTAGAAATCAAGATAAATAGAAGACGAACCTGCACCGGACGAAGTCGTCAGTGAAACAGACGAATAGCGACCAACGTTGATTTCTTCGACGGACGTCATTGAAACAGATAAACAGTGAGCAACGGTTACTCACCTGAGTACCAGCCGGCGATTTCGACATGCAGATCTAGGGTTTCACTTTCGAAAGAGAGAGAAAGAATATTGTGTAGAGAAGAAATAGAGAGGCGGGAGAAACAGAGAGGTAGAAGAGGCAGGGAAAAGACGACACGGAGGAAAAGAAGTGGACGTGTGTAATACACGTGGAGGAACAATACCCAAACCCAAACCCATACCAGATTAATACCCAACCCGACCCGAAACCGATCAAACCGTTTCTACACTGTAAAAGTCGGAGCCCCAGCCCGACCCGAACCCGACCCTGGCGCGATTCCATAGGCAAAGACGGGATTTGAATAGAAGGAGAACTAGACTGAAATTTGATAGTATTGTAGAGCAAATTATAAAAAGAAAAAAATATAAAAGATTCAAATGTAAAAGTAAAAAATATAAAACCCATCATTTACTATTCACTACGATGAAATTTAATTTGATAGTATTGTAGAGCAAATAAAAAAAATATAAAATATAAAAGATTCAAATTTGAAATTAAAAAACATAAAACCCACCATTTTTACTATTTACAACGATGAAATTTGAAAGTATTGTTAATGTTAATGTTAATATTAATATATCAGATAATGTTCAATACCGATATAAAAATTAAAAGGGATTTGAAAATCATTGTCTGGGTATAATCAATAATTCTGATATAATTAAATAAAATGCATTAAATGAACTCATATATTTCATGTTTAGGGTTGAGATCAATAAAGATTATCAAAAATCTTGAGAACAAAGTGATCAATCACAACTCTTCATTTCAAAAACTACCATAATTTATTTTTGTTTAAAAAATGATTATCTCATAAACGATAAATGTAAAAAACGAATAAATTACACCATTAAAACGAGCATTTTTTCCTCTTTCTGTAGAGCACCCACTCGATATATACTTTTGACGAAATTTATTTTCGGGTTTTGAAATTTTATATTATAAATCAGTGTTTTATCACATGTGCTTTCAGTAGTTTGACATATTATTTTTTTTGTTTTTCTTTTTGATTCTAGTTGAATTTATGTAATATAACGAATCTAAGTTTTGAAATTCGAATTTAATGTTTAAATCACATGTGATATTGTCTTATGAATGTCAACACTTGGCCTTAAACAAAAAAATAAAAAGCCGTCAAAATTCGAACTTTTTTTTCGGGTCCATATAGGTTATACATTGTATACCATTGTTGTGTATTAAAATTCATATTTAGAGTTGAAATCATGTGTGTTATTGTCTTTCAAGTTTTTGAAATTTTACATACATAATATCACATATGATTTATTGATTTATAGTAATATCATATATGATTTACACTAATATCACATATAATTTAGTATTATCATATGTGATTTTAGTATATCATATTTTATATCAAAAAATGAGAAAAAATAAAACTCGTCAAAATTCAATTTTTTTTCTAAAGTTAGGGAGCTTATACATTTTATAGTAATTCTCTTTTATAAAATTTTACGTATTGATGTAAATATCACATGTGATTTTATCGTTACAATTTCAATACCCATAAAAAAAAAAAAAAAAAAAAGGTCGTCGAAAGTATATAGCACCACGCTCAAATTAAAGATAAAAACGAGACGATCGCAACGATATATTTTCGTTTCATCTATCGATTAAAGGTTTGTAAGATAATTTAATTTCAAAAAGTTAAATAAAAGTGAGTTTTTGATAAAATCTAAGTCATTAGATTAAAATTAGATGGATTACCAAGATTTGCCTTTTGATCTTTAAAAAATGGGTCTTAATAGATTATTTCTATCCGTGTTTATATAGAATTTTGATAAATTATTATTATAAAAATCATTATTCTTAAATTTAAATCTTATCAATGTCTATGGAATTGTGCCTTTTATATTATTATAATAAAAAGTTTGTGTTTAAATACAATTGTTATCGTTATATTTACAAAAGACTTGGTTGCCGGAGTGGTAAGCGCACGGCCTCCCCTGCTGGGAGACAGCGGTTCGAATCCCACAAAGCAACCATTTTTTTTTTTTTTTTTGGTACTGCAGTGTTGGGTTTGGGTTTTTTTTTTTTATTTTTTTATTTTTTTGGTACTGCAGTGTTGGGTTTGGGCAGTGTTGGGCTTGGTCTTGCTTAGATGAAAATAGAAGATATCCCAACATTTGTATTTTTGTTTTATATAAAAATATATAATTGGTTAATAAATAAAAAAAATGTCTAATTGGTTAATATATATATATATATATATTTTTTTTTTTGGTACTACAGTGTTGGGTTTGGGCAGTCTTGGGCTTGGGCAGTGTTTGGCTTGGGCTTGCTTAGATGAAAATAGAAGATATCCCAACATTTGTATTTTTGTTTTATATAAAAATATGTCTAATTGGTTAATAAATAAAAAAAATTTCTAATTGGTTAATAAATAAAAATATGAAAGAAATGTCTAATTGATTAATAAATAAAAAAATAAAAATGTCTAATAAAAAAATTATAAAATGTCTAATTAATTTCTAAAGTTTAATAGACCTAGGTGTTATTCTTCTAATACATTATATATCAGTATTTTATTTTAATTAACTACAAAACAGTATATAAATTGATGAAGTGCTGAATTTATTTATTTTGCCATTAATAGAACATTATTAAATAATCAATTATATTATTATTATACATACAAAAGTAGAGTTTAGGTATTAAAGATAGTACTAAATATACTATATAACCAGACAGAATGTAGAAGAAGAAGAATACACGTGTAAGTCGATAACGAAACGAAGAAGCATGACTAAGACTAAGGGGGTGTTTGATATCACCACGGACCAAAGACTCGGACTCAGACCACGGACCCGGTCCGTGGTCTGCGTGTTTGATAAACTAAGGTTGTCACGGATTCGGTCCGTACCACGGACCCGTATCAAAGATTGAGTCTTTAATAAAAAAGTGAAGACTCATTTTTTCATTCAAAAAACCCAACCCTACCCTTAAAATATGATATTTATATAACATTTGTAATCTAAAATCTACGATGAATGCATTTTTATAGCGTACTTCTACATAACTGGAACATAGAATGAAGCTCGAGAATAAACCAAGGAAGCATAAAAAGAATGTTAATCTTGCCATTGTTGTATAATATGTTTTGCAAATGTTCATTTGATTATATATAATTTGAGGATTTCTAATGATTTCAAGATCTTGTTAATCAATTTATTTAACGTTTATAATAAAACTAATATATACTCTGATAAATATGTACAATTTCAATACATTATAATTGAATAGTACTATCCACATATTGTTACGTTTTGATAAATAGTTAATTTGGATTTTGTACCACATTCAATATAAAAATAAACAGAAGGGTAAAATAGTCATTTCTTCCAGTCAGCACAGCTAGTCCGAGGCATAATCAAACACAACAAACTCAGTCTGCACCTAACTCAGTCTGAGCTCCAACTCAGTCTGTGCTCCAACTCAGTCTGCACCAACTCAGTCTGCAGTTATCAAACAACCCCTAAGCCCACAAACTGAGACCCAAAGGAAATAGCCCAAATTCTTTGCGAATCAAATAATCCCGTCAACACGATCACAAATTTCGTTTTCGCCCCGGACTCGTGCAACGCACGAGATGCAACTAGTTAATGTAAGATGTGGTCAATACAAATATAGAATATATTAATTTATTAAATTATAACAAATATAATTATTGTCTTCGGGTAACAGTTAGCAAAATCCAAATTAAAATCAAAACATAAAGACTTAAAAACATCCTCAAAGACTAATGGTGTTACAATTAAGTAATCCAAAGAAGTAAACGTCTTATGATTGTTAAGATGGTCTCCGAAAAGATATTTTTGTGGATATGAAAAAGTGAAATACTTACCTATCTAACATTTATTATTAATGTATAAATGTGAAGATGATCTTCGAAATTATATTTTCGAAAATATAAGTTACTCATAATCTCTGAAAACTCAGAGACTGTCATAAATTCAATCATTGTTGCTTAGTATCATCTTGATGCTCAAATAGTTGTAAAGCATTTTATTGGTGTTCTCTTGCGATAATTCCTTTGAGTATCGAATAAACTTAAAATTAGGTTTAGCTTCATAAAAATGTAACAAATTTTATCCGTTATATTATTGTGTGTATTAAATTTTTGAAACGTCTATTATATTATTCAACTTTTCTTTTTTCATATCTACTATTACTTATAATCTAAGGGAACCGAACATCTAACGTGTGGGTTATCCCAAATAGTGGAATGGTGTGCATTTGAAACTCTTAACTCTTTAGTTGCCTATGTTTTAATTACCATAATGAAGAGTTTTACTATGTCCTAACTCTTTAGTTGCCCCATTTAAACTCCTAACTCTTTAGTTGCCCCATCTTTTAATATATGTTTTAATTACCATAATGGAGAGTTTTACTATGTCCTAACTCTTTAGTTGCCCCATTTTAACTCCTAACTCTTTAGTTGCCCCATCTTTTAATATTTGAGTTTAAGTACCATAATGAAGAGATTTACTATGTCTAAACTCTTTAGTTGCCACATGAGCTATAAATAACGGCTTTGTATTCCTCTTGCAAAATGATCCAGGCGTTGGCAGCTATGCAAATTAGTATTGACAAGTTGGTTGGCATGCCGTTGACCGATGGCCTACAAGACCATGTTTTCACTGTTTTGGCAACAGTTGATCGTTTATATACTCAATCGGGTTGGTGCTCCAAGAGTTGTGGAGAGTACAACAAAGAGTTAGTTGTAAAGGATGGTTTGTTTTTTGTGATCTTTGCAATGACTTTTGCAAGTACCCTATGATAAGGTTGTTGTTTTAAGTTGTTTTCTATAGGGACTATGGTATTAACCTACCCAATTCCTGCCTTTTGTAATGTTTGTTTTCGTTGTTGCAGGTATAGGGTCCATGTGCATGTTGTTGATGAGACAAGTGATACAATATTTACCATTTTCAATTCCGTGGCGGAGAAGGTGTTTGATAGTTGTGCCAACAAACTGGTGAATGGATTGGGCATTGACAATGATGGTTTCCCTCCGGAGTTATTCAGTTTGGGTGGTCGGACTTTTGAATTTAAGGTTAGAATCCCAAATTACTTCACTCGGGACCTAGACTTCCACCATTACAGGGTTGTTGGTATGTACGAAACCCACATGCCCCCGAATTATTGCATTCGTTCTCTGCGCAGGAAAAAGGTATGTGTCCTTATTGGCTACTCATATTTTAAATATGTCTAGAAATGTGTTTTCCTTACTTTGTATCCTTTTCTGTTGCCCCCATCGTAGCTCAAACAGCGTGCGAATTTCTATCACGTGGATCCACTGTTTCTGGTGGACACCGGTGAGGATGCTCCTCCAAAATCGGTTGGTTCTGTTGAAAGTGTTGGGTCGGTTTTCAAAGGTGGTGACGTCGCGGATATTTATGCCCCTTCAAAGAAAAGGACCTGAGGCGCAGGAAGTTAGTAATAATATGTTGAAGTCAAACATCCCGTTTTACTATTGAAGTTAGTAATAATATTCGATCTAAGTTGGGATTGGCTTTACGGTCGTGATGTAGTAATTTAGAAATTGTCACCGTGCAACGCGCGGGAATACGCCTAGTATAATATAATAGAACAAATTTTTTATTTGACATGTATTTATATAATTATTGTAAGTTTTCCGATAAAAAAAATATAATTTATACATCATTTGAAAAAAATAAAAATTAAACTTACAAAATAGATAATAGCATAGTTATTAAAATCGTGATCCTGATCGTAGGATCGTACGATCCTACCTTGTAAAAACGATCTAACTCGTAATAGGATCGTAAGTGAAGCAGGATCGTTAGTAGGTCACTCGCAAAATCGTGGGATCACACGATCGTTGCAAGATTTTTTTTTCGACTTTTTTTTTTTACTTCCAACTTTTAACGATGGAAACTTGAATTAAATTGATGTATTGCATTATTGCCATAGTTAATATGGTGACTTGGACTTGGAAATTTCACATCTATCACATAAATATGTGTTTATGTCGTTTAAGCTCTATAAATATATAATACTATAACCATTATGTAAAAATTTATATCCTATTATGGGAGATTTACATCTACATCCTTACAAAACTTTTATATTACGTCAATATCCTTGTAAAAATCAATATTACGTTAATATCCTTCCAAAATATGAAAAATTCTCATATATATCCAAAATAATAAATTAATAATATTTAAATGATTTTAATATTTAAATTATTCATCTAAATATTAATTAAACGATTTTAATATTTTAAATTATTGAATAAATCAATAAAACTAATCCAAATGCTTATTTAACAAATATATAAATGAAGAATCAAATACAAAATGAACTGAATAGATTAAATTCAATGAATAAATCGTTTTAAACATATATTAAAAAACCTTAACCAATCAAGACGAGGAAGTTTTGTAACCTTTTTATTCAGGTTAATGCTCAAAATTATAGAAATCAATCTTTTTTAAATCTATACTGCGAGTTTATGAAGTTGAGATACATTGGTTAATGTTTGATTAAACCTAACATACTTGAGTAAAAAGTTTAATTAATATTTAGATGAATAATTTAAATATTAAAATTATTTAAATATTATTAATTTATTATTTTGGATATATTTGAGAATTATTCGTATTTTGGAAAGATATTAACGTAATTTTGATTTTTACAAGGACATTGACGTAATATTGAAGTTTTGTAAGGACGTAGATGTAAATCTCCCTTTTATTAACATAAACGATCCCCGTCCGATTTTATGATTGGATTTTATGATTCAATCTTTACGAGCTAATTACAATTTTAGATAGAATCTCGATCTTAACAACCTTAAATAATAAGTATAGAATCTGGATGGTTTTGATTACAAAAAACTTGTCATACCTCACATCACAACCAATTGTTGTAATGTACAGTTTGCCTTAAATATGATATAATGATAATAATATGGTCAAAGAGAGAATTTCAAAGTAGGTGTGGGCAGAAGGCAGAGTGTGGACCATTCACGCAATTTACCCATATTCTGATTTAGAACATCTTTTTTATTCATTTAAATACAATCATACCCTATACTATATCACAAAAACAATATTTCACATACTAGAATCAAGGGATAGGAAAGTTTTTAATGAATTCATGCCATCGCATTGTTATCAAAACTCTAAAATTATGACTTTCAAATGTCAAAATTTTGACATTTTTTTTACTATACCATTTCAAGAAAATCTCATTTCGTGTCATTAATTGCAATAAAACAGTTTCTCAGAACAACATTATAACATAAGTCGACGGAACAAAACTTAGCTATTTAGTCGTAGAATACTAGACAGTTTATTGAATAAAAAACAATAATTTTTAATTTTTTCTAATACATTCTTGTAGTTAATAAAACAAACAATTTTACCAAATTGAGTAGTTGTCAATTTTATTAATCAAATTATGTTATATAAAGTCATGTATATTATTTATTTATCACAATAATAAAGTAGATCCATTTACTAAATATACTAAAAAGTCCAACCTTGATTTAAATCAATGGTTAACATATAAAGAC
The DNA here is from genome assembly GCA_910822075.1 of Senecio squalidus. Classification (NCBI taxonomy): domain Eukaryota; kingdom Viridiplantae; phylum Streptophyta; class Magnoliopsida; order Asterales; family Asteraceae; genus Senecio; species Senecio squalidus. The sequence goes on from CAJVGC010000590.1 coordinate 31,087,573, forward strand.
AAATATAACCAACATTATATTCTGATATTTTTATTTATTTATTGATTTACTCAATTAAATAAGAGCCTCTTGAATATAATACCAAAAATGTTGTCTCTCACTCTCTCTCAATTATAAATTCTTGTCTCTCCTTTGTTTCAACCTCGTCTCAAAACCAACACTACACCATTCAAAATGATGTTGTACGTGTGTTTCTTGCTAACGTTGTTCCAAGCAACATTCATAGATGCCGGAATTACGAGCTCTTTCGTTCGAAAAGAAGCGAAATCGATCGATATGCCTTTCACTAGTGATGTTTTTTCTCATCCTCCTGGCTACAATGCCCCTCAACAGGTACTATCTTTTTTTTTTATGTCAACTTGTTAAAATAGATATATAGTTATAAACCATCATTTTAAGTTCCGCTTAGTGGTAAGACGTTCTGATATCATAAAAAGTTTTGAATGGCTTGTGTGTGTTATGGTTAGGTGCATATAACACAAGGAGATCATGTTGGGAAAGCAGTGATTGTGTCATGGGTGACTCAAGATGAACCGGGTTCAAACATAGTGGTGTATTGGACCGGAACCGAAAATAACCAACAGAAATATAAAGCTATTGGAAGAATTACTACTTACAAATATTATAATTATACTTCTGGATTTATTCATCATTGTAATATCAAGAATTTAGAGGTGGGATTTTATATTTAATATATTAATATATTTTCAAATTTTATGATTTTAATTAATTTGTTAATGTATTTTTGATGCAGTTTAACACTAAGTACTATTATGAGCTAGGAACCGGTCACACCACTAGGAGGTTTTGGTTCATGACTCCCCCACCGGTCGGACCGGATGTCCCCTACACTTTCGGAATCATGGGTAAGATTTTAAAACTTGTTAGAAAAAAAATGTGTTTATTTTTGTTTGAAATAAGCTAAAACGCAGTTTTATACTTATTGACGATATAACTTTAAACAAAATGTTCAAGTTTTGTCACTGAGCCGAATTGACTAATTTATGTGCAGGGGATCTTGGTCAAACATACGACTCGAATCTTACACTTACACATTATGAAATGAACCCGGTGAAAGGGCAAGCTGTGTTATTTGTTGGGGACATATCATATGCTGATTTTTATAAGTACCATGACAATTCGAGATGGGATAGTTGGGGGAGATTCGCAGAACGTTGTACGGCGTATCAACCATGGATTTGGACCGCTGGAAATCACGAGCTCGATTACGAACCGAGTATTGTAAGTATTTCGTTTAGTAGACAGTAAAGGACAGTGAATTATTATTTAGTCTGTTAGAGGAAAAAAAATAAGTTTGTTTTTTTTAGGGTGAAACCAAGCCATTTAAGCCCTATCTTCATCGATACCGAGTCCCCTTTCAAGCATCTGGAAGTACAGAACCGCTTTGGTATTCAATCAAGAGAGCTTCGGCATATGTGATTGTATTGTCTTCCTACTCGGCTTATGGTAAATCTTCGGTTCTATATTAAAGTTAATGCTAAAAGACATCTCTATAAGAAATTAAAGATATAATGTGGTTTGTGTAGGTATGTATACACCGCAATATCAGTGGCTACTCGAGGAGCTACCAAAGGTGAACAGGAAGGAAACACCTTGGTTGATTGTTCTAATGCATTCACCATGGTACAATAGTAATAGTTACCATTACATGGAAGGCGAGACCATGAGAGTCATGTTTGAGCCGTGGTTTGTTCAATACAAAGTTGACCTCGTGTTTGCTGGTCATGTGCATGCTTATGAACGCTCGGTAAGATATTAACTAACCAGAAAAAGGCACATACAGATTCAAATATATAACTTTGTTTTTGAAAAAAAAATTATGCAGGAACGTATATCAAATATTGCTTATAACATTGTGAACGGGCAATCCACCCCGGTTATTGACCAATCTGCCCCTGTGTACATAACAATTGGCGATGGGGGTAACATTGAAGGTCTAGCAAACAAGTGAGAATAATTTCGAATATGTATTTTTTTTTGTTTAAAGTGTATGTTATAAAGCTTAATCTACATTACTAATTATAACACTTAATGCAGTATGACACAGCCACAACCGAAATATTCAGCATATAGAGAAGCGAGTTTTGGTCACGCAACATTGGAGATCAAGAACCGAACACATGCTTACTATAGCTGGCACCGCAATTCAGATGGATATGCAGTTCGAGGCGACACTGTGATGTTTTACAATCGATACTGGCATCCTATAGACGATTCAACAACCAAAAATTAATCAAAGAAGGCGATAAAGCTACCTTCAGACTAATCAAAAAAGACATTAGCTCGAGGCAGATAGAACGAAAATCTACGACATAGATTAAGAGTCAAGTTTTACGTATCTTTGGTGTACAACTTCCTTTAAATTGCCTAATTGAATCTCACTTTGGAGAATTGTTTACCAAAAGTTTTTTTTTTTTTTTTTTTAATGTTTATTTAAAACGAAAAGTAGGGCCGGGTCAAAGTATTCGGATATCTTGTGCGAAAACTAAAAGATGTGCCCCTTAAAAGACACTATATACATATACATAAACGAAATTAAACATTATTATCATACTTTATGTAATAAAACTCGAGATTAAGGTAGAAATTGTTGTCCCTAATGATTTAATTTTTGTGCCTTTACGTTCGTCCTTATTGCCAGCCATAAGGCTCGGCTTTGATGAAAAGGTTGTAATTATTAAAAAGTGTGAATAATAATTTGATATGATAGGGTTAAAGGAACACCATGAGTGGCCAAGATAGGTTCGTATATGTGGTCCAGACCGCACACGATTCTGGTCAACCATATGGTGCACTTCTTTCATTATAAAGGAACCATCACCTTTTGTCTAGGACCACATATGTTAAAAGTAAGCTAGACTTTCGATTGAGTTATTAATTTGGATACTAGTTTATTGATAACGAGTCAAACTTACCGATATTTTGGTTTTCAATAAGAATAATATACGTTACCTAGTCCAGTATTATGCAACAACAACGATATTCAATTCCGATATAAGACATATAATGTTTAGAAAAAGTTCATAAGTAGAATGCATTTTTGTTTAAATTTGTTATATCTAACATGTGTATCTGTTGATAGGTATGTGACTAGACTGGTGCCATCTTTTGTTGACTTGTTTCAAGTTGTGTGTAATATGAATATGTGACAACCGATAACCCCCATACATTTGTTCCCATTATTCTCCATGATAATATGCTTATATTCCAACTTTTTGAATTATCTACACATCAGAGTATTTATACTTGGTAAATAAAAAGGTTTAAATTATATTGTATCATGTTAAGTGGCCGGTATGAAAAGTTATTACATATGTTTAACATCAATCTTCATAAAAGATATATCAAATATAGAAATAGACCGTATTATAAAACTCATATTCTCATAGAAGAAAAAGTGATGATTTCGAAAATACAGTGTCGATATATATTTTGATATGTTTGACTTTAGAAGTTAGAGGCTATCGATTTCTTTTCGAAATGAATAAATTATGAATTTGTGTTGATTTGTATGGATTATGGGGATTTTGGGGAAATTAATTTGGGATTTTGTAGATTTTGAGGGGATGAGTACATTAAAATGGGAGAAAGAATGTTAAAAGGACGAATATACCCTCACGTGTCACCCCATGTGAGATGACTTAACGTATGACTTAACGTCACATCTAAAATAGGGACCTGTCAGACAATAAAATTCAAACTTAGAAATAAGTAGTATAATATAAAAGTTATAAAAATAACTGGTATAATTTATACAAACCATAAAACTTATAATTTATACAAACCATAAAACTTCCTATATAATTAACTCTAAATGTTAAAGTCCTATTCAACATTGTCCCTATCTCTAGTCATGAATAAGCCATTACCTAAATTTGACTTCAACATTCTCTTTTTAGCCTACAACCATCAACATTGGTGTCATCTTTTCCCATTGTGTTTTACACTCTCTTTTTTTTTTCTTCTTCTTCTTTCTTTTATAAAAATTCAAATAAATCAATCAAATTTGTTTTGAATTATTTAAATGGTAAAAACCGTCCCTTTAATTTTGTGAATTTTACAGAAATCATCTCTGTCAAATACTATTATAGTTATAGCGGGAACTCGATTAATTAATAAACTATTTAAAATAATTCTTTTTTCTAACCTCGACTCGAGAAAAAGATACTGAATTAATAATTCGTTAAAATTATAGATAATACACTTATTATAATCTATATAGAACCCATATAAAATAAAAATTAATAATTTGCTATAAATTTAATATTACATTGATGATTTATAAAGATTTATGAAATAACGACTCAAATCTTTTTTGTTTTATTGTTGAAATCAACTTCACACTGAATGTGTTCTCTAATTTTTCTTATCATTGTAAGAAACTCTTGCTTTATCATTTCATAGCTCAACCGAAAATTATTCAAAGTGATTGGAACTTTTCATGACCTCGTTTTCAAAAGATGACTAGGTGGTAGAACTTTCATCCAAATTAGATGGAAGTTTGAAAGTTGTTTATAAATTGATATATTTATTATACAGAGAAAATATGAATAAAGACCATTAATTTTCATAAGATCAAACACTCAATGTCCATCATCCACTTATTTTAAATCCAGTGACTAAGATTAAAACAAAACCCACTTTCAAATTAGTTTATCTCGCAAACTGTTAATCGTTAGACAAAACAAATTACACCGTTGCGACTGTCGTGTTCTCCTCTTTAATTAGAACAATGGTCATATATACTTTCGACGACTTTTATTTTTTCGAATTTCGTGTGGGTATTGAAATTGTAACGTTATTATCACATGTGATTTTAGCATAAATGAGTAAACTTCAAAAACAAAAAAAATGTTATATAAGGTATAATTTATCTTAACCCGGAAAAAAAAAATCAAATTTTGACAACTTTTGTTTTTTCGTTTTTGGAAAAATGTTTAAACTCGTAAGATTATATCACATTTGATTTTAACATAAAATATGGATTTGAAGACCTAAATCGTTATATGATATATAATTCAATTAAACTTATAAAAAATTCAACGAAATCACATGTGATAGTATTAAAATCATATATGATATAAATGTAAATCATATGTGATATTAATATAAGTAGAATTTTAAAATAAATAAGTCAATAACACATATGATTTTAACTTTAAATGCGAGCTTAAAACACAACAATATTATATGAGGTATAACCTATATAGACCCAGAAAACAAAAATCGAATTTTGACGACTTATTTTTTTCCTCGTTTTGGTCAAACGTCGATATTCATAAGGTGTAATCACATGTGATATGAACACTAAATGTGAATTTTAAAAACTAAATATGTTATATGATGTATATTCAACTAGAATCGAAAAGAATCGAAAAGAGAAACACAAAAATCATAAGTCAAACAACCAAAATCACATGTGATAAAACTGTGATTTTATAATATAAATTTTTCAAAATCTGTCAAAAAACACGGAAATGTTTTTCGTCAAAAGTATATCAAGTGGGTGCTCTATATAAAGAGGAATAATGTTCGTTTTAATGATGTAATTTATTCGTTTAATACATTTACTATTTTTGAGATAATTAATTTTTAAACAAAAATAAATTAAAATGAGTTTTTAAAATAGAGAGTTATGATTGGTTCCATTGGACTCAAAATTTTTAATGGTCTTAATATCAACCGTACTTATTATACATTTATACATTAATTATGTGAAAATATGAAAGATATTTATAAATTAATAATTATTAATCTATCTATTATTTAATAACTTTTTTAATTAATAAATTTGATGGTACCAACAATATTAATTTATAGAGTTTCTACTCATGTCGGAGTTGGAAAAGACATCCGTAAAAGTAAATCTTATCGGTCTCAGGAATGACTACTAAATAAAAACAAGTTGTAGTTTACTCTAAGTATTATGGAAGGTGTACAAACATTATGTTTGAAAAACCTCAACTCACGTTGTTGATAGAGCCATAGCAGCCGAGGACATGTAACATAGTGGAAATCCAATGATCCAATTCTAACCTTGTGTCGTCGTGTTCAATGTTTAATGGTTTACACAATTTGTCTCTCTCATGTTGGTCGTAAGATTGGAGTCCCATAAGCATAGGGTTGTTTACCCCTTTTTAGTTACATGGTTTTACCACAAATTTTAAATAAGAACAGCAATTAATTAAGGAAACAAGATAAAAACACATTTCCGGCTAATACAAAAGCATGTAAATAACACTTGTCCTTTATTCTTCATCTAACATAGTTAAGCATTATACATTTATATAAGGTGACTAATACATCAGAAGACTGGCCCTTAATACACGAAGAAAGCGAAACCACACAAAACTAAGTAGGAAAGTCCTAAATTACATAAACTCGGCAACCAAATGGTTTTCAGAAACATATATATACATTAAGTTTACAGTATCAGACCACATTACCATCTCTTATCAACCCAGTGTTACTTTGCTGCCGTAGCGTTGCTTTATATATTGAACAACAGGTTTGATTCCTTTCAACCTGTGCATCACCTTCGGCGGCGTTTTGTCCCCACCTGAAAAATCATGATCATTGCCATATATACCCAAATTTGGTATGTAAATGCTAAATAGCGATTTAGATGACAAGTAAATTGCAAGTCATCCATAACGATTTATAAGCAACCACTAACACATAGTTTTGTTCAGGAATAAACATCAACAAGATGTAAGGAAACACATAAACACATTGGATTCACTACGAGCTTCAGGGTTCAATAGTTGAATGTATAAGATCCAGAACGTTTGGTAACCCAGAAAAACATATGGGAGATTACAAATGCAAAGAAATAAAATGTAATGACAAGGTTTAACGAACGAATACAGCACTTATTTTTACGCAAAATAGCTAACTACTTTAGAAAAACTTACATTCATTGCAGCTTGTCACCCTAAACCAGTAAAATGATGAAATAGAACCACTTGCTTCCATAGAATTTCTAATTATTTATTTTAATTAGGGTTTTACTAGTGTGTCAGGTAAAGGCTGGCTAAGCCAAGGACGCTAAGTTCGTCACTTCGAGTGATCCCCATGAGGTCTTTATTATTTACTTACTCACACACACATATGCATATTTTAAACAGCAAGAGATAAAACATTATCTGGTAATAAGATTATCAACAACAGAAGAAATTGTTTTGCGTTCAATTTTACTGACAACAATCTTGTAGTTATCATCACGATGATGACAGTGGTGGTGGTGGTTTCAGGCTGATGAAGATTAATAAGACGAGAAAAGAAAGAAGATAATGATAAAGCAGTAGAAAGTATTTTCATTCAAAATATTGATAATAATGTAGTTGCAAACCCGGTCACTTCATCTTCATCTGCTGTAGAAACAACAAAATCTGGTTTATTAATGGAGGAGGTAGGAAGTGCAAGTGGTACGAGAAGAGAGGGGGAGTAGTGGTTCATCGGAGCAAAATAGAAACGTAGAAACTAAATTTAGAAAAAACAATGTAATATTGTAAAATACAAAACTGCTGATATGGATCATTAAATGACATGTCAATCTTAGCTAGGGTCCATGCCATACCATACCATATGACAAGTCAGCAAATATTTATCGACAACCATTACTTCTACTCACGATATTATAATCAGTTTTGTAAGGTAGGTTGTTACTTTACGTAAAATCAAATACATTACTCTGAATCGTAATCGGCTGAAAGAAGGTTGCTAATTAGTGCATTAAACCCTAATGGTAAAGATGTATCTTAAATTTCTTTTCACTCCTTTTGTCGAAAACGACCATGTATATAATTATATAACAGCAAAGACCGATATGTTTACGAGTGTATAGATGTCTTTTAATTTTAAGAAACTACTCCTAAACCATGTTTACGAGTGTATAGAATATAGATGTCTTCTAAATTTAAGAAACTACTCCTAAACTAAAATGCTTGGCTGCATATGGAATACCCCTAACCCTACGTCCCATAATAAACTCAAAAATCTTGTAAACCTGTCATGTTTAAACGTTTTATAATAAAAACTTTAAATTAATCAGGGACGCGTTTGAGAATGGAGAATATAATCTAGTTACAGAAACTAGATATCTAATATCTTCATATATATTATTGAACACGAAATTACCTTCATATCCGTATGTCTAGAGGTCGCATTAGAACTTTGAAGCAGCCTTTGTTCTTCAGTCGAACAATTCTCACAGAAGAAATGTTCAATCTTCTTAGCCTCTTCCGGCGACATCTCTATACAAGCAGGATGAAACCTAAAAAACCAAAAACAACAACAACAAAAAAAACATCATCATTTCATTTCGCAAACGTAAAATCCCAAAACACAACCATCCATCCATAAATTCAACTTCATTCACCAATCAGTACAGCCATCACACTGCACCATTAAATCATCCGGATTATACGGCATCTCACACTTACAGTACCTATCATATCATAACATTAACACGAAACCTCGTTAATTCATAATTCATAATTCGCAATATATCAATGAGTAACAACACAATACAAACTTACACAGCAACTTTATCAGGATTAAACGCACCAGTGGCCGAATTATAATCAAACCGACAGAAAAAATCATCGTTTCCAACCGCATCAAGTTTAGTATAGTTTTTAAAAGTATGCACACTACACTTTCCTTCAATAGTATCCGCGCTTTGTACATCGCGATGATCCGAGAGAAACAGCTCCTTGATACCGTGAAACTGTCTCCGGCCACCTATCGACTCCTCCGGGCGGTAATACCACTGCACGTGAACTTTGACGTTATTTTGTTTCGAATCCGATTCAATTTTGTGAACTTTGGCCACGTAGGATGGTTTTGATGAATCAGATGGCCGCATCAGTACGCAGTCGCCGGCTGATTGAAAATGAAAACCTAAAAATTGTTAGATAAAATTGATTAATTGAAGATGAAAATTGAAGATGAAAATTACGTTTGATTGATTTATTTGATGGTTTGATTGTGTATGAATCCAGGGTTTTTCTGACGGCGGTGTTACGGGGTTTTGTCATGACGGAGATCGGCGGAGATTAGACGGATTTTTTTTAATTTATTAAAGATTTGTTTATTTATTTTGTAGAGTAAGAATATATGTTCAAAGTGTGCAGACGGTTTTCTTTATTATTTTATTGACTTTAACGACTACACAGTTTTTTGAAACCAAAATACGTGAAATACATATGGTACACAAAGGATAAATATGTAAAATAAAAATAGCTCAAAGGGCACGAGTCCTACGAGCCGGGTATCTCACTACTTGAGCTCAGCTCGAAAAACTACTCAAATAGCTCAAACTCGAGCTCATGTTAATCTTGAGTAGTCTCATCTTGTTTATACACCTAGTCGAGTCCTTCATTATTTCACTTCCTTAATTTATAAACAAATGTCCAACATAATAAACTAATATGTTAAGTTTAAAACATATGAAAAACATTAATCAAAACAACTTAACTCCCAAAGCTCGATTTGGTAGCTATTCTTGAATTGTTGAGCTGATTTTGTCGACGTTTGAGTGCAAGGCTGAAATGAACATTATTGTGTTGTTTTGTTATATGATACACCTTCTGTATAGTTTTAACTAGTTATTTTTCCGGCCAATATCATGATGTTGAGTCTTTTGTACATGTCGTAATTAGGGCCGCGTATGGGGTAAATTGTTGTTTGCGGGTTGTCTAATTCTACGTGCTTGTTGGTATACTTTCAAGTGTTTCTTGATGCATTCTATTCATTAGTTTATATAATGTAAATCAATGATCTCGACTCGAGTCACTTAATGACTTATTCTTGTTTGTGGGTTTGTTTTCATTTAATATAAATCGATAGATAATCTGTTAGATACAGCAGCAACTTCATACCTGCCAGCACCATGTTTAAGAGGCCGGTCTAGAGACGTTTAAATTTTAATGGAGGGTTTTAGGTCTACCAAACGGCTGTTAGCGATTGCACTTCTTAACCAAATACCACCAGTATGAACAACACCAACTAGTTTTCTGTTGTATCATATTGAAACATATACATTTATAGAAACAAACACACTACTAATATAGCAAACTATCTAACCTTAATTAGAAACATTTTCATAAATCTTTTTGGCCTTTTTGACGGTTCTGTTTAGATAGAAAAAAGAAAGTAGAATCATAAAAACATCGTTTGGGCTTTAACGGAATAATTCACTATAATTTTCAGGTAACTTTTTTGTTTTTGTTTTGTTCATAATCTATCTGACTTTTCGCTTTGAAATGTTTTCTGAAATCAGAACTTATGATTATTTGCTAACTCATTTTTCTTATGAGGGTTCGCGGTAATTTCTAGTCTTATAAAATTTATTGTTGATTTTTTTTTCTTCGTTTTTAACATGTATGGGGGAACTGAAGATCAAGTACTCGTTGCTTTTATGTTCGTGTCCTTTTTCCCCGTCAATTAATGTTTCATATTCACCAACTGTTAGTCTGATATCATCTTAAATGTCTCTTCAATTGAATCATATCCTTCATCATAAAGTTTCAATCTTTTGCAGGGAATTTACTAAATAAACAAAAAGAACGAAAACATGTCAACTTACATACCAAGTTCCAAAGACGGAAGATTAAAAGAACAAGTTGGAAATAACATGATGTATTTCTCTCAGCTGCCTAACAGCTCCATAGACATTCCGAATGTTGGAATTCTTGACTCTGCCAATGAGTTTGCTTTAGTTAGAGATTGTCGGAGACATGAAATGTTTTTAATGGATCAAACGGGTTCACACATTCCGTCATCAGGAACTCAGTTCCAGTCTGATCAGTACCAGAATGCTAACGTTGGTTTTACTAGTTTGGTGGACGAAACTACCCAAGATTCCGTGAGTTGGCCATATGGAATTAGGAATGTAATTTCTGATTCCGTGTATCTAAAAACAGCCCAACAACTGCTTGATGAAGTTGTTAATGTAAAAAAAACAGTGAAACGAAAATATTATAAACAGGAATCTATGAACGATTCTCACAAAGTCTTTGGGGAATCAAATAACCAACAAGATTCCAGTCTACTCTCGGCTGCCGAAAAACAAGATTTACAGAACAAGATGACCAAGTTATCGTCTATGTTGAACGATGTGAGTTTCTTTTTTTTATATGAAAACTTTCACTGGTTTGATTCATTAATGTTATCCACGCTTCTAAAAGTAAGTTTTATCGTCTATGCTGAAACTTACACAGGTTTGTTTCAAAATTTATATGTGCACAGGTTGATAGAAGATACAAACAATATTACTATCAATTGCAAATTATTACATCATCACTTGACATAATTGTTGGATGTGGAGCTGCGAAGACTTACACAACGCTCTCTCATCACACCATTTCTAGCCATTTTCGGTGCTTGAGAGACTCAATTAACAGCCAGATAAAACTTATATCAAGAAGCCTTGGTGAGACAGAATCAAATGGAAATGGAATCGCGATTTCCAGACTGAGATTTGTGGATCAGCGACTTAGGCAACAGAAACTCGTTCAGGATGTTGGTATTATGCCTCAGCATATTTGGAGGCCACAAAGAGGGCTTCCTGAAAATTGTGTATCGATTCTACGTGCATGGTTGTTTGAACACTTTCTTCATCCGTAATTACTTCTCCAAAAATCGATATAGTTATTTATACTTTTAAAGTTATACGGTTTAGATTACAAAATAGTGAATTTTTTGTTTTAATTTCCCAGGTATCCAAAAGATTCAGAAAAGACGATGCTGGCAAGACAGACAGGGTTGACCAGAGGTCAAGTTTCGAACTGGTTTATAAATGCGCGGGTTCGTTTATGGAAGCCAATGGTAGAAGAAATATACCAAGAAGAATCTGCAGATGCTGCAATGGACTCCAATTCTTCATCAGAAATCGCACCCAAAAAGACTTCATTTCAGCAAACACAAGATATGGATATGCATCAGAGAGCCACATCATCCGATCAAACTCATGACACGAAAATGGCAAATACTAGCCCTTATTCGGACTTCCTAATGAAAGGTGCCGTCGTCAATGAGCATAATGTCCTCAGTAACACGGTAATAAACAAAAGGGTGTCCCTAACATTACATGATAGTGGTGACGTGTATGAGTCCAAGACCGTTGATTACATGGTTTTGTAACGTTACTAGTTTCATTAAATCAGTCGATATTCGGTGAAAATGTTTTGAATCAACCATTTTTCAAATAAAGTGCCAAAAAATGTAGGCAAAAAAGTTAGTGTATACTTGGATTCATTACATATTCTTTTACGATTATCCTAACCAATATCGGCATTCGGCTGCAAAAGAGACAAGTACCAGCACGGATCCATTTCCACATTGCGATCATCTACACAATTAATAGTAACAATTTCAGAAAGAAGTAAAGTAGTAACCTTATAGATTGCGGTCATCGATGATCCTTGCTACTATAGAAACACGAAATAATTCAAGATTAGTCAAATAACACCTAATGATCCCTGAGTTTGATTGCGATATTCTGTTTTAAATTGTTAAACAAACTGATGATCTTAGGGTCAAATAATTAAGAGCTGCACATTCTTTTAATAGTATGTTACTTTCTAAAATAGAAGAATAAAGTATACAAGTCGACCGAACATATGAGTGGAGATAAAGAGCCTTTAAGGTAAAAGGTGTGCCTACTGTCAACTTTACGCATTCGTTAAGCATATAAAAATGAACATTTCTTCCATAAAAAAAAGGCAGAAAATATAGAAGGAAACATGGGAAAAGTAAACCTTTGGACTGCGGAATGGACTCGATACTCCTTTGAATTATTCCACATAAGCGACAGAAGTAAGAAAAATTGGCCGGAATGGACGTGTGGCTCGCCGGATTAGCACAAACGGACGCCACCAGAATTTTTTTTCAAGAAACGGTATAGCTGGCGTTGGCAACGCCGGCTTATGCCAAATCACGTGCCACCTAGGATTTGCACTAAGTCCTTGTCCAGTCACGAGGGTCCCTTTACACGTAGGATTTGCACTCACACCATAAGTCGGAGGTGTGAGTGCCAACTTTTGGCCAAAGCTACAACGGTCACATGGTCCTTTACACGTCAAAAGCTGCACCACCTTAACAAGCCAATAGCATCGTGACACGTCATAAGCCGAAGGTGCCAACTCCGGCTTATGGTATCTTTAAAATCCCACCGTTTCATGCCTTTCATACACACCTCTCACACAAATATCAAATACACACATATACTACTTACACAATATCAAATTTCCGGTTTACACAATATCAAATTTTCGGTTTACTTCGAGTAATGGCGCAATTTGGAGCAAGTTCAACCCCGAAAAACACTAGTTTGTTTTTGCAAGACGGTAGCACCATCGTTCAGCTAGGTTGTTTTTGCAAGACGGTAGCACCATCGTTCAGCTAGTCTCCGTGAAGGAAAAATTCCTCAGCACTTTCAGCTGGTATGATAGCTTGTTCGTTGTTTTCGAAGATGTTGACCGCATCTAGACCTTCGTTTATGTTGCAATTTCCACTATAAAGTTATTTTTCTCTTCTAGTTGAAGATCAATCCGACTGAGCAACTCAGTACATTTCGACGTATTTTCCCAATCTTTCACGCACTGGAGAGAAGGAGGTTGAGATAATCTTGTTCTAAAAAAGATACGTGGGGGTTATCTTGAAGTGATTGTACGAGTTGGGTTTTTTCATTTTCTGCTTTCTGGAAACTTTTGATAACGGAATTTAGTTTTTCGTAACGCTTTTTATCTTCTTCATATGTTTGAAAACATTGTACAGGATATTGGAGGTGTTTGAATACGAATTGCTGGAAGAAGCCATGGTTATGAGATTGAATTTGTTGCCGGAGTTGCTAGAGAAATATAATAAGTTGATAGGGTTACAGTAAGTTAATACTTATAATAAAGTTGATAACAAGTGTTTTGTTCACATCATACATGATTTTAATAAAGCCTGTGAAAGCATTGATTCCACTGAACAAGTCATTACACTTGTCAGTCATTATTTTGTAATAAGTCGGAGTTGTTAACACCGACTTTTATCCATATCTAAAACCTACGTGGCATTTTCACTGTACCACGTTCAATCCCGAGATTTTTGTCAGATATTATCAGATAACAAGTTGATTCTTTAAATATATAATCATTTTCCCCGGCTCTGAAACACCTCTCATATCAAACAACTCTCATATCAAACAACTCTCATACAGAACCCTAAAACCATGTCTGCATTTTCCCCAATCCTTGTTCATCTAGTTTGTGGAAATGAACTATCATTACAAAACGGTTCCTTGAATGGCGATGATTCGAAAACCCGTATTGTTTTTCCTCTTCTCAGGAGGATCAATCTTGCAAGTTTTAAAGAAATGGCGTACAACAAATTCGGTTATCTAGTTAATTTTTTAGCTTGAAACTAATCATGTGGTACACCTACGGAGACCATGTGGTTCAGAGCGTCATTGTAGACGATGATACATTTGAAACAATATATGTTTTGAATGCCACCAACCTTCAATATCAGTCTCAAATATAAGCACAATTTATGCCAGTGGTTCAACAAAACCATGTTACTTTTACAAACCAGTTGAGGAACATACAAATACAACATCCTCATCAGTCTCAAGAAGGGTTTCCATCATCCTATACTGATCAGTTTCATCCTTCTACTTATGCTGAACAAGACATGTTCCCATCAAGGTATACAGAACAGTATCACGAAGAAGATCAGGAATCGGATGAAGACCAACACGTAGGCCACCCACACCATGAACTGGAAGATTGTTTTGCTGAAAACGATGATTCAGAGGACGATAACGAAACGGTGGACGAATATACAACATAACATTATTGCCTTCTTGGAGACGCTTCAGAGGACGAAGGACGTCATGATGACTTTGTACCTCGTCATGAATATAATGAAGTATTCTTGGAATAAAGTGTTGGATTTGTGGGGGAGAAAGAATGGAATCATCTTTCATTCGACGAAGATGACGAATCAGTGGACTACTGGTGTGAAGGACAAGACCCACGTCTTGGCATGTGCTTCATGAGCAAGGCTCAATGTGTATATGCCATTAGGATATGGTGTCTTAATAATAATCGAGAAATGTACTTAAAAGATACAAGGCCAGAGCATTGGAGAGCAATATGTTACACAGAGGGTCCAGACTACGAAAAAGACGAACATCATTATCCATGTGAATGGACTGCTAGGGGTTCAAGTAAAAACAAAAGGGGCATATGGTGTCTGGTAGTTTGGAACTTTGCCACAACTGTGTTGGATCGGTCTCTAGAAATAACAACCGGTCTTTGTCTGCAAGCATGATTGCAACCAAAATTGCCAACCAAATCAAGCTAGACATTGCATACAAAGTAAAACACATCATTTCCACTGCCAAGACTACTTGGGACGTGGACGTGTCTTACTGTAAAGCTTGGAATGCCCGTAGAATTGCCATTGAACGACTCTATGGAACATGGGAGAGCAATTTTGCCGAGCTGTCGAAGTACATTGACGATTTGGTCCATAGAAACCCGGGTACCATTGTCAGATGGTTACATGCCCCGAATACACACCCAAACGGTACAACCAAATTTAGGTGTGTATTTTGGGATTTTAAACCTGCCATTGAAGCCTTCAAGCACTGTATTCTCGTCGTATGTGTCGATGAGACTCATTTAAAAGGAAACTATCGCGCGAAACTTCTTACAGCAGTGACGAAAAACGCTAACGGGAATATACTTCCTATTGCTTTCGCCATGGTTGATAACGAGACAAATGAAAGTTGGCGATGGTTTATGCACAACTTTCGGAATCATGTTGCCGTACATTCAGAAAGAAATTTGTGTGTGATTTCAGACCGTCACCTAGGTTTGATAAACGCAATGGCTGAAATGGATGATTGGTATCATTCATTATGTTTGAGACACATAAGAAGTAACCTTATGAAGACGTTTCAAAACCAGAAGTTGAAAATTGGTGTTGGGAGATCGGCACTGCATCGAAGCGGAGAAAGTATAATTCTGCGGTTGGACAATTAAGAGGGATTAACAGTGAAGCTTGGAGGTGGCTAAAAAATATCTGTTTGGACAAGTAGACGTTGTTGTATGACGAAGGCTATGTACGTTGGGGAAACATGACAACAAACATAGCCGAATCATATAACAATGTCATACGTACGGTGCACATGATGCCTATCAAGGCATGTATTGAAGGTACATTCGAACTTACCAGAGCACACTTCGTACAAAACTCTGGGAGAGCTGGAAGCTGTCATTCACCGCTTTCAACAGCCATGTGGAGACTCTACAATGGTCGCAGATCATATGCAATTCATCAAAGGGTAACACCTTACGATGTCCCAAATGGTGTTTACGAGACTGAGACAAATGATCCAATAACCATGTGGGGGGGGGGGGGGGGGGGGGACAAATACGATGTACATTTTTCAGCTAAGTCTTGTACTTGTGGAAAGTGGCAAATTCAGAGGTTTATTTGTTCTCATGGCATGGCTGTTGATGGACACGTGAATGGTCCTAGTCGAAGAAACCATGAAGCTACACCAATATTGTTTCTACCTTCTACAACACAAAACGTGGAGACGGCAGTATACCCCAACACTTAGGGGCCTACGTCACGAGGACTACTGGAGAGAAGCAAACTGGACCATCGAAGAGGATAAAACCATGATCATTACAAAAAGAGGGAGAAAGAAACAAAGAAGAATTCGTAATGAAATGGACCAGGCGAGCGGATGTAGACCCCGAACTTGTAGTGGTTGTGGACAGACATGTCACAACAGCCAAAGTCGTACGTGTATACGTAACCAACGTTAGTATGCCATGTTGTATTGTAACTTGTTCATTCTGTATTTTAACTTGTTCAACAGTAGGATTAAGTGTGCCATTTTTTATTTTAACTTGTTCATTTTTGCCCCAATTTTTTTTTTTTTTTTTTTTTGCCATTTTTTACATAGCATAAAACACAAAAAAAAAAAAAGTCATAAACATTAATCTAACTTTTATAAACTCTAAAACAAATACATATTAACAAAACACAATTTGGAAATTTTTATAAAAATCATCAAATTACATACATAATTAACCCTAAACACTAACACTTAACTATTTTTAAAACAAAAAAAACTAACCCAAAACCACTAACCTAAACCTAAAACCACCTTAAAAAATACCGGATTTTTTTCTCCATAAGCCGGAGGTGCCAACTCCGGCTTATGACACGTCGGATAAAGGGACCCTCGTGACTGGACAAGAAGTTAGTGGAATGCACAGGTGGCAGGTGATTTGGCATAAGCGCCAACGCCGGCTATACCATTTCTCCAAAAAAAATTCCGGTGGCGTCCGTTTGTGCTAATCCGACGAGCCACACGTCCATTCCGGCCAATTTTTCCAGAAGTAACCGATATCTTCTTCATAACGATCACACTCATCTATGTCCATCTTGCACAAATGTTCATTAGAGTCTATAACCTGAAGGAGAAACAGAACACGTATTTCATCAGTTTACATATTCAAATGCTGAATGAATTATTTTTTAACAAGATTGATTAATCTTTTTCAGAAAGACGTGATTCTCTAATCGAACGCTCATTTCTTTCCATATACCAGGTAGACCATCAGAGTTGACATCATATCGTTAAGGACTGGCATAGAAAACGTAATTGTCTATTACTCGATGATGTCCGAGTGTATCATTGGAATGCATAACAAAAACAATCACATCTAGGTAGCATGTTGACACATTCAATGTAAATCGTATAATATTTGACGAGCATTGGTGCTTCTGTTCGGCTATTGCCTTGTTTTCTTTTACGGGGTGTAACATACAGCATATAACAAGCAATAAGTAGTTTTCGTTACCAATGATGTCCAAGCAAAAAAACAGAACCTTCTGTGATTCATACGGTTTAAATATCAGATCAAACAACCATTTTCAACGACCAGAACACAAAATATAAGCAAAAAGTTAGCACCTAATGAGGTACATGCTATTAATTACATGTTTGCTAAAGTTAATAGGTTATCGTCACCATTATCAACATGTGGATGTGAAGATCTCTTTCATCGGTTGTGATCAGATCATCTACAAATGGAACATAAGAATACAAAATCAGATGCTAAACCAGTAGTAATTTTTGCTTTAGAAATAAGTAAATATATTACTAACCTTTTATAGATGGCAGTTATATCTTCGTTCAAACACGAGGTTTGTAGAAACTGGTCACCGCAATCTTTGACATTGATTTCCTCCATTTCAAAGTCATGATGACCACAATATTCGTTCCATTCGAACCACATCTTAGCAATAGACTCTTTCTTGAAGCAAGTGGCGTGATCTTCCTCTTCTGGTGATTCTGCAGCTATTAAACGATAGGTGTAAACCTTCCTTACTTGTCCTGGTCGAAATGCACGACCTAGTGCTTGACGAGTGATAGACGGGTTTAAATGCACATCCAAGATTATGATTCTTGATGCCCCAACAAGTGATATTCCTTCCCCACAAGCTTTTATGGATCCAAAAAAGACTCGGGATTCAGAGGAGTTGTTGAATTGGTCCATTGCTTTCTCACGTTCATCGTTATCATGGTCTCCTGTTATCATGAAAATCTCTTTTCCGAGACTCCAACCTTTGGCCTTCACAGTCAGACTGACTAAGAACTTTAGGGGCAATAGATATTGACCAAACACCAAAAGCTTTTCTCCTCCAGATTCACATAGGCGAAGCATATTTAGAAAAAACTTGGCTTTCACGCCTTCCATCTCGTCTACTTTCTTTACTAGCTTATCAATGTTGCTATAATTATTACCATTATCGTTTCTTTCTTTAGAACCTGCACTCTTCAAAAGAGACTTGAGCCCAGGGTGAACATAAATCGCACTCCCGTCAGAACTTATCTTAAATTTCCAAGGCAATTTTCTCAATTCTGTAACCTCTTGTTTTTGCTTTGGGGTGAGTTTGAGGAAGACCGAGAAGTCAACAAGACCAGGTAGTTCATCTAAGAAGTCTCCCTTGTAATAATGCAAAACTTTGCTAGTCATTTCACGAAGATCTTCTATGATAGACACCTTCCTTTTAAAATTATCGTCTTTATTCAAAGTATGTTCAACCACGTCATAGAACTTGTTATCTGTACTCTTTTTAATGAGGTTTTTGCGGCTTCCAATTGGTGCCTTGCTCAAAATACGTCTTTTTATAAGTTTGGAATTTTCCATTTTCAGAAACTTTGGTCGGACGAGGTTCAAAATATTAAAAACTTCTGTCACGTGATTTTGATACAGGGTTCCAGAAAGAACAACCTTCCTACGCGTCTGGACCTTCTCGAGAGAGGTGAAAATATTTGTATCTTGATTTCTCGGAGTGTGACCTTCGTCTAGTATGAGAATTGAAGGACATGTCAGTAATATTTCCTGACATCTTAGTGAAATAGAGCTGGTATCACTGTCACTCACGATTGAGGCAAACTGTTGGTACCCGAGAAATAAAATGCTTCTTTGGTTAACCCATTGTTTTAGCACGTCTAACTGCTGAGATCTACCCTCAGATTTTTCCGCATAGAAGTCCAACAATGGAAGGTTTTCAATTCCCCACCTAAGAAACTCTTTCTTCCATGTTCCTAAAATACCCCTAGGCAGAATCACCAACGGTCTAGCATCTGGATACTTGGTCATGAAAGTCTGAATGAAGCTGATTAGCATAAACGTTTTACCGGATCCTGGAGCATGAGCAAGGATGCAACCACCAGGGTTCTCTGACACCAAGTTGCTCAGAAGAAAATTAAAGCCTTCAACTTGATGAGGTTTCATTAGGTTTCTGTGCCTCGGATGAGCGGATAATTCACCCACACAGAAATCAGTTCCAGTTAACTTCGCCCCATCAAGAATGAGACCAGCGTCATCTCCTGATTTCGTTTGGCCTTCATAATAATACGTTCTTATACTCTTTGCTCTCTGCATAAAAGTATCATTACTCATGACATGATCACAAAGAGGCAGTAAGAATAAACAGAACAAATAGAGTGCTGCATGAAGAAACTGGACCTTGGGACGTTGGAACTCGATTATGGATTCAATACTCCTTTCAATTATTCCACATACACGGCAAACATAACCTATATCTTCTTTCAAAATAAAAGTATGATCACACTCTTCTTTGTCGTCACTAGCATGTTCGCTAGATGAAGGGTCTATATACTGCAGACATAAACAAAACGTGTACTTTGTCCCTTACATAACTGTGAATAATGTGTGATGAAATGAGTGATTTATTTATTAATTACCTTTGATGACTCTAATCCAACGCTCATTTCATTCCATATATCAGCTAACCCGTCAAAGTTGATGTCAGATTGTCCATCACTTTCATCCATGTTTGTATCACTGTCGTCGACACCAACATATTCACCCTTGTCATGCTTATCTTCATCGTCTACTTCAGCATTTTTCATTACGCACTTGTCATTTTCACCCTCCACATCATCATCTTTTATGTCCTGGTCATTTTCACCCTCCGTATCATCATCTGCTTTGTTCTTGTCTTTTCCAACTCTGGGCTCAGTAGCAGTTGTATCTCCCTCTCCAACGGAAGCTCGGAATTGAGCATTATCTTCCTCCTACATGAGAATAAAACCAAAACAATATGAAATAACAGAAACATGTAGTGCAGTCTAAATGATTTTAATCAGAACACTTATCTTCATCAAATTGTTTGACAAGAATAAGTATCTCTAGCTAACTGGTTCATTTACCACTGTTTTTCAAATACGGTTGATAAGAAACCTTGCGTTCACATACTATTGTGCCATACGAGTGTCATACTTAAGTAAAACAACGACTTATGTAGTTAAAGTGGAGAGTATGGTGCATGTTGATATGCATAATAATTCATTTTTTTTTTTCATTTTTCATGATGATATAAATATAATACTAGCATACAATCTAGATCACATTAATGATAAATAAAACACCTGTTCTCGATGTTATATGGTAACATCATTATGCAAGTGATAAGCTTTCCAGCAATATAAACAATTAATGGAAACATATTATTGGCAAAATATGTTTGTCATTGATGACTAATTGATAATAAAAATATTATTGTACGCATAATGTAATTGATTCTACATTTCGGCGGTGACTTGGTAGGGAATTACGTTGGAAAAAACATCATAACCAAAGGGCGCATCAAACAGACCACAATGCATCTGTCATATTATATAAAGCATAACATGAAATACCGCATATTGACATCTACTGTTTACCAGTGTTTAGTGGCCAACCAGATAAATGCTAATGACATGAGATTTCAAGTATAGCATAAGTATTGATTCAGTAACATACCGAAAGCTTTTGCAGCGAGACTTGATCGTCAATATCAGCTCTCTTCTTGTCCCCACTTAATTGTGTCAGGGATTTATATTTGGACTTGAAGACCTTCTTCCGTGTTCCATTTGTTTCATCTGTCTGAACATATATTGAACAGAGTCACAAACGACGGAACACTTGCATTATATAAGGCTACATCCCGTAAAAACACTATTAAATGTTGTAAAGTCTAAACTGAATTACAGGAAAAGAAAACTTACTGAAAATTGCTTCATTGAAGACTGCTCATTAGGCTTACTCAATACGATATCCATGTCTGGTTGAGAAGGTTTTGGACATGTTGGTTCATCATCATCCGAGTCGCTAATAACAATTGCATTTGGTTTTTTCGTATCATCCAATGTTTCACCCTTTACAATGGTTTTCAACTCGACTGGATTAGCTGTAAATGCAGGAGAGCGTATGAAACAAGGCATAAACATCTGCTTCCTTTTTGAAAAGAGTTCTTCTATATCCTTTGTGACAGAACCATACTTAGGTGAATCGAGTTTCATCACCCTATCTCTAACAGCAAAAGGATCTGTATGATCAACTTTCTTACACTTTTTTTCATTAATCAAATATGCAATATAGCTAGACCTCAGAGACGCACTTTCTGCAGTGTTGTCCATACTTTGTTTATTTTTAACTGTTTCATAAGATGCAAACTGTTAAACCGATAAAATATTCTGCTATCAAGCAAAAACTTGTGATTTAATGGTCGTAAAAAAAAGACAAAATAACTGTTAGTGAACTAAAATGCAAGCGGTCATATTGTTTTACTCCGGTTTATGCCACGCCAAAACCAATATAAGTGTTACCAGAAAGAGTTTACAAATCCATCGAGTTTATGAGCAAGACCATGTATGGTAACAAAAGCTCGAATGTTTTGTGCATGTCCATAGATATGAATAAATAACATCAAATCAGCAACACTAACCAAATCATAAATGTTTTGTGATAAATATAGATTATCTGACCAAGTTACCAAATATACGTACACGCCTTGTTAACGTGTCTATTTAACTCGATTGACCTTAACTTCGGGTATGTGTGAGATATTAACAACTTTTAAGCAAAACTCATATAATCAAATGTGAAAGAAGCTTCCATTTCTTTTTACAAATAATAATAATGTTTAAATTTATATATATTACATAAAAACGCGATAATCAGATAAACAGACGTTTAAGTCTTTCACAAACTCTGAAAACAACTTATATATATATATATATATATATATATATATATATATATATATATATATATATATATATATATATATATATATATATATATATATATATATATATATATATATTACTTATTTATCATAATAATAATAATAATACTCAAATAATCAGATTAAAATAAGCAACTTTGTTTGAACATCGATTGATGAGCTTAATAAATAACCTAACATTACATGACCATACCATAGGGCGTTGTAGAAGCTTCGCTAGAATAAGTGTCGTCCATAACAATCCTTGCAGCTAAAAAAGAAAAAAAATTAGTAATTATTTACATAAATATGAACAAATTTGAGTATGAATTAGAATTACATTGTTGATTGAAATAATCGTTTTCTTTTCCAAATGAAGTAATAGTGAGCTTAATGTTAACGATTGGAAATGATTGTGTGCTTTGAGGCGTACAGTAGTGGAGTGTGGTAGCGTGTATTTCGACACGTGGAGTGACTAGAGTGGACGTCAGGATTTGTGGGGAAGGGTGAAGGCGGTTTCGAGGGCAGCATGGAATGATTTCTTTGGGATTGTAAGAAAAGACAAAATATACTCGCTTTTTGTCTTATTTTGTAAGAATTTTGTAGTTTATATTTCTTCATTGTATATTTTGGAGTGTTTGGCTCGGCTTATTTGCTACGGTATGTTCATAAATTAATATTTTGTATAAATTTTTAGAAAATGAAATTTTGAAAGACATATAAATTTATTTTTTAGAGTTTATAAACTTATTAAAATAAGCTCATATGGCTTATTTAATTAAATAAGTTTAATATAATAAGTTTATAAAGCCAAATGGGTTTAGAAGTTTTTCATTAGCTTATAAGATCAATAAATAAGCCAAAACAAACACCTTCTGTTTTTTAGAGCTATTTTTTGGTCTATCGTAAGTCAGTTTTAGTCAAATGAATTAAATACATATTGGTTCTTTTTTTCATAATAGCAAATGGGGTTATTCATACGATGCAACGAAGTCTTTTTAAAGTACAAACATCAATTATAATACTTTGAACTAAAAAGAAAATACTATTTAGAAAAAGAAAAAAGAAAACGGATCGGATGGGTAGTCTTATCTACGGTATTTTTGTACTTTTTGTTGTTAAGTTTTGAAAAACATTTATTATAATATGATAAATGTTATATAATAAATAAATACGTGAAACTTCATAACAATATAGATTGATAAGATATTGTTCTTCAGTAATAGTTTTAGCTTTAAGTTAAACATGTAGTTAGGTCTTGGTTCATATAATATTATGGTATTTGCAAGAATTCGAATCATAATTTTCATTTTCATCATGTTTTGTTGAACAGAAGATGATATTACTTTATTTATGATTTTAATTCAACAAATATATGTTTTTTTCTCCCGTTATCATCAGTGTTACATGTGCCATCCACGAAAACAACTTTTATCATACTCAAAAATTCGGATAAAATATTAGATTTCATATATATACCATTTTAATACAACTGATCATTTTGTAGCTTTCGAATCCAATTACTATAAATAATGATGAATTTCGGTTCATTTACTTTCTGTTATTTCTTTTTATATTATTTTATAAAAAATTCCAAATTTTTTTTAACTCAACTAGTTCAATAGTTCAATAGTTCAATAGTTCATATAAATAGACCGGAAAACTAAAAATTCCTCATACTTTCACATAATTTGATATTAATATGTTTCTGCGTGCCGATAAATGCAAGATAACTTTCGAAACAATTTGATTGAGGTGTCATTAATTAATATATAACAATAATCTTTTCGAGAAATATAGAATAAGAATGCAATACAAGTATTTATATTTATTTTATTAAGTATGTTTAATCATTTAAATATTAAGAAAAAAAGGTAGTTACGTCATATATCATTAGAACATTTCAATTATTTTAAAAGGTTTATAAATCAAACTTAATAATACAAACGAATGAAAATTGAATTTCGTTGAATTATGCAAACTAACATGACAATTTATTAATGGGAAAATTGCACTTACATGTAACAAATTTTAACCCAATTGTCATTATTTGTAACAAACTTTGCTTTTTGCTAGATAAACCAACGGGCCCACATTATTTCCTAATCATTATGTTTATCCCACATCATTTCCTAATAATCATTATGTTTTTTTCTTTTTAATAGTAAATGGGATAATGATTATGTTTTTTTTTTCTTTTTTCTTTTTGTTTTAATAATTAAACATAATGTTATTATATTATTTATTTATAAATGAAATATTCCATGAAAACAATATACTAATACATAAAAAAGAATGACAAAAAGTAATATAAAATAGTACTACTACATAAAGAGAAATGATAAAATTAATATAAAATAGTAAATGGGATTAATTATTACATTTAATCACCTAAATCCATAAAAGTTCTTTCACGATGGATACACTGATTAAGTAGTTCTATACGAGACCTATACATTGTTGGTAGTATAAAAATACCTATCTATTAAAGAAAGATAATATGTACCTATAAAGTTGGTAGTATAAAAACATTGATATTTATTGACATCAGTTTTAAAATAAATAAATTAATATACTACATATATTAAATTAAAACAACTATTGTAAATTAAATAACATTTTATATATATATGAGTTAATAGTATAAAAATATGAATGGATGGATCTGACAAAGAAAATGCATTTTCAGATAAATAAAAATTAGTGCTAAAAGTCAACTAAACTTATTAAAACTATAAGGGAGTGTAGAAATACTAATTAATAGCATAATTTTTTT
Source organism: Senecio squalidus (assembly GCA_910822075.1). Lineage (NCBI taxonomy): Eukaryota > Viridiplantae > Streptophyta > Magnoliopsida > Asterales > Asteraceae > Senecio > Senecio squalidus. The sequence continues at coordinate 31,112,975 of CAJVGC010000590.1, forward strand.
TGGAACCGGCAAATATATAAGAAACAAAACCCGCCTAGCAAGAAGCTAGAAAACGGGAGAAAAACATCCAAACGTTACATACAAGTAAATGGAGAGGACAACCACCTAGACCAAACAAGGTTAGCAACACCTCCCCTATGTTTAATCCAACAAAATCCCAGAGAAACAATGTTATGGAACACCTTATGAGGAGGCAACATAAGCCCATTGAAAATCCTATCGTTTCTCGCCTTCCATATACACCACAAAGCACCATAACAAATTGACGTCATAATAACAACTTTAGTCTTCGATCTTCTTCCCCAAACAGCAGCCATGTTAGTAATATCAGTCACCGAGTTGAACACAACCACATCGAGATTCAACCAGTTGCAGACCATGTTCCAAATACATCTAGCAAATGGGCAGGAGATAAGCAGGTGATCCCCTGATTCCTCACTGTTGATACAACCGCTGCATAACCTGGAGTCAATCTTCACTCCTCTGCGGTCCAACGCCTTTGTAGTAGGAATCATATTTATCCTTGCCCTCCAAACAAAACAATTGACTTTGATAGGGACAGATTTGATCCACCTGAAGTGCCCATCACAAATCCAATGGTTAGCTCGATCTAATCTGAGCCGAAGTGAACATGCACAAAATGTATCATTAATCCCAAAATTAATAGTATAATCAATAGTAAAGGTAATTACTTACACTAAAGATAATTACTATAATCAATAGTATTCTATTCAAATATTTAATTACTATAATCAATAGTAATATATTTAAGAAAGTTGTTATTTTACACTAAAGGTAAACGAATAACTCTAATTAGTATTTTTTTTTTCTACATATGTTATTCTATCCTAACAACATTAATTTACATTCTATAAATTACACATACTATAAATTACAAAGGGTTCAAATAAATATGTTGCATTCGATAATAATCATAAACAATAAAAATAACATTTAATCCACATTTAAAAAAAAAAGATATGACTTTGAAAAATGTACTTTTTAGAAAAAGTTACAATATAGATTGATTTCTATTTCCAAAAAAAGATATTCAACATGTTTGACTTTGTTTGTTGGAATGCAGAATTTCAAGATAAAAGGTTGACTATGATCCTACAAATTGTTGACTATGACCCTACAAATTATTGAATTTCATAACAAACATTAATTATGTGGGTCCCTCAATTATACGATGTTGGTTTATTTAGTAGTGCCCTAAACTTTACCTAACTGGTTGTGATTTTCAAAAATTCAGTTTAGGTGTTCCGGCACGGTATCCTTCAAATCAATCAAGTTACTAATTAATTGGTAGTGTTTCTTGAGTGCTCTTATTTATAGAATGTTGTGCTCCTTCTGCTTGCACATGCTATTTTTAATGTATTGAGAAATGATGATGGTATTGTTAGTATTTGAACACATCAAAATTAAATGTATTTCTATAGATATGTGAGTCTACGCGCATTAACATTTAGAGGCGACTCTACGTTAAATATTTATTAATTATTGTTTAATATGTTAAATGTAATAAGTAATAAATGAAAGAGTTTATTATGTAAATTAGGAATTATATACTAATAATAATACATAACTTGCTTATAAAGATTAGAAACCTATATAATAAACCTTTGGGGTTATTATTAAGTCACCCCATTATCAAAAAGCAAATCAATTCTTCCTCTCCATCTCTTGTGATAATCGGCCTAATACATCTCTAGGGGGATTCGGTTTTCGGCTTAAGCAAGAAAACGGAAAGCTTGACAAATCGTTGTGGAGATAAGAAGTGTGTACTAGCATACAAGCGTGTTGTTAAAAGAGGGTGTCGTGTGCGAAACTGTAAAAGGATTTCAATATAAATCCTAACACGGTTATCTTCAATTCATGATCATAAGGTAATATCTAAACTTGTCTAATATTATTTACGTGATTAAATTTGCTTCTGTTGCGTGTTGTATGACAATCTAATAATTATATACCTATAGGTATGATGTTCTATTGTATGTTTATGACAGAATCTGTTTCCGATGTAGATAGAAATGGTGCAAATTTATGATTTATGGGTGTGATAACGAAGTCATATGCTTGCCTGAATATCATGGAGGCCCGTATACATGGAATTAAACTTGTACAAGAAGCAAGCATATAGTCTCCAACTTGCATAAGATATTTGTTATTATTGTGGAAATGAACATGATGACAGTTTGATTTTGAGATTATGCTAAACTCAATATGGCATGGGATAGCTATGGGAAGCTTCAAACTAAAGATGTTTTGCACACGGGAAGGTTAAATACTTACCGATGATTTCACATACGCCTAATACTTGTGCTTATTATTAGTTCATGTTTTAAGAAATCAAGTGAAGAAGACCTTATTGAGAAGGATCTTCCACTAAAGTTCTTGGAAGTAGATGAAGAAGAATGAAGACTTTTTTTCAGTAACCGCAAGGCCATGGTTCATAAGCAAGCACCACTTGGAATAGTGTCGGTTGTTACTATAATTGTTCAGATCTTGAAATCATTTGTCACTTTGTCGTCATATCAGCCACGATCATGCCATAAAGTTTTCACCCTTCTTTACCGATGTCATATCATGGTATGATTCTTAATGATTATTTATATATTATCACCTAAATGGTGTGTCCGTGATAAACATTTCTCAAAAAGATGGAAGGAATTAACCTTTTTTTAAGAAATGTGATACAATAACAAATTGTCAATTTATTTTATTGAAGACCCTGTTTGTTTCATTTTATTTCAAAATAAAAACAAAACAAACATAAAAACCCTTCCATACTTTTTCGATTTTTAAACAATTTGTTATTTTATTAATTCTTCAAATGATAGACTTGAACTTATTCAAAAGAGTAGGATTTAACTTTTCTTTTTATTTTCTTTTTTTGTAAATGAACAACATGATACTTTTATTTCTTCTTTTATTACAAATATCCTTATTTTTTAGTTATATAGTCTCTTAAGTGAAAATCGAAGACGAAGAGTAATATTAAAGATGATATGAGAGTGTTTGATGTTAGTTATAATCATTTTGTATTATGGGATATTTTGTTCTATTCCAATATTTTATTATTACATTCTATTTTGTTCGTACATATTAATTTTATTTAATTAATCATTAGTGCTTAATTTGTAATTTATTGTCAAAATATTAATTATATAACTCTACTGTCGCTCATCGCGCGAGTATACATCTGGTATAACAATAAAGTTTTTAATAATGTAAACAAATAATAGTAAAAAATCTTTTAAAAAGATCAACATTGAAAAGGAAATTAAATTAAATGTATAAGTGCAATTTTTAGTAAAGAAAAAATATGTTGTGTCGTGTAGCGCGGCTACTCTTCTCCATCCAACACTAATCTCAAGTTTTAACTTCTAGGTTCTTCTTGTTTTTCGTCTAAAGAACTTAATGAAGTTTCGAAGTTTATTTTGCTTTTTGATTCTCTTTTGTCATGTACATGTAATAGAGGTTATCGTACATGTCTTTATTCTCGCAAATATTGTTGCTTTCAATCTGCTAACACTGTTGTCTGTTGAGGATTGTCTAATTTTATATATCTATTTTATTGCTAAAAAAGAAAATGTAATAAGACTATGCGGTGTGGTGGGTGATTGTGAGTGATGATGTGGAGTGATAGAGGTGATTTGTAGGAAAGAGAGTGTGATTTGTAGGAAAGAGAGTGTGATGATGTGGAGTGATAAAAATGGGTGGTGTGGTTGTGTGTAAGTGATGATGATGTGGAGTGATTGAGTTTATTTTGTTATTTTATTATATAATTTTATTTAAAAAGTTATATTTTTATTAAAAATAAAAAAAAACACACTACAATTTATTTAAAAAAAAAATACTACAATTTATTAAAAAAAAAAAACATACTACAATAAAAAAATACTACATATATTGAGGAAAAAATTTCTCGATAAGCCTTTTCTTTTCATCTTCCGCTATTGTTTTGTAAGGCTCCCCGAGATGACTGGTGTCCTGCATGATCGTCTTTAACGCTCTTGCTCGCACTTTTTCTTCAGCAGTATCAGCAAATGCCCCGAACTTTTCCCCAATATACTTGAGTGATTCTTCGGCCCCCGAAGAAGAAGCAGCGGCTTTGCCCTTTCCTTTGCGCGCTTTTGCCTTTGCTTGATCTCTACCAATCGGTCTTGGAAGCTCTTCCTCCAAGTGAAGATCATCATCATCATCGTTGAGATCGATTCCAGCAAAAGGCGATACCGGAGTGGCGGGAGTGGAGGGGTTACTAGACTCCGATGTTCTACGCGCTTTTGAGGACCCTCCAAATGTTGGGACATTTTGACAAATCGGGCTTCTTCTCAATATTTGCCAAGACGCTAAATGTAGGAAACCCGTTTGCATTATGGTGCGGTATAACTCCAGAGCATGTTCGAGCACTTGTTGATCACTATGACCGCTTGGTCTAGTTTGTTGGGCTTGTCGAAAAATCCCGTTGAATTTTTTGACCTTTCTTCGTAAGTCGGTCCACTTGCTCGAAAGAGAGTCGTTGGTACGAAAGTAAGAGGGATCATCTTTAAGCATCTTGGCGAAGAATTTTTCACGAACACTATCCCAGTAAAGTGGTGAATGTTGATCATTTCCCAAAATGGGGTCCTCGGATGTCGACGACCACGCTGAAGCAAGTGCGACCTCCTCCTGTTCGGTCCACCTCTTCTTTTCGGTTTTGCCTCTTTGGGATTCGGTTTCTTTCTTCTATGTTTCCTCTTCCCACGGGCCGGCATTCTTTGAGGTTGAGTTTCCGGAACAACCTCATCGTCTTCAGAATCGTCAACGTCAAATGGAGGCACTTGCGGAAAATTGGGGAAATTGTCTTGGTTAAGCAATTGTTGGAACGACCCGCCTTGGTATAGCGGGTCTTGGGATGGTCGTTGTGGTGGTGGAGTTTGTTGGTAAAATTGGGGAAATTGGTTAGGGTTTGGAACTTGGGTAAAGTTTTGAAATTGGTTTGGGTGTTGATATTGGTTAGGGTTTTGAAATGGTGGATATTGGTTTAGGTTTTGATATTGGTTTGGGTTTTGATATTGGTTAGGGTTGAACCATTGGTTCCATTGGTAGGGGTTGGGGTTGTTTTGATTGTTGTTGTTGTTGGGATCCATTTGAGATAATTGAAAGAATGTATAAAAATGGAGAGATTGTTATAAAAATTGAGAGAGAAAGAGAGATTGTTTGTGGTTTTTTTTATAAAAATGAGTTGGTTTTTATAGAGGATTGTTTTGGTTTTGGTTTAAATTAGCCGTTGCCTTCTTTCCTACCGTTGCTTTTTTTCGACCGTTGGTGCCCTTTTTCTCCCCCCTCACGTCGTGATTCTGCTCACGCTCAGGCCCGAAAATCGCCTATAACGCCCCCTACGGTGTGGTAACAGGGCGTTATAGGGCGTTATTTGATGACATGGCGGCGTGATTGGGTAGAATAAAGCCCCACACCGGATAGTCTAAGGTAAATAACAATTTATTTTACTTTATTATATATTTTTGAAATCTTTTAAGTTACATGATACCACAACTAGTTGAACAAATTTTCTGACAAAGCTGAGGTTCCTCGAAACACATGTTACCCCCTCCGTCTTTGCAACAATATTTCTTTCCATCAATATCGTCATTATAAAATTTGGTCTCGGAGATACCACTTCTGCTTCCTATAATAAAATTTGTTGTCAATTATTACGACACTAGTCTATTAACCCGTATTATACACAGAACTTTCTAAACGAATGGTTAAAAAGTATATTATGTAAACATATTTTGAGTACACACTAATTTTTTATATGAATGTAAGATACATAAACAATATAAACTTAAAAATCCAATTTTCCGATATGTAAATACATTTCTCTATTAGTGCAATATAAAAAGGTAAATATATTGAAGTAATACAACAAGTGTCGGTTATTATAAAAATGTTTATATAATATAAAGAGAAATGATATATCATCCTACAAAATCCTCATAATAATTTTTTCAACAACATGATCATGACACTTAAAGATTAGATGATGAAAGAAAATTAGTGGATTACACTTGTAGCATTCTTATAACATTAGTAGGATTATTAGGAGGATTTTGTTATATCATTTCTCTAATATAAATAATATCTTTCTACCACCTTTTTGTTAAGAATCCAAATATTTAAATGCTTTTCTTCTTGATAGGGGATATAAAAACCTACAATCGATCATGACTAAAATCTTGAGGTTGTAAAAAAAAAGTTAGAAAAAGATGGACATATAAACAATAAATCGTTTCAACTCACAAGATTAAGGTCTTTAGATTTTATCCCGTCATTTACTTTTAAGCTTTATCGACAACATATATTCTCACATATTTATAGCTAAAATAGTAAATTGGATAAATTAAAGTGAACAAAAGAAAAAGAAGGAAATAACAACGGTGTGAAACTTCTTTCATAAACTTATCGAATGCAAATGATATTATACAGTTCATTCGTATAAGAGAATTCCACCCCAGAGGATGAATAATTCGATGATTATGTTTTTTTAGGATAATATCATTACACCAATATCAAAAGCGTATTCCTTACTGAAATTATGGTATGAGCCTTCTTTTGTATAGTTTATAACTAGATCATTGCCCGGTGATAATACGGGAAAAAAATAAAAATTGAATCGTAAATTTTATGTTTATATAGATTTTAATTTATTATGAAAAAAATAATGTTATATGTATAATAATATATATAGTTTTACGTTTATACTCATGTTGTTTATAGTTATAATAACATATACACTTTTAAGTTTATACACATGTGTTTGATATTTTGTATTAGAAGATTTTAAAATAATGATAAGTTAAATCATACTCCAAATTGGACGATTTTATAAGTAAATTATAGTTATGTTTTTTATTTTAGTAAAGATAGAAAAAAGAAGAGAATGTAATTATGTATTGTAAAAGGGTGTAAAATAAAAATAATATTTGATGACATCATCAATCTGATCTACCGGTTGTCATCAAAGAAGTTAACTTATATAATGGACCTTAATTCGTCATGTAACATTTAATCCCCCTCTTTTATTATATATTAAAGATTAAAGATGCCGTCATATTTTTCAGATAAATATTAATACATAAAAATTTAAAGCATCATCCTTATTAAAATATATACATATATGTTTGTCGATTAAATGAGAAGAAAATGAAAGTATCATATTGTAGATCAAACTATGTAGAAGGAATTAAAATATTGAAATGTGCCATTCTTAAACATAAAGTTTTGTAAATGAAAGTTTTTTTTTTCTTTTCCTTTTATGAAAAATGATAAATAACATGACTATAAATGGATCTAAAAGTTTCATTGAATGTTTTGAAAAAATAACTGGTTAATAGAAAAAGAGTAAAATAGTAAATTTCGTGTGTCATGTTTTATATGGATTAGACATATCTTTAGAAATATACCATTAATATTTTTTTTATATCAATACATTACACATAAATATAAAAAACATACATATTCCTTATTGAAATATATATATATATAGGAGTAGGATATAATAAAAATAGTTTGAAAATAGGAAGGATAGGAAGGATTTTAAGAGTGACATGTGACATTTAATTTTTCTTTTAATAAAAAAAAAATTAATAAAAAAAAAAATTGGGGGAAAAAAAGAAATTTTGAATTTTTTTCCGATAACGTAATCATTTCGTGCATAAGTTTTGAACTTATGTACACGAAAAATTGATACACCAACTAAAAAAGTGATTTTTGGTGCATCATTTTTTAAAAAAATAACAATTTTAGTGCATCATTTTACAAATAAAGTGATTTTGGTGAATAAGTTCGTTTAAAAAATAATTTTCGTACATCAGTTTTTGAAAAAATGAATTATTGTGCATCAGTTTTGCCAATTTTTTCGTGCATAACTTTTTTCGAGCCAAATTTTATTTTATGTTTAATAAAAAAATATTTTTTTTTTATTAAAAATATTTTTTTTTATTAAAAATATTATTTTTTATTAAAAAACGAAATTTCAAAATTGACACATGGCATTCGTACAATCCTTCTTATCCTTTTTATTTTAAAAACTATTTTCATTAACCCTCCCCTATATATATATATATATATATATATATATATATATATATATATATATATATATATATATATATATATTAGCTACACTTTTATGTAGCCAACTAACTACATCAAAAAATTAAAAATGGTAACTTTCTCTATTTTAAGTCCACTACTAACCATTAATTATATGTATAAATTCTAATGTTCATTTGAATTGTATTTATATAAAGCGTGGTATGTGAATGTTTAAATTATAAAAACCAACCTTTATGTAATTAAACGTGCTAACATGAATATTCAATTATATTGTATCACTGATGCTTGGTTTGTAAACATATGGTTTGGGATTTTATTGTTTTTGGGTTTAGAATTTTGTTTAGAGTATAGACTTATGGTTTAAGTGTTTAAATTTTTGATTCATAAATTACGACTAATGGTTTACAATTTAAAGTAATTGTTTATAATATCGATTTCAAAACTTTTAGTTTATTGCTAACTGACATAAAAAAAAACTAATAAGTTTGATAAGATTTTGTTTCTAAAATTTTAATTAAAATACACATTCTATAAATTAATTACACCTTAGAGTTAATTTTGTTTCCATTTTTAGAATTGAATGTAGCTAACATAGCTACATGGTGATGTAGCCATGTTATCCCCACATATATATATATATATATATATAGGGAGAGGTTCTTATAAACCAAATCTTAAAATAAAATAAGTTAAAAAATATGAAAAAATAATTTATTATATGTGTAATTTTGTATTATGTTTATTTATTCAATTATAACAAACTTTAAAAAAGCAAGTTTTGATATGCATCAAAATATATGTCGTTTAGAGACTGTGCATCAAATTCTTTGTTTTTGTGCAGTAAATATTCAAATTTGATGCACAACGGTAAAACTACCATTTTATGATGTACAACAAAACTTCGTTTTTTAAAGTTTGAGATATGGTTAAAATGAACGATAATCCAAAATATATAACGTTATAAATTATTTTTTAATTTTTTTTTTACTTATTTTACCTTAAGGTTTGTTTTATAAGAACCAACCTATATATATATATATATATATATATATATATATATATATATATATATATATATATATATATATATATATATATATAATTGAATAAAAAGAAAATAAATGCATCATAATGTTAATTAAATTATCAGATTTTATAAAATAATTTGAAGAATATGAAATATTTGAAATGCACTATATATTATTGAACACTATGAGCGTGAAGACTCAATTTATTTATAAAACCATTCATGCCTATTCTACACCACCCACAATTATATTTATATTTATATAGATATACATATACGATATTTGTACGTATATAAAAGAAGGTATTAAATAATTTACCTTTGGCCATGCAAACTATGACAAGAAGAATAAGCACAGTAAGTACATGAATGTTCTTCATGTTAAATACTTTCAACGCTATTATGTATAACAGGAGATTTGTGTAAATGAAATAAAAAAAGAAACTAAACCAGAGGCAAAAGCTCCACAAGATTTGTGTGAATATCCTAGGTATGTTGCTTACTTGCTTCGGTATACGTCGAGGCTTATGTTTCGTATACTCCTCAACATATTTTCACAAGCTTGTAGGAAAACTCAACAAGAACCTATTCGTTAGCATGTACTACAAGTAACTGCTTGCACGTGTCACATATTGCATGTTTTCGTACGTAGTAAGTACTTGTGCTATAAATAAATCTCGCTTTAAATCTTTGATTATAACCGTTTGCTTACATGATGACATGAATTATTTTAAAAAAACATATAATCATGATTGAAGAGCTTGGGTACAAAATGTGTGATGATACCGGTCCAAACGGGTCAGATTGGTAGACTCTTTCAGCTGTAAGATTTAATTTATAAATTTTTGAAACATGTATTAAATTTAATTGATTAAATAACGCTTTTTTTTTGTTAAATCTCATTTTTCTGTACTTTTTTGGGTGGTTAACGACACTTTACATATTGAAGAGTATGATATTAGTTTGCATAAAATGGATTTATTTGAAGCAGATTGTGAGGGCTTAAATAGAGAGGTTCGTGTTGATTATAACCAATAAGCACTCGACCTATGCTATCTCACTCCATGTATGGACCAAAAATAATCCCCAAGTACGTTTGGACTCTTTGGTTCCAATCTAATGAGGGTACTAAGAAACACATATGAAGTTCAAATAGTTTTTTTTTTTTATATAAAGACAAAGATTATCAAATTTTGATAAGTTTGTTGATAGGTCAACTCACATAAAGTTAGATTGAAAACATTCCAATATACTTCAAAGGGATAATTACATCTACGATCTTGTAAAAGTTTGATATTACGTCAATATCATTGTAAATTTTAAATTTACATTAATATCGTCCTAAAATATGATAATACTCACATGTATTCAAAACTTTTTATTTAAATATTAGGAAAATGTTACTTCACCTTTTTGTCCTTCTTACCTTAATCAAAACTTTTTGTTATTATGCCTTGTGGCCTCTCTTTTTCTTCTTCTGCTTGTATACATCTTCTCATAGCATTATCAAATAAGAATGAGTTTTTTTTTTGTTCTTTTTGATTTTGTATTTGACTATTATCAAATAATTAGATAATAATCAGAATATGAAAAACAAACTATTTGTTTTCTTGTCTTTGAGACCTTATAAAAACGCTATTGTTTTGCTTGCCTTTTTAATTTATTACATTACAAAGATCTATTGAGAAAAATCCATTTCTATACAGTATAAGAAAATCTACTTCTAGTTATTAAAGTCAACATCTTTTCTTTTCTCAAACCTATTGTAATTAAAATAATGTTTCCCGTTGATTATGGGTTTTAAGGATTTAAAGAAAAAAGTCATCTTGTGGCTTTAGTTTGGCGAGGACGAATAAGAAGAAAATGAGGGTATAATGGTCTTATAACTTATTATTTAAAAGGTAGATACAAGTTTTGAAGATTAAAACTATTTTAAATATAATTTATATATTTTTGGATATATATGTTAATTTATAAGGTTTTTAAAGGATATTGATGTAAATTTAAAATTTGAACCTTTTATGAATGTAATTCTCCCTACTTTAAAATTATTACAGTAAGAAACAATTGCCTATCTGCCAAAAATATGAACATATAGAGGAAGTTAACATTGCCAAGCTGCATAATATGCCCGTACAATGAAAGGATTATGAATCAGGACCAACTTAGGTTCGACTCGACATGGTTCTCAAAATGCTCGATTAATAGATCTTATTTGGTCTGTATATTACTAATGAGTAACCATGAAGACCAAGTAAAAAAAAGTTCCTACTAAAAATCACTTAAAAAAAGTTGATACTAAACTTATTGTATCGATTCACTATTGTTAAAGTACATGGACATCAATTGAAAACAGAAAAAATCAAACAATTGATATTTCAATTTCAAAGATATATAAATCACATAAAAAATGAACAAATTGAAACTCTGAATCATTTATTTTGGTTTTTCGTATTCATATCCAAGTCAAAAATTCAAGGTAATAACATCTAGAGTGATGCTACTAGCTCTTCCAATCCCTTCAAAGAAATCTTCAAATGTTCAAGTTTTTGTACTCTTGATTTTTATTCGGTAAACAGAGATCAAATATACGAAACAAAGGGCGAGTAGTGGGTTGTTATTCAAGCCATGCCTTATTCTATGACATCAAAATGGTCATTAGATTACCTATCTTACAACCCGATGATAGGTGAACCACGAAGATTTGTGTTTGAATGTGGACGACAAGGAGAAGACATTTGTTGTGCAACTTCTTCCAAGTGTTTTTGCCTATCTTTAATGATTGAGTGCTCTTCTTTCTTTAGATCATCTAAGTAATGAACATCTCCCATACATTGAAACGTTCTCGATTTTCCAGCATAGTACATGGACAATCCTCCCTTTCTGTATTAAGAAAGAAATAAAACACAAGTTTCTTAATTAATTGAGCGATATATGAACCAACGGCTAGCTCGTATTTAATACCAACATACATTCTTTATTATTTTTGCTATTTATCATATGGGTTATGTTTATATAACCCAAACGAATATTTGCTCATTAAGACTTTATTACTTTTTGTCACGTTTTGGAACCTTTCCACATTTCTCACAAGTTCTACCTCGCAAAGGACATATAGCAAAATGATAAAGATAACTCCGTTATAGAAACTTACCTTGCCGGAAGATTCATCCTCATTTCTTCCATGTCAAAAGGGTTCTCGTGTTTCGTTTCTTCCTCCATTATATGCATATAAGATAGATATAAATAGGTGTTAAGAAGATGACTATGTCAATATGTACATAAACATGAGAAAAGAAACTATGTTTTTGTCAAAAAGGATTAAGGTTTTTTTTTATACACTTTTATGATAAAATGGATGAAATGGAAGGATAATGTGAAAGGGAAACAAGGGATTTTATATAGTGTCAATAAGATGTGTTGGTTTGGAGTATATTGTGTTTCTTGGTTGGTTTTATTATTGGATCGTGTCCACTATTTTTTTCTACACTTACTCTTGTTCATCCACATTTTGAGCCTTATTATTGGCTAAATAGATATATGTATTTATAGTGTATGTTTAAATGATTAAATCTCTATATATGTTTAGTGTTATTCATTGGCTAAGAGGTTGTTTATTTCAAGTGCTCATTGCATATACTATATGATTTAAAATGAAAAACTACGTGGTTTTAAGTGTTTGTAGAAAAATATGTCCATTAATAAGCTTTGTCAATACCCGAGCAACATCTATGAATATTCTTAAACAAGACCCCATAGTTTTTCATTAAGGCACCAAGGTATTTGTTTAAGTTTGTTATAAGTTTTCCGATAAGCACCAAAAAGCTTGTAACCTAATGGTATACGAATGTCAATCAATCAGGTGAAAATACGTGAACTCTATATGTATTACCTATAGAAAAAGGTTTAGAGTTAATTACAAGAATAGTCCCTATGGTTTATGGAAATCTCACAGTTTATAGTTAATTACATGAATAGTCTCTATGGTTTACGAAAATTTCACTGTTCATCCTCATTACCTTTTTATTACACCGATAATCCCTACTCTTTTATTTGTTTCACTGATAATCCCTATTATTGACGGACCGTGATGTGTTCTTTAGTTCACCCATATGCATTGGACATGATGATCATTTTGGTTATACATTTTATCAACGTTTAGACAATGAAAGAACTATGGAGCGCACCTTCTTTTACCAAACTCTGATGCTAATGTTTCAAACAGTTTCAACAAAGCTCCGATTCCAACTAAAATTATTAAAAAAAAAATACTATATTTTTTTATGATTTCTTTTTTTGAATCACACGGAATTAACAACCTGGTGATATCTTAGAGGTGAATTTTCCTTCCTTTCTCTTATTGCGTGTCACCGTCTAAACAATGTCGCCGACATCCATTGACGTCGTAAATCCTAACCGTCGACAACCACCATCTCATCCTGTTGAAGCTGTATTTCAGCTCTTTATCAAGTATTTTTGTTTTGAAGGACAAACATCTACATCCTCCATCATTCACACATAATATTTCCGATCTGGCCACCACAACTCAAATTCAGATCTCAAAATATCATTGCCTTCGGGTTAACCAACACCTACCCACCAGAAATGGTCTAGCAACATATATCCTTTTCAAAACCCTATTTGTTTTTCGAAAAAGACAATGGCGGTTAACACATAAGCATAATCTTGTTTGATTTAAGCCCAAAAATGAAATAACATTACAAAATGTTCGATCATGTTACCGAACAAGGGTGAACTAACGAAAACAATAACGTTACCCTCTTTATTTTTCGAAAAAGACTTATTGTCCGATGCACATGGGTGAACTAACAAAAACATAACGATTCGTGCATAATAGGTGTAATAAAAAAGTAACAAGGATGAATAGTGGAATTTTCGTAAACCATAAGGACATAAGGACATGTAACTAACTTAGAAATTTATTTGACAAGTTAAAAGTTGAATAAATCTCATTATCCAAATCTAGGAGGCCCAAAATACCCAAATAACCTATGTCCAATAAACAAACATAAGCCCAATGAAAAACAAAATTATCATATTTGGGGGAATCTGAAAAACTTACTTCTTTTCTTGAACAACAAGTCGAAAATTATATATTCACCGATTTCAACACACACACACACACAGATCAAACCAGATTTCAGTTTTCCGATGGCAAGTGAAGGTGAAGATGCCGTTCGCCGCCGTGCCGCCATTACCGAGTACCGGAAAAAAATGCTTCATCATAAAGAGCTCGATTCACGTGTTCGTGGAGGTCTCACAAACCCTAATTTCATCTTTCCTTCTATAATTAATACTTATATTATATTTTGTTTAATTATTTGAATTTACGTAATTAATTAATTAATTAATTTGAATTTTAACAAAACCTAAACAAGCTAGAGGCAAATGTGAAAAAAATTTATGGTGATCTAGGTTGTTCTTATAGATGAAATGATTTAGCTAATATTTTTGTTATCGATGACCGTTATTTGTAGCAAATATAATTGTAGTTGTGATGTATTTTCGTTGTATTTGTGTGAGGAAATATTTTGATGATATGTGGTTATCTCGAGTAATTAAGTGTTGTAGAAAGGAAGGAGTTGATGCTTGTACATGCTGTTGACGATGTTGAATTGTTGAACAATTGTTGTATCATTGCGCTTATGTTGTCAATTAAGTACAATTTTATTGGTTCTTTTTTTTATTGAACATAATCAATGAACATTAGCTTCGTAATGATTCACCACTCTATCATTTTCGGCAGCATGTGTGATTGGTAACATCTTTCTTTTTACATATAGTTACTTTTACTTGTGATGGTGACATATTATCGGAATATTTAGCAGGCATTAAATACAGACTAACATACATCACTAGGACAATCATATATGCTACTTTTTTAAAGGTTCTGTTAGTTTTGATCTTCGTGTTTTGTATGGAAGAATTGTTCTTTAACACTACGAACGTCTTAGTAGACCATTTAACTTTAAATGCGACAATTGCTAAATGTACTATTTAGATGTATGAATGTCCTAAACCACATTGATTACTGGGTTATTTCTGTAGCCATGTTGTTTGGTTATATTTAGAATAACTTTTAGCACTATTACGAGGATTCCTGAGTGTACTTGAATCTTTTGCATGGATAAATTGTTGAATGCAAATGAAGGTGTTACTTGATTAGTGGAGATACTACCTGGCTTTCAATTTTTACACTATTCTATAAAAAATAATTCTCTTGCGTGTAAAGATTGTTTGATGTTAACGTTTGTCTCGGTGCCTAATCGGTTTTTCAAGATGCTTAAAATTAACGAACGAATTTGTTCGATTTCGGCCCTTGATCTTTGTTCTCGCATGTCATATTTCCCTGAGTACAACATTATATCATCTTATGTTACTTGAATACTCTCTCGTCTTTCCCTTTTATCTTGAGTTTATCTGCAAAAGAATTTTGTAAGCAATAGCAGCCAGTGATGAAGTTTGTAGTGTCGAACATCTGTCTGTTGCCAAGTAATAGGTTAGAATTGTTTTAAGCAACATCTCAGTTTGGACTAACTAGGTTTATTGAAGATGTCGCGTTGTTTTTTGTTACTTGATTAGTTATCTGTATACTTTATATTGACATTTTCATTGGTAGCTTCTTTATTCTTTATTCTACATTAACGATTAACGATGGCAAAATATGATGTTTACAGTGAGAGAGGCTTTGCGGAGTACAAAGAAAGAATACGCCAAAACAGAAGATGATTTGAAGTCTCTCCAAAGTGTTGGACAGATCATAGGCGAAGTGCTCAGGCCTCTGGACAGCGAAAGATGTACATATACTTCCAATATTATTCGTTGAATTTATTTATATTATATTTTTTATGCAGTTAGAACATTTTAATGCATTATCATGGTTTTTATTTAATCAGGAAAAAGGCTTTACATTATAAGGTTTCAAATTTTAAATTTCACTTGTGACGTTTCAGTGATAGTTAAAGCCAGTAGTGGTCCAAGATATGTCGTTGGGTGCCGCAGTAAAGTTGACAAGGAAAAACTGACAGCTGGGACTAGAGTGGTTCTGGATATGACAACTCTCACCATTATGCGAGCACTCCCTCGTGAAGTTAGTATATGTGATAAATACTTTATTTACCATTTTTAATGGTTAATAATTGTTCGTGCATTTGTTTTGACTTGCATATTTCTAACATTTTTACAGGTTGATCCAGTGGTTTATAACATGCTCCATGAGGACCCTGGGAATGTTAGTTATTCTGCTGTTGGAGGGCTATCAGATCAGATTCGGGAACTTAGGGAATCTATTGAGTTGCCTCTGATGAATCCCGAGCTTTTCCTAAGGGTGGGAATCAAACCTCCCAAGGTACATTATTCATCGCTTTTAAATGTCATAAGTTTTATAGAACCTATTGCGTTTTCTTGATTTTAGAAATATATTGGAACACACTTGATGAGATATATATTTTTTTGGTAGGGTGTTCTTCTGTATGGTCCTCCAGGTACTGGCAAGACGTTGTTAGCTAGAGCAATTGCTAGCAACATTGATGCTAATTTCTTAAAGGTGCTTCTTTGTTTTATTGTTAATTTTTATGTTTCTGTTATATGTTATCAACTTGTTTTTCATTTAACATCTAACATCTTGGAAAATCATTTGTAGGTCGTATCAAGTGCCATTATTGATAAGTACATCGGAGAGAGTGCAAGATTGATCAGGGAAATGTTTAGTTATGCTCGTGATCACCAAGTACTGCTTCTAGCTCTCTATCTTTCTACTACTAGATATGTCTAGTATTACAGTTCTTTCAAATTCCCCAGAGTTGGCCATTTTTGACCCATTTACTTATGAAAGGGTCGATTCAGGTCTTGTTTTAACAGGTCAAGCGGGTAATATTTAAAGAATAGCTCTAAAGGAAACATGTCAAATAGGGATTTCTTAATATGTATCTTTTTAAGGTCTAAGAGACTTAAGACTTAAATCGTTTTATTCAAATAATGGAATTATTATTGAATTAATATGATCTTATTAATTATATTTTACCCAACCACCATTTAGCCACATTCACTTTGTTCTCTCCCATAGTTACTCATTTTTGTAAAAAAAAAAATCAAAGTGTCAAACAGAGACTTTTCTTCATTTACTTATTCAGCAAAAGTTTTTATGCTTTTTTGTTAACTTTTCCAGCCCTGCATCATATTTATGGATGAAATTGATGCCATTGGTGGACGCCGTTTTAGTGAAGGAACGAGTGCTGATCGTGAAATTCAAAGAACACTCATGGAGTTGCTTAATCAGCTAGATGGATTTGATCAGCTCGGAAAGGTTTGATTATATTCGTTTACACCTTCTAAATTATGTTGATTAATTAGACTTGGATTATGTAGAGAGAGATGATTTTATTTTTTTGCATGTCTTCAGGTAAAAATGATAATGGCGACAAACAGACCAGATGTTCTGGATCCAGCTCTCCTCCGTCCAGGTCGTCTAGACAGGAAAATAGAGATCCCACTGCCAAATGAGCAATCCAGAATGGAAATTCTTAAAATTCATGCTGCTGGGATTGCTAAACATGGTGAAATTGATTACGAGGCTGTTGTCAAACTTGCTGAGGTATGTTTTCCCATTAAGTAAACATTCAAGATTATTTCTAGTTGATTTTTTTTGGTCCAGAAATTTTGATCAATGGCTTTTCTGTTTAGGGTTTCAACGGAGCTGATCTCCGGAATGTGTGCACTGAAGCTGGTATGTCTGCAATCCGTGCAGAACGTGATTATGTTATCCATGAAGATTTCATGAAGGTAATTTTGTTCATTAGCTTGTTCTCTTTCATTATTATTGAAAGTTGGTAAACTCGATACCCTATTTTCTCACTTTTCATCCCCAAAAGGGGTCAAACGGGTAAACTTTTAGAACTTATCTGAAATGAAAAATGTTGATATCCACCCAAGTGTTTTCAAATGCTTAAATTTTCCTAAATTACTTTATTACGATTGTTATGTTGACGATGAAGTTTTAATAATTTTATCTAATACATTGATTATAGATATTTATATATGACAGTGACGTTTTTATTAAATTTGCTAAATCATTTTTTAGCTTTCAATTGTTAAAAAGTTATGTGGACGAAAATCCCCATGTTGTATGTGCCTGACTGTCTGGTCGTCTGTAGTTTCTTTTAGCATGAATAAAAGTTTAAAATAGTGATTTTATATATTCGTAGATGGTAAGGTTAATATTAATGAGATTGCTTATGTTGTGTTTGGAAAATGTATCAGGGTGTTCGTAAACTGAATGAGGCCAAGAAGCTGGAGTCGAGCTCTCATTACAATGCTGATTTTGGGAAAGAGTAATAATGTAATAGCTTTGTCAATTGGACAGCCGCAGTGTACACTTTAAGTAGACTTATTTTTACCTGTTCTGTGTAAGATTTAAAATCTGTCTTTCATTTATTAAATCGTTTGGTCCTGCATTGATGATGTTTACTCGGCTTGTATCAGTAATCTTCTGATCTTTTTCACAATGTTATACTTTTATTAAGTTCCACACCCGAAGCTGTTTTTGCGAGTTTGAAGGTTAAAAACTAAATCTTTTTAAGATATCTCGCCTTTATAATAAGGCTCTAATAACATCATCATCTTTTTTTTAATCAGAACCCAAAAGGGCGGATTTTTGAGTTTCGACACTTGCTTGCAATAATCAGTTTTGAATGATTTGGATTGCTTATTAAAACTACTTATCTGCGTACTTTGAAATAGGCAACTCTGAACTGTTGATTCAAAGAGTGTTATTTAACTAACAAGTATTCATATATATGAGATGCTCTATGAAAACGAAGTAAAAGCAGTTGACTTGTATAGTAATTTCGTTTTTCCCAGTAAATATGTCCATGTAGCAGTAGCACACAGTATATAATCAGTAACCACCTATTGTGTTCTTACAAATGTTGGTAAAAACACGAGGATTACGGTTTTCAATAGTAATCACATAAAAAGCAAGAGGTATTCCCACCTTGACTTCCGCTCTTCGTCGGGTCACAAATAATTGGTAAAACTCCGATATTAGTTTATGAAATTTTTTGATTCAGGACTTGGTAACTCGTGTTCTATACATCAACCTTTACTACAACATTTGTGTTTTTAAAAAAAGTTTAAATATGTTAAAACACTTATTATAGTAAACGTCCCATATCGGTGGCAATTACAAAAGTAATTATGTATATATGGAGGAAGGGGCTAAAAGATGCCACGACCTTTTAAAAAGGATAGTACCCGACTTGCATGGAGAAACCATGTAGCCATAAAACCGAGCGATTCTACTCCTCTGTCCCAGGGACATGTGGCCTTGACTTCGGCTCGCTCTGTCGCTCATATAGGAGTTGGTCGTTGTTGGGGTCATGTTCGCCCGATAACAGATATTGGTTATATGGTCTGTTTAGTTGTATATATAAGCAAGTATCTTCTTTTTGTTTTAGGCAGTGTTAAGAAATTCAACATGATTTGTCATTTACTTGAATGATAATCAAAATGTCACCGAAAACGTACATTGTATAGTTTGCCCGGTAGAAAATATTTCACAAGGACATGAATTAGATTTTAGAACACTTGAAATCCATCTACATGTCTTCCAACAAATTATCCACACTACACAAATTTTCGCTCTTTGACCACGTTGATTCTCTAGCAAGGCTCTGAACTACAAAATTCCATGCAACGTAGTTAGGAACGTGACCTCTTTCCACCATTTCCTTAAGCAGCATCAATCCCTTATGGATATCTCCCTTCTCACAGAATGCACATATTAAAGGATCGTAGCTTTCTGAATCCGTCAAACAACCTCTTCCAACCATATCTTCTAGAAACTTCAACGCACTCCCGGCTTTACCCTCATCACATAACGCATTAATCAAAGCATTAAGTGTTATTGTATCATGAAATAGATCACCAGAGGCTAACATCTGGTCAATTATCTCTAACGATTTTCTGACCATGTTTTCTTGACAAAGTCCTCGTATCAAAGTTATATAAACAAGAATGCTTGGGATACTACCTTCTTGAATCATTTGATCGTATTTCGTTATTGCATTATCTATTCTACCATCCTCACAAAACTTTAATATCTTCGTGCTTTTATCAACGACTCGAGGAAATTTTGTTCCCATCTTGGTTAGAAAGTCGATAGCCTCGTCAACTTTATTTGTTTTATATAGACCATAAATAATACTATTATAAGGGCTTATATGACCCAACGACCCACTCCGGGTGTCCTCCATTATTTCCATAATCTTATACGCATCTTCTATCCTTCCTCCTAAACACAACCCACGAATTAACGTATCATATGTATTAAAGTTCCAAGTGATCCCAACCCTTTTCATTTCATCAAACATATCAATAGCTGAATCAAACAAACCCAACTCACAAAATCCAGAGATTAATGCGTTATAAGTGTCTGCGTTTGGAAGGCATCCTTTTAACTCCATCTCTTTTAAAAACCTCCGTGCAGCCTTTGCTTTCTTTAATTTACAAAAACCCTTTATTAGAGTGTTATAAGCCACCACATCAATCTCACCACCTTTCTTCTCCGCTCTTTCTAAAACCTCTACTGCTTCCATTGCACGATCCTTGGTACAAAGAATTTCGATTAACTTGGTAACTGTAATGACATCAGGAACAAACCCAAGATCAAAACATTTTTCTAACATCACAAGTGCTTGTACTAAATTCTCTTCTTTACAATACGCAGTAATTAAAACGTTAAAAGTAACACTATTTGGATCCGTCATCTCATTCATCAAGCTCCTAGCCCTTCCTATCCCAAGTTTACCATTCTTACAAAGCGCATGAATCAAGGTATTGTATACAACATTATTCGGTATCACACCCTTATTCTTCATCGTTTGCAAAAGCTTAAAACCATCAGATATACGATTCGTCAAGCAAAGTCCTTTCATCAAAATACCAAAAGTATACATATCGCCTTTCACACCACAAGCCATCATCTTTGTTCTATAAAACCCCCTAGCTATATCAATATCTTCCTTAACAAGAACATCTAGTATCGAATTATAAACTTTCAAACTAGGTGTAAGTTTAAATTTGTAAACCAAGTCAAGAACTTTAACGACTTGTCGAACCATACGGGCTTTTCCTAACCCTCTAACAAGGGTGACGAGTATATCATCATCCGGTGGAGAACCGATAGAGGTAGGCATTTCGTTGAGCAGGTGGTGGGCGGTGTCGAAACGGCGAAAAATGCAGAGCTTGTGGATTAAAGCTCGGTAAGTGGATTGGGTGTGGGTGTAATGAGGGAGTTGAGATGCCCATTTGAAAGTGTGGAGAGCTTGAGATGGTGATTTTTGATCTAAGATGAGTTGGGAAATTTGGTCATATGTTGGAACAGGACTATTGCTAGAAGATATGGTTCTTGATTGATAAATTTTATGGGTTTTTGATCTTAATAATATTATAAGAAATCTATGCGTTTTCCTGATCATTACATTCCACTTTATCTAGAAGATATAAATCTTGATTGATAAAGAAAGATGATGATTCTTGGAAGAATTGAGCATGGGTATATAAGAAAGATGGTATATTTGCAGTTTGGTTCATAACCTTATTCACATGTAGTGATGTCAAAATGGTGTTTGACTAAAACCTGAATCGGGGTTGAACCTGAACCAGGTTTGGTCAACAAACCGGGTCGGGTTCTAATCGGTTTAGGATGTTTGATTTGTATATCGGTAAATTTGGTTTGGGGTCGAGTCTATACCGGTTCAGATTAAAAACACGGTGTATTTAACGCTTATCATTTAAAATGTTTCAATAATTCACTCAATCTAAAATTCAAAGTATGAATCAGTTTAAATAATAAGGTTTATGTCACTTCTCTAATAACCTATTATGCATATCGGTCACTGTAATTGTATGTCGATTGTCATTTTAATGCATGCCAAAAGTTATATGTTTGAACCGTTCGACGGCTTATATATTCTTAGTTAATCCATTAAATATAGTAAAAAGTAGACAAAAAAAAAAACTTGTCCATGCATAATTTCACATTACCCACTATCCGACTCATTTTGTCGCATTTAGTCATTTTCTACTTGCACTATTTTTTGGTCCATTTATTCATTAATTGACATGATTTCCCTTATATCAAATGCGGCTTTAAACAAGTTTATCAAATAACCCTATAGGAATCAGAGTATCACCTCACATGTATAAGTACATGTTTTGATACATTACCATATTCGACCATTAATTTGGTCACAACTTATATAATAGATTGGATAGCGTTGATTTTTTATTTTGATAGTTTCATTATTAGCTTGAATGTAAATTGGCTTTGACTATTTAGACATAGTCAATATGTTAAAGTTGCGGTCAAAAAAGGTTTTAGTTTGTTTTATTGTACTTGAGTAGATTTGTATTTCTTAATAAATTTAAAATGTTTATACACATTTTTTAAGTTTCCGACTTATAGGTGTTCCCGAGCAACGAAGGAGTTTATTAATATAAGTGAGTGGTAAAATTAATGGGTGATGTGATCAAAGTGTTCCTTTCGTTCCTGATTTGGTACCTTCTTCTTAGTTACTCTCATTATTTTGCCACCAAAATGTTACTAACACAATGGGGTAGAAGGTTTGGATCCGGTGGTACTGATCCGAAGAAGACCTTCGGCCTGTTCTCTATTCCCACAATACCTATCGCCTGCAATATGAAAACTAACTGAGTAAATCGAGTGGAGAAAGTTCCCCCGATTCACCTCGGGTGTAAGAGTAAGTAAGTGGAGAATAAAAGGTAATGAATTTAAGGAGAATAAGTGTGTGTGTGTAAATGTTACCCTTTGAAGTGAGCCATTGGCTTGGTATTTATAGCAGTCGAGATTCAGATAATAGCGTGTTTCTGGTACATCACCGCTTTTAACCGTTGGTCGGTCAATTGCCTTGTACCTTCTGACTGGAAGTTATCTTTCGGTCCATTGGTCACAAGAATGCTTCTGGATAATAGTATTCACTTTGATTCCTTTTTGAATTCTTACCTTTGTTTGGGGTGTTTGTTAATGTATCATTCGGCCATATCTAAAGAGATCTTTCGGTCTGGCCGATGGTACGTCATCAACCTCGTAGTCTAGTATTATATATGTAAGACTGTGTAATGCTAGACTTGGAAGAAAAAATATTTTTGTCTGCTTCGGGTCCGAAAAGATGCATTTATTATTATTTGGTTTGGGCGGGAAAATTGTTCGAAAAAGATTTTTATTTTTGGCGGGAGATTTTTGAAAATTTGTTGCCATAACGAGCGACGTGTGTCACATGGTGATTGATCGAGAGTGGCTGTGTAGATGGGACGCTCGTCCCATCGTGTGCCCTTCACTTTCTCTATAAATACCCCTTTTCACTTTTCATTATCTTTTTTTTACCGCTTTCATCTTTTCACCTTTTCTCTGATTTTTTCTTCCTACTTTATGTTTCTTTCTTTCTTTCATTTTCGTCCGTCGTTATGTCTAAAAAGGGTAAAGAAAACCTCCACTTATGTTTCAACACTATGAGTCAAGGTGACTTGGATGTTTTATGTGAAAAATATGCTATCGGCGCAGGGTATGGGGCTATTCTTCCTGAGCCGAATGATACTATTCGAGATGCTCCTCCGGGTAAAATCAGAGTGTATGCCGAGTGGTTTGAGTTTTCCAACCTTCAGCTCCCGTTTTCCAAACTCTTTCTGGAAGTTTGTGAATATTTCAAGTTTATGCCGCCGCAATTAAACCCCTTGGGGGCGCTGAAGTTGACTTGTTTCGAGATCCAAAGTTGGGCCCTTGGTTTTGAGCCTACGGTTTCTCTTTTCCGATACTTCTATAAGCTTGGGAAAGTTGGTGGCTGGTTTACTGTTGATAAGCGAAGGAAGACGAATCCCTACTGTCTATCTGGCGCGCCTTCCGGACTAAAGCATTGGAATAATAAGTTTTTCTTTGTCAATATTGGTGTGGCTCCCATCCGGATGAGGTGGAAGCATAAAGATGAGTCTGTATCGGATGAGCCTACTGCCGATGGTATTATTCCGACATGACGATCCAGATGTTTGAAACCCACCGGATAGAATGCAGAACCTTGCCGGAGCATGTTTTGGCTATGGCTGGCGTGAGCCGATTATGGACATCCAATATATCTCGTCCCCTTCTTCGGTTAAATGGTCGGAGTATGTTTATTTTTATTTCCCTTTCTGATTTTGACTTGTTCGTTTATGTTTGTTGATCTGTATCTGATTGACTTGTTTTCAGACTTGCCTCTTATTGATTTCTTGGAGTTGTCCTAATGGGAGGGGGTGGAATATGTTTCGGCTATATTGTTGATGGTGAACAACCGTGGCTAGTTCGGATGGCATTAAGAGTAGTCCATATGTCTACATATCTTTTTCCGACACCTTATAATGATTCTGATACCGTTTTTCCCGTTGGTTATAAGTTGAGGAAGCCTGATGATGAGGATTATGTTATTCCGGAGCCTGGAACAATTTTTTTTAGCGGTGCTCGCCTTGCTAAGGATGGTAATAACACTATCCTCGTGCTCTTTAATGCTTTATTTTCAAAGAAGTCAATTTCTTTGGGGAATGCAGCTGGTAGGAAGAGGAAAGTTGTTGAGGTTGAAGTTGTTGTGGAAGAAACTGAAGATGATGGTGGAGAGACGGAGGTGGTGGATTTGGTGGTAGAGGAAAAAGTTGAAATAAGGAAGAAGAGAAAAGTGTCTTCTTCTGTTAAAGGGGTAGTGTTTAAGGATGTTCCGGCGGGTGAAGGCATCGTGGGTCCTACTGTTTTGAAACCAGTTGTTGCCGATATTTCTCGTCCATGTGAGAAGAATAAGGAGGTGATGCAAGAGGCTTCTCAACGGAGGAGAAGACTCGTTGCTTTTGATAGTTCGGAGGAAGAAGATGAATATCTTCATACAGATAGTACAAAATCTTTAGACACAAACAAAATAAATTTATTAAAATTAAAAATTTGATAACATTTAATATATAATCTGTACATACTATAAAGCATTTAAAACACGATGTTCAATGACGACACATGTTGTCGGAAAACCAGGGTGTCTTAATTTGTTTAATGAAGAAGTAATTTTTTTTTCTTATGACCGGATCCTAGTCAATGATTTTTTTCGGGTAGATTTTCCAAAAACTTTTAGACAAACAAAATAAATTTATTAAATTTTAAAATTTAATAACGTTAGTATATAATCCACACATACTATAAAGCATTTAAATTAAAAGTTTTAATATTGAAAAAATTAAGTAGAAAAATGTCTAAACTACTCTTAATTTTCATCATTAATTGTAATTAATTTGACAACTTATTTATATATTACAACTACTTTTAAATAATTTATACTTTATATAATTTATAACTTATATAATTACTAATAATATGTAAAAATTTAATTATTTAATACTTGAACATGATAAAACGTGCTTAAGAACATTCAAATATAAATAGATTACTTAATTGAGTTAATACTGATTTTGATTTTACATGTTTTCGTTGGTCGAATTTTTTTTTTTTATGAAGATTGGTTTTTTAAATTTCGTACCTGATTGGACCACTTTGATTTTTAGTTTATTTTAACGAAGTTAATTTATTTATAATTTTTTCGCTCTATAATTTAAGAAAAATAGGAATCGGATTACACAAAAATCTTAGAATCAAGATCGAGATCCAACTAAATCCTCGGTTTTGTTGGATTATATGTAGGATTAGATCGTTTTTAACGAACGAGATTGTAAAATCATAATATTTTAAGATGAAAATTAAATCTTAACAACCTTAGCTTAAAAAAGTTTATCTCTAAAAATCATAAAAAGAAAAGAATTTCCAAAAGAGTGATAAA
The DNA here is from genome assembly GCA_910822075.1 of Senecio squalidus. NCBI lineage: Eukaryota > Viridiplantae > Streptophyta > Magnoliopsida > Asterales > Asteraceae > Senecio > Senecio squalidus. Next base: position 31,138,988 of record CAJVGC010000590.1, read on the forward strand.
TAAGTTGTTTTACATAAACAAAATTCAAAGCCTCAAATAAAAAAATTACTATTTAATACAACCAAACCAACACAATATTACAAGTTCTAACATGTTTAAATTGTTTCAAAAAACATCACACAAGAATAAATGTTCGAATTGAAACTAAATGGTACGAGTCCAATATACTTAATCACCAATCGTATCATCGTCCACCTCCCCCACACAAGCATAATGTTCGAATTTAAACTAAATGGGACGAAAAGTCCACCATATTTGATCATTCCTCGTCATGCGGCTAATCCTCGTCCATCTTCACCTCACCCGTACCCTTGCATTTGTAAAATTCGAAATGTGCATGTAGGGATTTACAACTTGAAGTGCCTGAGCATTTGTAAAATTCGAAATGTGCATGTAGGGATTTACAACTTGAAGTGCCTGAAAATACATCGACATTCTTTGACCTCGGATGGTACTAGTCAGTACGCTTGTAAACTGATTTCGCGAATATATATATCATACACATCAACACATGCATATATAAAAACGTCATTTAAAACAGGGGCACTGAACCCATTTAAAACGATCACAACTCATTAACCCTTTTCATAATAATTCAAATAATATGGAAACATAAAATAGGACAAGAAAAAAATAAATCCGCCTTATATACACACACATATATTAAATTATAAAACACACACAAAAAGAAATTAATTAAAAGCATACTGAAAGATATAAAAGTAAAAATAGTAATAAGCAATCGATATGAGATTTAGTGATGGCCAGGAAGTTTGTCTCTAATCTTGTCCATGAAACCTTTCTTCTCGTGTTCTTGCTCCACTCGTATACCCGCAACCGGCCCTCCGCCGACGCTGCTTACTTTGGTGTCCGTGCTGTGTGCGGTTTCCGCCTTATCTTTGTTGTTGTGTCCGGGAAGCTTATCTTTTATCTTTTGTATTAAACCTTTCTTCTTTCTCCTCCCTCCTTGTCCGTCATCCTCGGACTGCCATCAAAAGTTTGTTAGTGTAAGTTTTTCGTCCCAAAATAATTAAAAAAACATAATTTTATCGTAACCAAATAGGTTGATCTTACCGAACTGGAGCTAGAACTAGTTGATCGTTCTAGCTTCTTATCGGATTCAGTAGCACCATGAGTCTGGGTATGACTCATAGGCGCTCCATGGCCGGTAACAGCACCCGTAGCAGCTTTTCCAACACCAGCTACTGCACCCAAAGTTGCTGCACCGGCACCAGCAACTGCGCCAACGCCATGTTTGGCGTAGTCTACCGGTGTCGGTGCAAAATGGGTTCCGCCATGCGTTTCGGAACCCATAGTAGCATCATGGACCTCCTGACCATCATGCATCTTTTTATCACGAAGCTCTGATCCAATAGTGGTATGAGTGTGAGGTGTCGATCCAACGGTAGTTGCGACACCAGTGAGGTGCATGGGAACACCATGCTCGTCGGTGAGTTGAACCGGTCGACCGAACTCGTCGGTGAGTTGAATAGGTCGGCCGTGTTCGTCACGTATATCAGCCATTATTTGTTAGTTGTTTCAATGATGTTTTGGAGTGGAATAGGATTAGGGTTTTATGGGACGGTGTTTGTCGGTTATCCATTATTAGAGAATGAAGGTGACGGTTTTGCATGCGATTAGGAGGTTACACGTGGCATTAGGTTTGACGAATTTGTGCCACGTATGAAAAACATTCACATGAGTCACTTCAAAGACGAGGTTTGATTGCACCGATTTTTATTGGTTAAGATTGGATAATATTTCCAATTTATCTTTTTGTTACGTTTTAAGAGTTTATAATCGGACAAAAGTGAATTAAACTCTATCTTTTAGTCTCATCATTAGCCTTTCACTAAGACTATGGGATGTGGTGGGTGATTGAGAGTGATGATGTGGAGTGATAGATGTGATTTGTAGGAAAGAGAGTGTGATTTTAGGAAAAAAGGTGTGATGATGTGGAGTGATAAAAATGGGTGGAGTGGTGAGTGATGATGTGGAGTGATAGAGATTATTTTGTAAAAGTTGTATTTTTATTATTTTTTTTATATAAATGAATCCTTGATTAATGAGCTTGTGTCTTAAAGGGTAGTAAAACAACAAATACTTGTTATATCGTCTAACATGATTTTTGGTCTCAAGTTTGTATCTAAAGGATTTTTAAATTACAAGTAAAAAAAATTTGAAAAAATATTGGGCCACCTATATTATCATCTTATCATCATCTAGGGTTTATTTTTTGTGAACACCATCATCAAGCAACAACGGCATTTTTCTCCTCTCCCCTCAAAATCGAACCAGTATCCAAACACATCATTGGTTCAAGTTGAAGGAGTGAACACCAAAGAGACCGTTGCACCTCTCCTCTCTCCTCACCACGGCGTGATTCAGAAAACGCCAGCGCCCATTTTTTGCCTATAACGCCCCCACCGGTGTGGGGTAGGCGTTATGGGGCGTTATGGTGCTGAGGTGGCGGCGTTATCGGAGGTTTTCACGCCTCACACCGTATAGCCTAAGAGTATCTATTATATTTGAATGTAATAGATAATTTTTTTATTCTTTAAACTTTATATTCAACAATACTTGTCAATGTATTATATGTATAATTTGTCTATTATATTTGTGTAATAGATTATTTTTTTGTCCTTTATATTTTATATTCAACATTAATACTTATCAATATATTATATGCATAATTTGTTTTTGATGAAGGAATTAATTCAAAAATCATCATAAAAAAGTATTTAAATATATTAGAATAGAAGCAAAAGTTTAAATGCAATTGGGTGAAATATACGCTTAACAAATCTTCAGATTCATAGTCAACAGTATGATAGATATAAAATGTTAATTAGTTAATCTTTTTATTAGACCTACATTTTCACATTATTATACTTTTTAAAATATGTTGTTGGTTTCTAAATATGACTACATACAATTTAATAATTTCCTATTTTATTCTCTATAAATTTTACTAATCTTCTACTAATTAAAAGTTTAGAAAATATGAATTAAATGTAAATATAATATAATAAAAATATAATATTAATCGATGAGAACGATATACTTATAAAAGGGTATTATAATTTTTTTTTTATATAAAATAACATGTCATCCTATGTATGGATGATACAGAAATGAGAAATAGTTAACGATAAAAGATGATGGTTCTTATTATATTACATGATTGGTTCTTATAATATTACATGTTATTTTATAAATTTCTTTTGTAATCCGTTTGTAGATATAGCAATCCTCTTGATTAATTATCATATGTTAATCTTATTTTGTCTATCAATCATATTTTTGAAACACATAGAGTATATATAACGGGTTATGATTTATAGTTTAACATATGAAAGTAACAAATATAATAGACCTAAAAATACCTATAATTTTATTTATCAAATGACATTAATTCAATTTATCTTTTATATGCAACACTCATTTTAAACGTATTTTAATTAAAAATATTGGTTTATATTTAGACTAGACTTTTTACTTGTGCGATGCATGGTGTCGGAAATTTAATTTTGAGACTGTTTTTGATAATTATTAGTTTGCTAAACTATAGACAAAATATTATGGGAGATTTACATCTACGTCCTTATAAAACTTCAATGTTACATCAATGTCCTTGTAAAAATCAAAATTACGTTAATATCCTTCCAAAACATTTAAAATTCTCATATATATCCAAAATAATAAATTAATAATATTTAAATGATTTTAATATTTAAATTATTCGTCTACCTATGAAATTGAGTGAGTACAGAAATTGAGTGAGTAGAGAGAGAAATATTCTGAGTTTTGGAATGGTGATAATTAAATGAAAGAGATGATGGTAAAAAGACAAATATGCCCTCACATGATATCCACGTGATAAGATTTAACGGTTGTCTTAAAGACACATCCAAAATATAGAATTGCGAAACAACAAATTTCAAACTTAGGGACGAGTGATGTAATAAAAAGGTTATAGGGACGGATGGTGCAATTAGTGCAAACCATAGGGACGACTCATGTAATTAACTCTATTTTTATTTATTTTTACTTTCTTTACATTGCAACTAGTAATATAGCCGCGCGATGCCGCGGTGATAATACATTGGTTAAATTTTCGGTGGTACATATTTTATTCCAAATAATTTTACGAACGATCAATAAGTTCGGTTTATAAACATTCAATTAGTTAGAAATGTTAAAGATTAACTTCACTTATTTGAAAGATTAACTTCACTTATTTGAAATTTAATACAATAAAATTGATTGACATAAATTTATAAAAAAATAAAATTCAATTATTTTAAAATTTTAAGTATATATGGTAAAGTGTGTTATAGATTTATAATTTTAATTATTTAATAATTGATTAATTAAAAGGGTACTTTAATAATTTTATCATGCTTAAATTTCAACATTGTATACCCAAATGTCTTATAATGTATTAGTATAGAACCCGCGCGATGCAACGGCAACAAAAAAAATTGTAGTGCGATAATGATTTCTTGTAGTTTTCAATTCGTCTCGTGAATTATGTCGTGAGAGTAATGGTTTATGGGGCGGTCTTTTGGGCGAAAACAAATTATGCGATAACGATTTTCGGCTCATCTTTCGAGATGGAAAAGAATTATTGATATAACAATGAGTTTCGATAGTTTCTTATTCGTTACTTCCGACTTTATATTAAGTATAATACTTTCTTATTTGGTCGTTCGTGTTATAATATGAATTTTAAGGTAACAATTTTAAGTTTGGCAATTTGAGGCATAAAAAGAGTTGCTATAATTGTTTCTCGTTCAACCATTTCCTCTACTAAGTTTGGCAATATAGGGTGACATTATCTATTCTGACCATTAATAAAATTACACCTTAAAATTTTATCTTTAGTCATTCAACCTATTTGGGTAATTCGACTTATTCTATGCTATTAGCCTATTTGGTAAAATCATATATGTATAACAAAATATAAAGTACAGATAATTACAAATATGCTTCTTACGATTTGACAAATATAACATGTTTAATCCTCTTGATTTTGAAAGTACACCACACACTATTTATTTATAAACATTATACACTCGTAATATTTTAGTCCATTAGGATTAACTTATTCAGTTATATATATCAAATGACCATTTTACCATGCTTGTATTCAAGTGTTCACGTTTTATGTTTACTATCTCAAATGTTTATTTAAGATTGATGTGTTTTGAATTGTTATATGCTTTATAAAGATTATTGAGATGTTTGTTTATCTATGCATTTTTTTCATACGTATCAAACATAATACGAAATCCGTTTTTATAATATAAGTTTCTTGGTAGTTTGAGACATACATGTTAAATATTTACAAATACTTTACTATACAACATAAATAAAAAATAAACATATTGTTATCATTTTATAATGTATTTTAATTTGTATTGTATTTAATGTGTATTGTATATCTATCTTTTAAATTTTTAACAAAAAAACTATATAATTATAACAGATGATTATCAACTAAATCGTATAATCAACACTAATATTTAAAGAAATAAAACTTAAAAAAACCGGAAAACTTGTTTAATATCTCTTAACAAACATTTAAATAAACAACCATTATAACAGTTTATAGCAAAATAAATATAACAAATCTTGCAAATACTACAAATTACAAACAATTTATCTTGAAATAATGTGGCGATAATATTATTAGTAGTTGTTCGGATTTTATATACAATTATCTGGAAATTTAAAATGTTAAAACAATATCTCTTCTTACTCCTTAGTGTTAACACCGTCCAATCTGACTTGTTCATATACTAGGGGAAAAAAATCAAATACCAAAAATTAATTCTGATTTCAAATATTAACTTTTTTTTATATAAAAATGAATATTTTAAATATATTTCTCTAAAAATGTTAACTTACTTAAAAGATAGAATTCAAAAAAACCTTAAATACATTATTATGTAATATAACATAAAAATATCGAATTTAAGGAGTAAAAGGGTAAATAAGTAATACAACTTAATTATAATTTCTATATGTTTAAATTGAATAAGGGTAAATAAGTAATTTCAATTACTTAAATGTTAAGAGATTAAGAGTATGAGGAGATTCTTTATGACATAGTTAAGATTAATCACTTTAGGCTTAATGAACTCGCACATAATAGTTTTGAAGTTTTGGTTCCTTGTCATAGAAATGATTGCAAATCATTGTTCGTTTCAACTTAAGTGCATGTCTTGTGTTAAAGTAAAATTCCGAAGCTTAAGCCCTTCGTCTGATGACTGACGAAGGGGATATCAATAACACCCACAAATAATGGATCAAATGTATTTTCTGTAATATTAAATGTTCATATGATTGAGAATTCAATGCTTAAAATGATATAAATGGTGAATTAATAAACATTCTAATTGTCCTCCTATTACAAAGAGAATTCTTCTTTATATAGTAAATGTCCGGTCCTTGTCCGGAAGATAATGCACCGAAGGACCGGACTATTCCTATTCTGTCAGCCAGTTCCATCCTGCAGTGACGTGACGCACTCCTCTCCATACCTTCAAGTACACTGCCTCAGGCATTTATTGCAAGGCGCGTGACGGCGCTTTGTCCCCCACGCTCTCCTTCATTAAATGATGCCACCAACTCTGTCTTGTCTCTCATTAATGTCATACCTCTTTTGACGTTTCCACTCTCTGTATGAATGATGACCTTTCTGTCTTGTCAATGTCGTTGCGTGTCTAGTCCGGGCTGTTGTTCCCTAAGTACTAAGGACCTTCGGCGCACAGGACGGAAGGCTTCGTCACTTGTGGGTAATAAATATCTCCGTAGCTCCTTAAGTACTAAGGCCTTCGGTGCTTCGGACGAAGGGGTTCGTCACTTGTGGGTACCCTACCCCAACATCTCCCCCCTAGCCTAGAGAAGTGAGTAAAGAAGTGGGGGCCCATGACTATTCGAATCTTCACTAGACTGCATCTTGTCAGACTCTGCCATTTGTTTTTTTGGAGGGAAAATTATTGCCTCTTGGTTTTAAATGCCCCTGATTTGATGGGCACTTTAATTGCTCTTTAAAGTTACTAATTTCGCTATAAATAGCTGTTAGGTATTCCGATTTCATTAGTCCTTTCTTTTTCTTCATTTCCTTGTTGAACGTCTTACCATTGTTCACCGTTTTTTCTTACTCTGATCTTGCTGAAATGGGTAAGGACGATATGTTAACCTCTCGTTGCACCCTTACACACACCTCTTTTTCTGACTTTTTTACTGAGTTTGGGTTGAAGATGGAGTGGCGGGCTCGCAATCCCACGGCTAACTCCATCGTTACCGACTGTCCTGAAGGTTTCTTAGCGATGTACACTCGCTTTTTTGACGCGTCCAATGTTCGAATCCCTTTCACTTGTTTCTTCTTGTCTGTCATCGAATATTATCAGATGTGTCCAATCCAGATGAATCCCATGGGGGCCTTGAGGATAACCAATTTTGAGCTACTGTGCCATGCTTTAGGTTTCCCTGCTACCCTGAACCTATGGAGAAGTTTTTTTAGGTTGATCCGTTCAGGGGATTGGTTCACCCTTGAGCGTCGGTCAGAGATGGATAACGAAGGATGGGAGTGTTTTCGCTCAGTGCCCATTAGCGTGAAGTAGTGGAAAGATAAGTTCATTTGGCTAGACACTTCTGTGGCGCCCATACCGATGCATTGGAGACCTATTCTGCCAGGTGCCATACTTGATCCAGCTCCTATGCTTACCGAGGAAGAGGTAGAGCGCTGTCGACTGATTTCAAGGAACAAGATCCCAGCCCGGACCCATAACGAGGCCGTGTTGGTATTGGGTGGTGTGAGTCGTCATTGGGCTCCCTTAAATATGAATCCCTCCATCCACCGGAATGGTCTTCGTAAGTTTTTCTCTTTTTTTTTTATTTTGCCGTCTTCTTGTACTATAACTATTTTCTTTCTTTTTTTTTTTTTTTTTTTTTTATAGCCATATCTTTGTTGGATTATTTGAAGCTTGACACTTTGGTTGGAGTTTCGTTCCCCTTGGTTTCTTTGGAGGAGAACGTCAATGGTATTCTGGAACAGGGGGTTGGGGACTTTGTCTTTCCCTCCGCTGAGGTGCGGTCCTTGATACCTGGCGTGGCCGCTCTGGTGGTTGATCTTCCCCCTCCGTATGTTCTTTCATCACCACTGCAAAGGCCACTATCCGAAGGTCCCGGTACTAGAGTCAAACGAAGAAGACTTTTTCTTGCTAGTGGTACACTTATACCCAATGTTTTGAAACTCGGGTCAATAATCGACCCGGCCGAGCCACCGGGTCACTGGGTCACCGGGTCAACCGGTTGAACCGCCGGGTCAACCCGGTTTTATAAAAAATATAAAAAATAATAATATTTGAATAAAACTAAATAATATATATATAAATCATGAATATAACTTATGTTAAGCTTAAAAGCTACTTACTAAAAATTATTGTATATAACAACTAAAATTACGTCGTAAAAATATATTAAAAAAATATTTTTTTTTATAAAAAACACGAAAATTTAGAGACCCGGCCGGGTTTCAAGAACCGGGTTGACCCGGGTCACCCCAAACCCGGCGGGTCACACCGGGTTTCGAAGATATAAAACCCGGTTTAATTTGACCCGGTTTTTCAGCCGGAACCGGTTCAACCGGTTGACCCGGCCGGGTCGAACCGGGTTTCAAAACATTGCTTATACCTTATATCTCCTCATGTATTCCATTTTTATATAGATCTTAACGTACCCTTTGTATGTGACAGATCCTTCTTCCCACAGTGCCATCCCTAGGATGAATGTCTCTCCTGCCTCGCTGGGTACTAGTTCTCATCCTTTGACTATTTCCATCTCCGGTGACTCAGATGTTGGGGAACCTATCCCTTCTGATGATCGTGGTAAAAATGTTGATGAAGGGGAGAGCACGCCGGCTAAACCCTTTGCTACCGAAACCGGAGGTTCTTTAACACCTCACTCGCCGAATGACGAGGAAGGTCCCTCGTCATCCCTATATATGCCAGGTTGGAAGGTTAGCTGTGATAGTGGGATGAGTGATCCCAATGTGTGTCAAGATATGCTGAATCATTTTGCTACTCCTGTGGAGGCTTTGCGTTGGAGGAGCCTTCATGACGAAACTTTGGCCGACAACTTTAACGTGTTACTGGCCCAGTTGGCAGTAGCTGGGACCGAAGTTCGTGGCCGTTTTATGGCCTCCCAGGGTAGTGTTGTGAAGTTTGAAAAGTCCCTTATTAAGAAGAAAGGGCGTCTGATGGTCGTGAAGGCCAAAGTTAAAGGGTTGGCGAAAGAGAATGTGAAGCTTCGAAGAGGCATCAGGGGCCAGTCCCGAAGGGTTATTCTTGGATTGAAGAAACATGTTAAGTCCCAATACAGGATCAGGGACCTGGAAGATTTCATTCGTGACCTACAAGATACGAACAGTGAACTTGTGAAATCTCAATCCACCGCGGCTGTGAAGCCAGGGATGAAATTGGTGTCCGTTGCTAATTGGGAAAGCTTGGTCGAGAAGGTGAAGCTCTTGGAGGTTGGTGACGAGAAGTTATCTTTTGAGAGGGCTGCGGAAGGTGCAGCGATGGGAAGGTTGACAACCAACAAGGTTGTTTCTGCACTTGAGAAGGTCGAAGTAGGTGGGGCAACGGTCGAATCGCCAATACTTGAACGTGAGAATCAAAGGCTCTTGGCCGAGAATACCGTCTTGAGAGAGAAGGCTACATGGTTAGTTAAGGATGGCATAAAGTTTTTTTGTGGAAAAACTTCATCAGAGCCATGAATTCAACGCTCCCTACGGAGAAATTGCCACTCTGTTTACCGGTACTGGGTATACTCTTGGAGTGCGCAATGGCTTCCGTCAGGCACAACGAAATCTTCCTCTCTTGTCCACGCCTAACTTTGACCCTGATTCCGAGGCCAAACTAGATGAAGCTCTTGAGCGTTTGCGACACCTTTCCTTCCCATATCTGGAGACACTCAGCCAGAGTCCGGAGCTTTCCGTGGAGGAACTGGTAAAGATAGAACCTTCAGCTCCTGTTGCTGAATAATTTCATTTTATGTTTCGTAATTCATCTTTAAGATCTATATTAATCTTGGATATTTATTTCTGTAACTTTGCACAATGTGTTTGAATGTAATGGCATCAAGGTACGCGTTTTCCCCCCATATTTCTGTTTATTGCTTCTTCTTTCTTTTGTTTTATTTATCATATATATATATATATATATATATATATATATATATATATATATATGTATGTATATATATCTGTAATTGTTGAGCTGGGAAGCGTCCCTCCCAGAAGGGTACATTGGCTCTTTTTTTTTTTTTTATTTATCTACACCAGGATATACGTTCAGACTAGTGGATGTGAAAATTCCTGTCCCTATTCGAGGGACAAGTGTGTTTTTCATATAATTATAAAAGTTACATTCGTTACACTACTAGATGTAACATTTTCGTAGTAGGCCTCCGTGCCATGTACGTGGAATGGGTTTTCCTCCCATTTCTTCTAATTCATAAGATCCATTTCCGAGAACCTCTCTGACTTTATAAGGCCTCTCACAAGTCGGGCCTAGCTTCCCCACATCCTTTTGCCTGCTCGCTTCGTTCTTCCTTAAAACCAACTCCCCCCTCTTGAAGGCCTTCAGATTCACTCTCTTGTTGTAATACCCTTCTATCTGCCTTTTATATTTTTCTTCTCGTATTGCGGCAATTTCTCTTCTTTCTTCAGCTATGTCAAGATTGAGGCGGATCTCCCTATCGTTTCCTTCGGTCGGTCCTAAGCTGGTTCTCGCCGTTGGCATTCCTATCTCTGTGGGTATGATGGCTTCAGTTCCGTATGCCAAGCTGAAGGGAGTCTCACCATTGCTGGTTTTGATCATGGTCCGGTGCGCCCGCACATGTGACACTTGGTCCAACCATTTGCCTCCTTCCTTGTCCAACCTTGTTTTTATACCTTCAACCAGGCTTCTATTTTCCCGTTCCACCTGGCCATTCGCCTGTGGGTTCCACGCCAGAAGAGGAAGATTGTCCCCGAAGCCCGGGATGAGGTGAAGTTCTGCTGGATTCTCATTTCTTAGCACCACGCTTTAAACGGATTGTCAGCGAATTGCTTCCCGTTATCTGAGATGATGATTCCTGGTAACCCGAAACGACATACTATATTCTCCCAAACGAATTTCTTTACATGTGATCCCGAAATAGAAGCTAACGGTTTCGCTTCTACCCATTTGGTAAAGTAATCTATGGCCACCAACAAAAAATTGACTCCTTCGTTGGAGACTGGGAAGGGTCCGACAATGTCTATGCCCCACTGATGAAACGGCCATGCCGATGTGACCGAAATCATATCATTTTAGGTTGCTTTGGTACCGGAGCGTACCTCTGACAACTTTGACTTTTTGGATCTCTTCGGTGGCATCTCGATGCATGGAAGGCCAGTAGTATCCCAAATTGATTATTTTTGCCACTACGGCTCGTGGTCCTGAGTGCATGCCACAATCTCCTTCATGGACTTCTCTGATCACATAATTAGCCTCCCCTGGGCCTACGCATCTTAATAATGGCATGAGGAAGGCTTTTTTGTATAGCGTTCCTTCCGCGAGTACGTACATGGGGAGCTTCATTCTCAGCTTCCTTGCCTCTTTCTTGTCAGTAGGTTCCTCCCCCGTTCTGAGATAATGGACAATGGGAGTCATCCAGTTAGGGTCGGTGTCTTCTATCACTGCACCTATCATTTCTACCTCTGTACTTCTGCGACTCAAAGTTTCTACCAGGATTTTCTTTTGGCCTTCCGGACGAGCTAGTGATGCCACCTTGCTGGCCGCATCGGCCTTGGCATTTTCTTCCCTTGGAATTTGCCGGAGGTTAAAGTACCTGAAGCTCTCTATGAGGGTGATCACCAGCCCTTTATATTTTGCCATGTTTTCGTCTTTAGCTTCGAAGTCTCCCCTCACTTGATTAGCTACCAGAGCTGAGTCTACCCTAACCTCAAGATCTTGTATTTTCATCTTTATTGCTATCCGTAGGCCTGCCAGCAAAGCTTCATATTCCGCCTCATTATTCGTGCTTTCAAAGGACAGTTTTACTGCGTATGTGAACTCTTCTCCTGTAGGACTGATAAGGACCATGCCTGCTCCGGATCCAGAACTGCTAGAGGCTCCGTCGGTATATAGGAACCATACCTTATCCTCTGATGGTAGGGAGGGCAACGTTGTCTTTTGCTTCCCTTGATTGTTTATTGGTGGGGGAGGAGGCATTGGCACTTCAGCTATAAAGTCTGCCAGGACTTGGCCCTTCATGGCCTGTCTAGGTCTATACTCTATTGAATAGGCCCCCAATTCTATGGCCCACTTTGCCAATCTTCCAGACCTTTCGGGAGTTGCCAATATGTCCTTGATGGGTAGTTCTGTCATGACTACAATTGGGTAAGCTTGGAAGTAACGGGGCAATCGTCTAGCCGTGTGTATGAGAGCTAACGCTAGTTTTTTCATAGGCGGATAATTCAATTCAGCTGCTCGTAGCGCCTTGCTCACGAAATAGACAGGGGTTTGTTTTCCATTTTCTTCCGATATCAATACCGCGCTTACAGTGTTAAGGGAGGCCGCCAGGTACACAAACAATTCCTTTCCTTCAGTCGGGGCCACTAGGGCCGGTAACTGAGTTAAGTATCGTTTTAATTCCTGGAAAGCATCTTCGGCTTCAGCCGTCCACACGAAGTCAGTTGCATTGATACTCTTCTTCAACGCCTTGAAAAAAGGTAACGAGCGTTCAGCGGATCTTGAGAGGTATCGGCTCAAGCCTGCTAACCTCCCATTTAGACTTTGGACTTCGCCCAACGTCCCAGGGGATTTCATCTCGGTAATTGCTTTAATCTTGTCAGGGCACGCCTTGATACCTCTTTCGATTATTACGTGACCTAGAAACTTTCCTTCTACCACATCGAAGGTGCATTTCTTCGGGTTTAATTTCATGTTTATACTTCTCAATTTCCGGAAGCTTTCATCGATGTCATAGATCATATCTTCCTCCTTGTGACTTTTAATAACAAGATCGTCTACATAAGCTTCCAGATTTCGACCGATTTGTGCTTCAAAGGTTTTATCAATCATCCTTTGGTAGGTAGCTCCGACATTCTTCAGTCCGAAGGGCATTTTTCTGTAACAAAATATGTTGAAATCTGTGTAGAACGTTGTCTTGTCTTCGTCCTCCGATGCCATTTGGATTTGATGATAACCCTTGTAGGCGTCCAGGAAACATTTATACTTGTAGCCCATCAAGGAGTCGATCTTCCAATCGATTTCAGGCAGCGGGTAGTTATCTTTCGGACAGGCCTTATTTATATTCTTGAAGTCTACACACATTCTCCAAGAATGGTCACTTTTTTCAACCAAAACCGGGTTTTCCACCCACGTTTGGTATCTTGCCTCTCGAAGGATTCCTGCATCCAATAGTTTGCTTACCTCTTCCTTAATAATTTGGCTACGCTCCGGTGCCATTCCCCTCTTCTTTTGCCTAATTGGTTCTACATTGGGGTATGTTTTGAGCCGATGTTCAGCTATGCTCCTCGGTACTCCTGTCATGTCTGATGGCGTCCATGCGAATACATCCATGTTACTACTGAGCAATGTAAACAACTTCTCCTTACAAGATCTGGATAAATGCGACCCTATGGCGATAGTTTGTTCCGGGAATTTTGGGTTGATGACAAGCTTTTCCTCCGGATCGGGGCTTATCTCCGGTAAGTTATCCGATCTTTCCGCAGAAGCACACCATTTTTCTCTTCGTCTTTTGGTACGAACCGTTGCAATACCATGGGGGTGGGGAATTTCATCAATCCGTGAAAAGTGGAAGGCACTGCTCCTAACTGGTACAATCCTGGTCTCCCTAGGATGATGTCGAAAGGGGCCGGTGCTTGAATTACTGCAAAATTCATCCACTCAGTCCTCATGCGTGGATATTCTCCTAATGTCAAAGGGAGGGTTATCTCTCCCAGTGGCCACATCATTTCATTGTTGAACCCTTGGAGTTTGGACCGATTTACCTAAGTTGCCGGAAAAAATGCTCATAGATAACTTCAGTGGAACTTCCCGTATCTATGTATACCCTGGGAACGATGGCGTTCCCCATCCTTCCTTCCACTATGATGGGATCTAAGGTAGGGCAACATTCACTCCGGGGGGGGGGGGGGGGGGGGGGGGGGGACGCTATCTCCTGGTTCATCCAGGCGGTGTCAGGCTCTTTTCTTTTTAGAGGCAACGAATCCTTGTTTATCATATTGACGGTCTGTGTCTTGGTTCCGGGAGATCGGTCGTCCTTCCCCCTCCGGTTATTCATGTTACCTTGAGGTACTCCTTTCTTAATATCTTTGATCAGGTGTGCAAGTTCTCCTGATTTGACTGCCTCCTCGATCCTTCTCTTTAGGTGGTAGCAGTCGTTTGTGTTGTGCCCATGGTCTAGGTGGAATTCGCAGAACTTATCTGACAACTTCCTTTCCTTGTTTTCCAACATCGGATGAGGGGCTGGGAAGTTCTTTCCTACAGGCTCCGTTGACAAGATCTCGCAAGGGGTCTTTGTAAGCGCTGTGAACACTTCCTTTCGTCTATAATCAGTTCCGGAGGTAGCGGCTGTGTATGGATTTGGGTACGGACCCCGACTACGTTGTTCCGGTTGTTTCCCATCATTTCTTTGTGGTCCTGGACCCTCCGGTCGGGTGGTGTTCCCGGATTTCCAATTTATGTCTTCCCTGTGAGTCTTGCTAGAACTGGCCTCCCGGCTGAGGTTAGCCGCTTCTTTTCCTCTAATGAAATCCCTTACCCTTGTCATCATTTCGTCCACAGTATCAGGAACTTTGTTATTCAGAGCTTCTATGAGCTGAGTGTTTTTTATGGCGTGCATGAGGCCGGAGACACGCATATCCTCCGTGGCTCCTTTTATCTCTAGACTTTCCTTATTAAAGCGTTCTATAAAGGCTCTAAGGCTCTCTTGTTCCTTTTGCTTGATGTTATGCATTTCTACTGACTTCCTCTCGCACCTTCGTTGTTGCATGAAGTTGTTTTTGAATTTATGTTGTAAGTCCTCAAAACCGTCCACACTCTCTGTGGGCAAACTATCATACCAGAGTCGTGCCGATCCCAAGAGAGTTTGGACGAACATGTGGTACCACACAGGCATAGACCATTGTTCCACTTCCGCGGCCCCGGAGAAGATACTCAGATGGTCATCCGGATCTTGCGAACCGTCATACATTTTGACGTTTGTGGGCATCTTTATTTTTGGAGGAAATTTAAAGTTGGCTATGCGTTTTGTAAATTTGGTATCCCTCGATCTATGGTATGGTTTAGACAGATCATCCACTTCAGGGACAGGTTGCTGGATGACAGGAGGTGTTTGCCATTAGTAAGGGGGGATGCCCATATTTTGCTGAGACCCATACAACGGTTGTCCAAATTGAGGGGGTTGAACAGGTTGATATTGAAGAAACGGTGTCTGAGGGCGTGACATACCGAAGTTAAACATTCCTGCCTCAGGTTTGCTACCTCCATTCGGAAGTTGGGCGTTAAGGAGGTTGACGAACGTCCCTGCTGGCCTATTGTTTGGCCCTACCATCGTTGGCTCTCTATCAGCCGTTCTTCTGGATCGCAACGTCCTGCTTTGGTTTGAATGATCATTCCGAGTGGAGCTTTCCTCCTGCTCTATTTCTTCTGCATCTCCGTATGAAAGCTCAAGAGGGTTTCCTCTCCTACGCTCCTGTTGAGCGTGTTTGTTCATCATAGCTCTTAGGCTATTGAAGTTTTTGCTTACAAATTCCGGTGTAATCGGACTTGCTTGCTCGTTCACTCCTGGGGTGAATATCGGAGGTGGCCCCGTGTCTTCAGCAGACTCTTGGGTAATGGATTGAACTACCCCCTCTTCTTGCTGATTTACGAGTACTTTTTCCATGTCTTCCCTTGATCTATCGCTGATTAACAACAGGGTCCCATGGATGGCGCCAATGTTAAAGTAAAATCCTGAAGCTTAAGCCCTTCGTCTGATGACTGGCGAAGGGGATATCAATAACACCCACAAATAATGGATCAAATGTATTTTCTGTAATATTCAATGTTCATATGATTGAGAATTCAATGCTTAAAATGATATAAATGGTGAATTAATAAACATTCTAATTGTCCTCCTATTACAAAGAGAATTCTTCTTTATATAGTAAATGTCCGGTCCTTGTCCGGAAGATAATGCACCGAAGGACCGGACTATTCCTATTCTGTCAGCCAGTTCCATCCTGCAGTGACGTGACGCACTCCTCTCCATACCTTCAAGTACACTGCCTCAGGCATTTATTGCAAGGCGCGTGACGGCGCTTTGTCCCCCACGCTCTCCTTCATTAATGATGCCACCAACTCTGTCTTGTCTCTCATTAATTTCATACCTCTTTTGACGTTTCCACTCTCTGTCATGAATGATGACCTTTCTGTCTTGTCAATGCCGTTGCGTGTCTAGTCCGGGCCGTTGTTCCCTAAGTACTAAGGACCTTCGGCGCACAGGACGGAAGGCTTCGTCACTTGTGGGTAATAAATATCTCCGTAGCTCCTTAAGTACCAAAGCCTTCGGTGCTTCGGACGAAGGGGTTCGTCACTTGTGGGGAATAAATACCCTACCCCAACATCTTGTGATACTTATATATTGATGTGCAACTCGGAATATCATCTTAGAATCCTACAATCTTGTAATCAAATGTCAGCCATTATTATAAACTACCGGAAACGGACATCATATAAGGTTGCAAAGTTGACATTCAAAGTGTAACTTTGCTCCATTGCTGGATAGGTAACATATGTCGATGTATGAAGTTAATTAACGTTCACTTTGCCCCGCTATATAATACTTGTTCATAAGTAAATGGGTTAAAATTGCCTCATTCGTTTTGAAGCCAACTAAGGTTGATCATTATGAGATTACCGACAACAGACATGAAATGATTATCTTGTATCTCCTTCATCTCCTCAAGCATATCGGTGATATAATGAAACATTTGGATCAAGCCTTCCATTAAAAGGGGGTAATAACAAATTACACTTACATTAAGATAACAAGACAATAGAACGACTTTATAATTTTAAACTTGATATATGAAGGAAAACCAAATGTGAAATGTGAAAGCCAACAAAATCAAAAGACCACATAACGTAAGTACGTTCAAGTTCAGTCTTCGTCACAATCGTTTTAGCTTTTTAAATGCAAGATAAAGAAATGAAACACAACGGAAAAACAAATTTACAGAACACAACTTAAAACAAATTTCCACTAACCCATTCAATTCCTTTGATTATACTACCTTTTCTCCCCATCTATATATACCAAATTTGACCAAGTTGATATTGGTTATGTGTTGTTCAAAACCTGCTTTACAGTGTCTTGAGGAGCTAATCCTAACGGTACTTGAGATTTTGAAGACGAAATCACCCTCTAACTGATATATTGTCTTCTTCTAGTAAATCAAGCACCACTTGTTCAATCCACCTACAGAAAGAGACAGTGTTAAAAATGTCAATGTTGTGGAATGTGCTAAAAGAGTACAAAATATGACAATCAACCTTAGTTGGCTACGAAACAAGGTTGGCAATTTCAACGCATTTACTTATGAATGGGTTGATTTGGGGTGTGTTATATCTCAAACAAGTCAAATAAAATAATGAAAATGATTCAAATGGGTCAAATAAGTTAAAAGCCCGTACGAATTTTTTTATTTCTTTCAACTTCCTAGATCATTTGAATTCTATTGTTTTTAGTGATTATACTTGACGCATAACTATTTGTTACTTTTTTCTTAAATGGACAAAAAAAATTGTGGCTCATGTCACATCAGCCTAACCCAGTCCGTTTCATGTTACCCCACTAGCCCACCGGCCACCGTACTCGGTCTGTTTAAACCCACACTAGATCTGTTCCCCAACCCGCCCATCCGTCCATCTCTAGCTAAGTGTTTATTTGACCAACTAGCACCACCCACCTTTGCTGAGTACGGTTGGGAAAACAAAAGGGTGTTTAAAGAACAGTTTATAGCATAAGTTCAAAGTGTACTTAATAGTACAGTAGTTTGGTACCTTTTAAAGTAAATAAGATCACTCCTTGTTCGATTTTGCCCAAAAAAATCCTTTTTTCCGGGGAAAATTATTCTCTGACAAGGATCGGCTCCCCTTGGAACCAAAAGAGAAGTGTCTTTTCAAAAAAGGCTTTCCTGCAGAAGCCTTCATGCTTGAACTTGAGCTCATCTTAGGACTACTCTTATGATGATCAAACATAATATCATCACCGTTCATCTCACCATCCACCACTCGACGTCTTGATTTCTTGTTCATCCTAGCCTTCAACTCAAAATCAGCTTTCAGTGCCTTCTCTGACAACTTGTGAACCTTCTTCTCCCCAAAAGTACAAACAGGGCATGCTGGATCAAACTTGTTAATTTCAGATGTCATATTTTCTAAACACTCTGCATGATAAACATGCCCACATATCAAAATGGCAACAACCGCAAGATCATTACTGGCAATAATTTTCTGGGTTCCCCAAGATGATTTTTCGGTTAAAAGCTTTGAGCAAACGCCACATGTTTGCATATCAATGGAAGGTGAAGAAGAAACCCTGCCACTACATCTGCTTATTTTATCACGATTAAAGTTGAGAGACTCGCTATCGAAAGACCATCGTTCTCTGTGAGAAGTTGCCATGAGCTCATTAAATGCAGGTACAGACCAACTATCAGAAGATCCACCATAAGACCCCCTGTTTGATTCATTGTTCCAACCAGGGAGCATAAAAGGCGAACCGTCTTCAGAAATTGAAAAAGTTGGTGACTTCATCCCTGGAATTCTGCTATCTGACACCTGGCGCAATAAATGGTGTCCTGGCGAACGGCCCGGCCATCTTGATGGAGGAAGGAAGTGAGGTTGGGAAGAAGACAGAGGAGATGGTGAAAAGGAAGAAACAGAGTGTGTAGATGATGACATCATTGTTGGAGACGGTTCTGAAGCAAGCTGAGTTTCCCTCGACCCCTTCGCCTACACAGTACCAAAAGAGAAGGGAAGATGTTAATAAAATGGGAGATAGTAATTATATGATTTACATAAAACATCTAATTGATCAGTAACTGACCTCTGAAGTTATTTGAGAGACAGATTGGTCTGCAAGGACAAGTAGAAGAATATGAGAAATGTACAGTCAGTTATTCCAACAAAATATGCATACATCCATAGAAGAATGGACATGGGTCTTTTTTTATAAGTTAGACGTAATATGAAGTAACAATCTCGTACGAAATAATTTACAAATATTGCATAGCATTTACATAGAAGGTCATCCTGATTTATTCAGATAAAGACACGAAATGATGAAAGAGAATCCATCAATAACCAGAAACGTAACAGTTAACAAAACTAGATGCATGCCCTTAGACTAGGTGTACATACTTGGTGTGGACGATCGATTGGCTATATAGCATATGCAACAATACATATCTCCATATTTTCTTATATTTAGGTTTCACAATGTTGCAAGAAAACATGAACATGTAGCGGAACAAACGTTTTGGCAATAGATTGATAAGTAACTAACGTGTTATTCATGTGCATTTGTTTCATCTGACTTAAAGAAGATCATTAATTTTCTTGTGAAAGGGCTTTGAGAATTTGGCAAGACTAATTTGTACAAGACAAACACATTTCATATTCAGAAACATATTCTACAGTTGTACAGGATTTTAACGAGAAAACATTGGTAACGACGGTTAAAACAAGTCATCTCTCTCACACACATAAATAAACACTGAAAATAGTGTGTTACATAGTTTTGGAATTCTGCTTATCATAAGTAGTCCATCTCATACATGGTAAAGGCGCAAGAGTGTCACTATGTCATTTCAACAAATCTATCGACTGTTGTACCATACATTGTACATGTGTTGTAACCAATATCTCAATATCTTGTATTCAACACTTCTTCCGCTACTTTTCTTTTATGGGTCTAACATATTACTTCGAGATAACATACAGAGTCTCAACACGCTGCACGCCACATAGGAATCGAGGTTATTTTAATTTCTACCGTTCTACCCACTGTAACTAAAAACCATTTCACTGCTTATAACCTCCAAAACCAACCCACAGAACGAACAACGACATTTTTGACTCATTTCCCCTCATGTGAGACGACTGCATTATTGTAACTAATAATCCAGGATACTCTGGCCCACAAAAAAGAAGTGAAGCAAAGGGCACCTTATATTGCAATAAAGCTTTGAGGTGCCTTGCTTTTAACATGCTACTCGAATAGTCTCTATCGCTTTATTTCATAAGAAATAAAAGCAGTCCCAAAGCTAGAATGATTAAGTCCGTAAAGTGGGAAAAAAAAAGGAATCTAATTCTAACCAAATAAGGCATTTTTTGAATTACACTAAACTTGATCAAAATCTATTGATGAATTATGGAATCTACGCCAAGTTACCGTCTGAGTAATAACAGCAAGTTAAATCCTTGGTATATAATACTAACTAGAATAAATTTACCTGACTGAGGAACCGTATATCCTTCAGAAGGCGAGGATTTTTGCCACGTAAGATTTCGGAAACTTTCCAACGGACTACCCTCTTCTGATGCATAAGCAGTTCCAACAGTTGTCGGAGATTTATTATCCAGACGGTCATTTGTTCCAACACCATCAGAAAACCAATTCAAAGAAGCTTCTTCCCCTGCTACACGCCGCCTATTATCCCACCTAACACTCCACGATGGAGAATATCTGATATTTCTCGGTATAACATCAGTATTGGATGCATTCGTTATCGTTCTATCTCTAGCAGCAACACAACAAGCAGACCCCATTTTGCTTAATGTGCAATAACTACTACTGGTTTTTGCTTTACGCCACTAAAGCATCTGCAATCTGAAAGTAAGTAAATATAAGTATTATCAAACCGACAGATGCGTTTAATAACGAATAAAAAGAATTCACATATAAATGAAATATTAATAACATTTCAGTAAATAATACAAGGTCAATCAATAAAATGTCAGCCTGGACCCATATAAAGCCGAAAACCGCAAACATAGTACTACAACTACAGCCAAATATATCTAATCTCATAAGTTACAAATACAGTAAACATATAAATAAACCGATCACGTCTCCGAATCGAAAATGATTTAGAAATTCAATAAACACATCTAGAAACCCCTAAAAAAAACCATACCTAGAAAACTCTAATTATACAGATATATAAAAATAAATCATGATCATATATCTATAATAATTTAACCTAAATTAAAAAAAAAAATAAAATTAAAATAAAAAATACCTCATGATGTGATAATTTAGAAGATGAATTAGGTTAAAGTAGGTGTATATCAGTGAGAGTAAACCTAAACAATTTAATTTACAAAAAAAAAAAATTAATAGATCCGAAATTAGTGCCGATTAACCGATTTTACAGTCAATTTCTTAAATTAACTAAATTAAACCTAATTATTATTTCCAAATATATATTATTATTATTATTTTATTATATATAATATAATAATAACAACTATATACATATTTAGATATAGATATAGTAATATGTAATAATTTGTAGACAACAGTAGCGAAATTAGCAGAAGCTGACGTCATAGAAAAATACCTTACCTATTTCACCACCGGAGAGAAAGAAGTGTGTGTGTGTGTGTGTGTGTTTTTGTAGCCTGTAGGTGAGAAAAAAGGTTATATAGTATGCGTATATGTATATGTATACGTATATGTGTGTGTGTGTGTGAGAGAGAGAGAAAGAGGAATATGATTCTTTGTTGTTATTATTAAGGTGGGAATTGGATGAGCGAAGAAGGCAGTCAAATATGGTTTTCTATAAGGTCGACACTTAACCATCTAGCGTTTGTAAACTTATTGTCGGTGATTTTAGTGTTATCGAATGTTTTAGATGATTTGATATATCAAACGTTGATTGTTATTGAGTTAAAATTATTTTTTAATTTAAAAGTTACAAGATACGATGGATTATTTTAAATTGACAAAAACGATATAAAAAAGATGTTTATGAAATGTTAGGATTTGTAGGATTAGATTATGTGCTTAGTTATGCACATATTTTTAAAATTTGTGTATGAACATATATATTCTCAAAAAGATTAAAGTAAACAAATTATAAAGACATTATATACTCAAATACTCAGCTTTGATACACTAAAATATGATTTAAAAATATATATATATGAAAAGAGGTAATTTTATTAAGTAATTCCAACCTATATGGGCATGTTTCATTTTTTCAAAGTTGTTAAAGAAAAGTTCAAACAGTAATAATAACGAGAAATTTTAGTTGGTGTGTTGTCACGGATATTAAAATGGTACATTAAGAAAAAAATATTAGAAAATATACAAAGATTTAAAATATAAATCTTGGCAAAATATACCAATAATGAATGTATAATAAATTAAAAATAGAATAAGAAAGAAAAAAAGTTTTTTAACAATTTAAATTAATAAAAAGCAGCATGGAAGATAGTCAAACCCCTATACCGAAACAAACAATATGTCTTAAACACTCAGTCAACATATTCTTTAGTTTTAATTCTCATTTAATGTTATATATGTTAATTTGTTTGTTTGTTTTAGCGAAAAGATAAAAGATAAAATCTTAAATTTATATTTTCCAATGGTGCACTTTATTTAATAGCGAGATCAAATTATTTTTTTAAAAACTAAACCAAATAAAAAGATTAAAATCTTAAAAATATCTAAAAAAAAGTAACAAAAATACAAAATATATAACAAAAATAACCGAAAAACAAAAACTAAACCTAAATTAAACAAATAAATAAATAAATATTATAAAATAAAAGATTAAGAAAAATAATAATCAAGAAGCAAACCGCAATATTCAAAAAGAAAAAGAAAAAAAAAAGATTGATTGCTTGCTCCAGTAGCGTAGCCAGTTTGCGAGTTACACTCCTTATGTGAAAAAGTGTCACATTTCACACAAATGAATAGGAATCATTTTCCTAAATTTTATATATTGAATTAAGTTTATTTATAAAGGAAAAAAGAAGTGTATTATTTTGGATGATGGAACTTTAGTTTTTCTCTATTTTCTAGAAATTAAAAAATTATGAAACTACATGTTGTAGATAGCATATATGATAACTCTTTATTATTAAAAGTAAGACTATTTGTATTTAAAAAGTCGGATATTTTTTTTTTCTCTTTTTATTCTTCTTCTTTCTTTCATAAACCATGGTATCACCCTGTCTTTGGCGGACAACTAATCTTGTGTGCCCATTTCTAAACTACATAAAGTTTCTTTCTAAGTATTCGGTGGGCGCGCATCAAACTTTTGAACCCTACTTATGTTGGGTGATCCGAAAGTAATGACATATATATGAATTATAATTACCTTTTTCCAAATGTCGTTGCACATTTCCTATAATGTGCGAATGAACTCATGTGTTGTAATGTCGGTGAATGCTTTACTCATCAAATCAAACTACTTATATGTCTTGCTAATATGAGATATATTAATTGGAAGATAGAAAGAAAAAAAGAAATTACTATTAATGTTTCAAATATCGAATGAATCATAAAATTGGCGATATAAAGAAATCTTTAACTTAAACAAAAGCTAAAATAAATGTATTCAAATTTTTCTGAAAACTGAAATTTGTTTTTAAACGTTTAAAATTATTCAACTTTTGGTCTTGAAAATTTAAATTTAAAGTTATTATTTTTCAAATATATAAAAATAGTACATTTATTACAACTTAACATGTATCTTTATAAATTAGCCAAACCCAAAAATTAGATTATCCATGCTACACGATAACCCTACCAACCATCTTCCTACTTAAACTCTAACTTGATATAAAGATAATGTTTTTTATTTAAGGTGTTCATGAAAGGCCAAATTATATATAGAATTAATTACATCCATGGTCCTTTATGGTCCTTTTTCTCTAATCTAAATAACATTTTTTGTCTTATTTTCTGAAAAATTACATGGATAATCCTTTATTTTGAATTTCTGCACATGGACAGTTTTTTACTCTTTTAGTCCGTTAGGATTAATTCAATTATGTTAGTTATATCATAATGACCAATTTACCCTATTTGTTTTATTCGCAAATGACCGTTTTTGTAAAAAAAAATTCTTTTTATTTGTTTTATAGCAATTTTTTTTTTTGAACAGTTTTTCCGGTTTAACCTATTCGCATTGAAATTACTATCTAACAACACATTAGAAGGCTTAATATCACAATGAACAATAGGCGGATCACACGAAAAATGAAGGAACTTAATTCCTTTAGCAACATCTAACAAAATCATAAACCTAATTTTCCAATCCATAAGCTCAGGACACTTACGATA
Organism: Senecio squalidus; assembly: GCA_910822075.1. Classification (NCBI taxonomy): domain Eukaryota; kingdom Viridiplantae; phylum Streptophyta; class Magnoliopsida; order Asterales; family Asteraceae; genus Senecio; species Senecio squalidus. The sequence continues at coordinate 31,163,402 of CAJVGC010000590.1, forward strand.
CAACAACGCGTCTTGTAAGCTCTCGTTCTGCATATACTCGTAAACAATCAGCATCTTCTTCCTTCGCCGACGATTCTCATCCGAACAAAATCCTAAAACCAAAATCACCTGGCGCGCGTGTCGACCACACGCGCCGGTAATCCGCGTGGATAACGATAACTCGTTATGAAAGTCACGCTCACCTTGCAACGATAAGGTAACTGTTAGTATCTTAACTGTTAGTATTTGTTTTCTGCTTAACGTATTTCGAGTTTCGTCAAGTTTTTGAAAAAACATCTATCTGTCAGACAGTTACGTTAACGTAACTGTTAGTTACGCTACGTAACTGTTAGTTACGTTACGTAACTGATATCAGTGTTGGTGAAAGATTTCCAGCGTAACTATCAGTTACGCCAACGTAGCTAGGCTGAAGACAATTCGGTATTTTCGATCCTAGACCGAAACCGACCCCGACATGGCCCGATACTATACCGACCGACCGATACTAAAATCGGTTCGGTTTCGGTTTGATTTTTTTGCCGGTTTTCGGTCTTGGTATGAGTCGGTTCGGTTTCGGTCGGGCCGATATTGGCCCGATGGTCAGCCCTACTCTAGGGTAAATTGGTATAAAACAAATAAAAAGAAAAAAAAATAAACAAAAAATTACAAAAACAGTTCTTTGCGAATAAGACAAAAAGGGTAAATTGGTCATTATGATATAACTAACAGAATTGAGTTAACCCTAACGGACTAAAGGACTTTACATGTGCAGAAATTCAAAATAAAGGACTATCCATGTAATTTTTCAGAAAATAGGACGAAAAGTGTCACTTGTATAAGAGGAAAAGGACCATCCGTGTAATTAACTCTTATATTTATATATATATATATATATATTCTCCTCTAATAAGTGATTCAGACTAATGAGGACTTTTAAATCTTTTACCATTAGTTAAGGGACTAAATAAAACTTATGTACACATATGTCAAAGTAGTGTTAGTTATATATGGAAAATATAAAAGTGTGGTCAATTTGATAATCCCTTTAGATTTGTAATGTCATCATAAAATAGCAAATTTGTGCCACGTATGCATGTAGCTAGTTGTACTAGTGCAATTATGATTGTACGTTGACAAAAAAGCTAATGTTTACATGTCATAAGTTTTGGAAACATAAGTGGGATATGCTTTTAAGTTGCCAAGTCCAAAAAAGAAAAAATGTGAGGTTAAAAGATAGTGAAAACTTGCAAGGTACGATGAGTGTGCACTACACATTCTTATACTTGGCTAGGTTTACTCCAATCATATGATAAAGGTAATATGGACTAGGGGAGTAAGATTGGAGAATTACAAAAGTAGTCCCTCAACTACTTTGGGTGTATGTGTGACACTAAAGTTTAACTTATCTTCCACGTTCTTATGACAAATCAAAGTTTAACTCACTCATGATTTAGATATTCATACTTACTTTATGGCTTTAGGTTATAAGGACACAAGGTCTTGTGTCAAAATATTGTTAATACTCATACCACGGATATAGTAGAAAGTGATAAAATAACGAAAAATGTATTGTATGTATAATTTGGTTATATTGTTATTAATAAACGTATATTTTTTAAAATACATGAGTATTTTTAGTAATATAAAAAATAACTTTTTAAAAACAATTTAGAAAGTTATCACTATCAACATCTAAAAAAAACAAGAATAACATACGAGTTTTAATGGCTTTAGCTGAATAAATAATATAATATACAGAATATAAACTGAAAAGTAAATTAACAGAATCAAAACATTTTTTCGGACGTCTAAAATATCCGGTTTAAGAAATTTATAATTTCAAATCGAATTTTGTAATTTAAGATTCCATTTTAGATAGAATAGAATATGTATAAAGAACCTCCATCAAGTTTTCTAATGTAGTGATAATGACACGTAACTTGTAAAGATTAATGATCATAATCATATAGATATAGTTAGTAGATAATTAGATATTAGATAATAGATTATAAAATAATACGTTCATTATAATACAACATTTTGGAAAGTACATTTGTATATGTATGTACATAAGTTTAATCCAATTTTAATCATTTGATAAGTCTATCTTTCTAAGTTGTACACATTGTCTTTATTATAATTATATTATAACTCGAATTAATTCTTTTTAGATTCACATAACTTAGAATTTCCTATTCCGGAAGTGAACAATGAACGATTGAGATTCTATATAAAAAAAAAATTCGGCTTCAAGTCATCGATGTGTATTTTTTTTTCTAAATATATATAAACAAATTTATAATGACCAAAGTTATATTTTACTACATCTTGCATGATACATTCACTAATTGCTACTACAAGATCATATCATGTAACTATTATCTTCTATAAATGTTAATCTTTCTAATTTGTTGATAAAAAAATAAAAAATTATATATGAGGTTGACTTTTATAAATAGATAAGTTATTGTCAAGTGTTAGAAAGGTTTAACAAACATTCATTAGGAGGATTTAACAATTTTCATATGGGTACCATAGATACGTGACGAAAGATCGATGAGAAAGATCATTAAGTTAGCAATAGACGGGTGCGTAAATATGATAAAGACATACGGAAAAATTCGAGAAGACGAACATGACGTAAAAGAGAAATTGAAGCAAATATATGATGAGAATTGAATGGGTGCCTTGGTCAATTTAATAACAATGACACATAACTAAAATCTTAATGTGATTTTTTATTAACATATACATAAGCTTAAGTTTAAAGACCAACACATGAAGAACAAATACTAAAAGCGAAAATACTAAATTTAGAATTTGAAGTGGTGAGATTTAGACTCGTTTTCAAGTGGTATAAGTAACACGATAAGAAAAAATCATATTCATGTCGTCATAACGCCAACTTTAAGCTTCTAACCTAATATCACTCACTTGAACCGGTCAATTGTTATAATCACGATTCATGAAGAAAGGAGAAATCGACACTACATGTATATATACTAGATATGGACAACATTGATACGAGGGACATGTACCGAAACAAAAGTTAAATTTTGATTTAATCGACTAGGTATTAGCTATTAAGTTAGTATTCCATTCTCTTAAGATTATTCTCCTAGCAATACAATGAAAATTAAAGAAAAAAAGAACAATAAAAACGTTAAGAAAAAAAAGTTTTTACTATAATTTTTTTGGAAACGGCAAATGATTTTATATCGGAGCCTACTCGTAATATTTCAACGGATACCCCAGGTTCGAGCTCCGCATAGCGGGCAAACCCAGCCCCCTACGGGGATTTCCAGAAAAATTCACCATGTGTGCCATAAGAGGTGTGAGTTAAATTACGCATTTTTTTGCGACGACCACAGGGGTCGAACCCACGACCTCAGCCCATATGGGTATAAAACCCGATGCATCACTACCAGCTGGGCTGGAGATCATTTGCAAAAAAAAAAAGTTTTTACTATAATTAACTATCGTTCTTGAAGTGAATAATTTTATTTTAATTTTGATGACTTGTGAAAATCCCCCTCGGCTCTTAATTGCTTTATCTATCGGTGACCACATCCGGTGCTCTTATAGTCATTGTTGTCCTAGACAATGACTTCGACTTGTATTGGATATGTGAAACCAGTTGGTAATGTTATTCCTTAGTTTCGAGTTGTGGATCGGAGATATGAGGTTCAGACTTCGGACCACTTAGATATCGTCAGAACTACAAGTTGACATAAATAGAAATATAAAAGCCATATTGTCGATGATGTTAACAACCAAGTAACGGTTGATGAAAGTAGGTTAGTTCAATTCTACACGTCAAAGATGTTTGAAAACCTTTTTGTAACTTAGTCAACCTTGCTCACACTATTTGTCGGTTTGACATACCCCTCATATTGTATGTACATTTAATATGGTTTGTCATTAATTTAAATTTAAGTGTTTTGGCACTCTTCATAAGCCCGGATGGTTTGGTTTTGGCTCGAGACGGTTGGGTCGGGAACTTTTTTTTTTTTTCTCCTAAAGATCAACGGTTTTCTTTATTTTATGTTTTTTCTTTCCCTTTATATTATTTTGTTAAGAAGGTACTGGGTTAATGTTTAGTTCGTATTGGTGTTAATTTTATAAAAAAAAACCAAAAATTTTCTTTGCTATAACCTTTTGTGGGTTTTTTCTTTTTCGTTTTTTGTTTCACTTTTAAAAAACGCTCCATCCGTCACAACACGTGAGCAATCCCTCTTCTAAATTACATACACTAGAAGAAGCGTACAATCAGACGATGGGGTTTACGTGTTCGGTGCACTTGTCAATTATTACCACCTAATTACATTCTTTATTTTTATTATATTTTTGGTGACATCACAAGGAGTATATTCGTCATTCAATCATTCAACTTAAAAGCAATATCATCTACTTACGAAAAGTTCATATAATATTTAAATTAAGTGATAGGTGTTAAAAATCATGTTAAGTCTGTATTATAATATTTTAAGTATTAATAACTATAATTATAAACAATTATGGCTAAAATATACGGACAATATCTTTAATTTATTCCTTTTTAAAAATAATACTCTATAAAGTAGAAATGACAACCACATACAATAATGGTTTCTAATCAATATACAAGAATTTATACGTATTTTAATATATAACTTCATTAGATTGGCTTTTATGTTTTATCTCAAACATGTCAAAAAAGAATAAACTACAAATTATTAGTCAAACGAACTGATATAATCGCATTTAAAAGAACTACAATTTATTTATTGTTATCAGATTCAACAAATTTACAGTATAATATATGAAGAAAAAAAACATCAATCCGTCCTCGATCATTTCTCTCAACCCGACTATTTTGTCATCTCGAATTCGAATCCAAGTGATATAGGTAATGAAAGCTCAAAGAGTAAACATATATCACCCCAAACAAGTCAAAAACTTTAAATGTCCATTTCAAGTTCATACAAACAAGTCAAGAATTCAAAAAATACAACCAAAAAGAGTTTGTTTTCAATCATATAGATCGACCTGCCAACAAAACTATTCATCAAAGCGGTTTTAAACCGGTCATAAACAGAGAAGAAAAAGTAGGTGAGCAGAGAAAATGGCCTTATGAACTTCATTTAACACCAAAATAGAACTTCTCTTTCAGCTATCGATTTTCACCATGTATTTACACTTGTGTGTTCAGATTCAAAGGTCAACACGATTCCCTTTATCGCCCATAAAACTGTTTAATCAAACATACCCATTGATCTGCAGGAGAAAAACAAACACACCACATAAGATAGTTTTTCATATGCTCGAAAAGGAATCTGATATAGTCCGAGTGTTTTACCATTGTTGATTCTTCCTAAATTCAGTCAAAACTGGATATATGTTCTCGAATGCAGTGTAAGTCTCTTCCCTAACCTGAAAATGTGAAACATAGATGGATTAAAAAAGAGTACTCAAAACGAAGATATAGGGGAAAATATAAAACAAATTGACAGTAGGTTCAGTGATCAAACCTTCGCCCCTGTAAGAACGATTTTCCCCGAAACGAAGATAAGTAAAACAATTTTTGGTTGTTTCATTCGATAAATCAGTCCTGGGAACAGTTCTGGTTCATACTGTACAAAGTATTAAAAGGTTCACAACATTGACAAGTGAGACAATTTATTTGTAAGACGATAAGACACGCAACCAGCAATAAAATGAGGTGTAAAGGTGGTAATTTTGTCAAATTTACTTATACATGGGTCGATTCGGGTTTTATATGTTATCTCAACTGGTTAAAAGAAGTGGCCTCTGACTCTCTAAAGTACATAAAAGCTCCTAAAATGTTTCATTCAAACCTAGTTTATTACTCGAACAATATTATTAAAATCATATTTGACACACTATTGTTTACAAGAATTATATTTTCTTCATAAATAAATGTTCCGTCTCAACCAAGGCCCAGATTACAGGGTGTGCAACCAAATCATGTGCAAGGTGCCTACTTATTTCAGAGGGCCCGATATAATAAATTGAAATGCAGATTAAAAATATTATGGAACTATTAATTTATATATCATTCAAACTCTCGATATTTATTATTTGAGAACTGATGTTATATAATCAATTCCATCTTTTTAATTTTAAATGTAGAATATTCTTGAGATTTATAATTTAATTTCATATTCTCGGGCCTTTAAATCTCAATCAGAAGTTTCGGAAAGGGCCTACTTTAGAATATGGCACAGGGCAGCCAAAATATATGGTATGGCCCTGTGTCAACCCAACCTGAGTGGTATTAAAAGTACATGCAAAAAACAAAAACATTAGATTATAAACTCACACTTGAGAAAGCACCATGAGAGTACGCAAGGCCTTCAAGTCTAATAGGAAATTTTACGTCACATGAGCCAACAATATTTTGAATCTTGAAATCCTACAAGTTACAATCAAAAAACATCTTGTTAATGTGACAGAAACACCAATGAAAAACAGAGTTGTAATAGGATGATAAATACCTTAAATTTGGCTGGAAACCCGAGTTTCTGAATTATACGAGCATACTAAAGCACCAATATTACACAAATTAAAAGAAGAAATAATATGATACAAAAGATGATATTTTAAATTCAACATATATAGCATAACAATATGTGATACTCGTAATTGTCTTGGGGTAAATAATTATAAAGCTTATCAAGTACCTTTCTTGCAGCTAATTTCGACTGCTGTTCACTCTTGGCTCCCGTACAAACCTGAAGCAGCAAGTAGTTAAATAAGCAAATTGAATACTAGCTTTAACGGTTTATTAATGTTGTCATAAAGAAAAAAAAATCCAGAACAGCAAATTATGACTTGAAGCGAAGATAAACAAAGTTACCATCTTCCCAGAAGCAAAGATTAAAGCGGTTGTTTTTGGTTCTCTTATTCGCATGATAACAGCAGCAAAACGCTGAAGAACATAAAAAAAAAAAATGAATCACTGTCATAAAATATTCTATAATTTACTGCTACAAGCAAGAGCTCTAGACTTCTAGAATCCTTCAATATTCCGAGTTATATAAAGTTATAAACAAGTAAAGCTTAGTGTGGCCAGTGGCAAATCCGAGATTCCCTACCAAGGTATGCACAACTTGTTTTTTTCAGCAATGCACTAACTTAAACTATATTTATTATTCCCTTTTTTACAATACAATTTCTTTACCTCGAAATGTAATGTGAACTATTTGGGTCCAACCATGATAGTAGGGATCAAACTTTCATATAGATATTTAAACTTAAGTTGCTCGGGTCAAACTTTATCAAGTTCGATTACAAATTTTAGCAAATATATAGAACGAGTTGAAGTCGAGCTTATGAGGACTCGTCTTAAATTCTTATCGAGCCTTTTGATCTCTATGTAATATATAAGTACTATTGTACTAAAATACTTGAGCTATTAGCGAGCTATTTGAAACAACTCTAGATGATTAACAATCAAGCAAGATTTCAGAGGGCAATCACACAAAGCGATAACTGTTAGCGTATATGATTTAGTGTAGAAAAGAAACTACCTTTGGATTATATTCTGCATTTCGAGCTTGCAAAGCAATAGCCTTGAGGTCTAGCTTGCAATCGAGATTGACAGTAGACACAATGTTCCTAAACGTACAAAACACAAATGCTTCAACTTTTACTCATAAAGATTAAAAGCTTTCCAGTTGGTAATCTTTATTACCAACATCAAACCTTACAAGCATCTACATACATACACATATTCGATTAACCCGAAAAAAAACATACTGAAGAGTAGGCACAATTCCAGAAGGATGCTTAGAAAGATCAACAGGTTGGCTACCCTCCAACACTTGATCAGCCATAAAAAAATAATCCCTTTTTCTTTTCCTCTATAATCAAAAACAAAAATCAAATATCATAATCATAATCAAAACTTTTAAAAACCCATAAATCAATAATCAATAAACAATCGATTAATTTTATATAAATCTTACTTATTAGGGTTTCTTGAGATTTTTAAGGGGTAAATAACGAAAGAATGAAAATTGATAAAATTTAAGCAAAGGGGTTTGAGAAAAAGCGGTAAAGATTTGAAAAAAGAGATTATTTATATCAAACAGATTATGATTTTATAGGTTTTGTAAAGAGGGATTATTATTGTAAGAAATATAAGATGTTTGTAGATCTGGATGGGGAGGGGAGCTTGTTATTGGGGTCGGTAGGTTTGGGTATTTAATGTGTACCGAAAATGCCCTTATAGATATTTGATGTCGGCTTATGTATTTGTGGGTATAATTGTAACTTTCTATGTTTTTGAGAAGGGAAATCTTGGGTTACATGATTGTGAGGTAATGATGGTCAAAACCTAATCATTATGTGCCACGTGGGTGTTGTTGGAATGGTTGTATTGATGTTGGGTCGGAGGCCCATTACATTGGACTGATTTATAGCCTGTTTAAAGCGTAGGGCCCAATCTTGGATCATATTTGATTAACTTGTGAGATGTGAGGTATGTTATTCTTTTACTTATGGGTAGGGATGGGGAAAAAATCCGTATCTTACAGGAACCTGAAATCCGATCTTCGTATGAGCGAGGATTTCTTGACTTATTGGGGATAGGGATGGGGAATCCCCGACTTATGAAATCGGGGATGGAGATGGTGATGGGAAATGCATAAATTCTTGACCCTTATCCTTAACCCGAACATTTATTATTATTATTCTTATTATTTGTATTATTATTAGTACTACTAATTGTATTATAGCTATTATTAGTACTTTTTTAAAAATTATCAAACTTATAAATAAAAATGGTTATTAATCTACATAATTGAGATGTAAAGATAAGTGTTTTAATACCAGTTTTATTGGGGCAACCACTTTTAAATCTTGCTTTCCAAATGTTTGGTTTGTAGGACTAAATATTATAACTGGATTTTGAACCTGCATTGTGACCTTAGTTTTTAAAATACTTCTTTTATTAGCTATTTGTTTATTTTAGTGTTCCTAAATACAACGGATCGACATTATATTTTTATTTTTTCGCTATATGTTTTTCAGTTTTTTTTAGATGGGCTAAATCCCCGAACTCTAGCGGGGATCCCTAATAACCGATGTGGACGGGGATGTGGATTGGGACTAGGAAGCGGGAATGGGTATCGAGAGTATGATCCCCACAATTCTATTACCCCCCCCCCCCCCCCCCCCCCCCCCCCCCCCCCCCCCCTTGCCATCCCTACTTATGGGTAGGGTGTTTAATGGTTCGGTTTTCTAGTTTCCATATTTATTGGTTTGTGTTTTTCGGTTATTCCTTTTTAAGATTTAATCGAAATTCGAATCAAACCAAAACTAGGCATGGAAAAACAAATCCGAAAATCGAATTCTAGATCGGTTTGGTATTCATTTGAATCCAAGAAAATCAAAGTTTATGAAAAAAAATTCAAACTTTTAAAGTTACACTAGATCCCTTGTGATATTTTCATTGGACCTTAACTAAGGCAAAATCCTTATTTCGTAATCTATGAACTTTTCTATATATGATAGCTTTCGATCCTTCAACATATGTCATGTTTTGATCAACTTTTATCTCATCAAAAGGTACAAACTCCGCTTGATCTACTAAACATTTTCTTAAGTAGGAAACATAAGAAGTACTATGAGTATCCATTTCTTTTGGTAAATCTAACACATATGCTACTTTTCCGACACGTTTTATGATTTGGAAAGGTCTAATACCTTGGACTTAGTTTTCCTATGTGTTTAAACCTCAAAACGCCTTTCCGTGGAGATACTTTTAGCATGACTCTATCGCCAACCTAAAACTCTATGGTCGGCTACGCTTATCCGCATATGACTTTTGTCTGTCTAAGTAAACACTTTTAAATCACCAAAAAGTTTGCAAATTAGGGTTTACAATTAGCGATTTAAAATTTATAAGAAAAGATTTATAGTTGTAGTTAAGTATTTGAAAATTGGATTTATTATTTTGCGGTTTTATAACTTATGTCTAAAGGAGACTTATTAATGTGTTTGGCGTAAATAGATAGGGTTAGAGCTTAAGTTGGATCTTATGCTGGAGCTTATGGTCGTGGCTGGAGCTTATATATAAAGATGAAAAATATGTTTGGTAAAGTAGCTGGAGCTGGATCTTATCAGTGTAAAAGACATAAAAAGCGTATATAGATATATGAAATCTGGTAAAAGCTTGGTCTCCAAAGGTGAAATTCCTGGAGGTTCCAAGTTCGAATCCTGCGAGAAAAAAAATACCCCCTTGTGGCTACGGAGGTTCACCTGCGATGACTCCGGGCTATCCGCAAAGCGGGTGGTCGCCCTAGGATTAGTCGGCTCACAATGCGAGTTGAATACCTAGGTTAACAAAAAAAAGATATATGAAATCTAATTAATATAAGGGGTATTTATGTAATTTTAGTTAGCATAATTTCAATCCCCTTTCATAAGCTAGTTCAAGTAATTTATTGTTTTGTAGCTTATCGGGGCTTATCTTTTTAATAAGCCTAAAAAAAAATTGATAACCAAACAAAGCTTATAAATAAAAATATAAGCTCAAGCTCTTATAAACCCTCAACCAAACATACCTAAATGAAGCAGATATTTACTTATAAATGTGAAAAATAAATTTAATAAAAACAATCCTTCTCTTTAACGTTTATAAATTTTACTTTTTAATTTAAATGAAGTTTTAGTTTGATTAATGTTTTTAACAAATGTTAATTAGGAACAAGTTGGATAAACCCTTTTATTTTAATTGTTTTATTTAAATAAAGAGATAAAAAAATGTGGAAATACTATGTCAGGATTTTATAAACAAAGAACGCATGAAATCAGTGAATTGCTAATCAAATTGAGTTGCGGAATCTCTCAATTGAATAGAATCTAAGCTATAATTGAATTGATAATCTGTAAAATTGAAAAAGCCTGATCTGATTTCATCATAGATTGATTTTTGCGGGAAAATTCGTTACAAAAGATATTTCAGTGAAGCCCAAAAACTGGAACTCTCATAAATCTAATTCTAAAAGACAAATGACTCTACACACCTATCCTTCTATTTATACAACTCAATACATACTCTTTACAAACAAATATAGAGCCTTGTGTTTATTTGAAAACACTTCGGAGTGTAAAACACGCTTTGGTCTTCATCTTCATTAACTCTGATGTTGATGATGATTTTAACTTCATTTCTGATGTTGATCTTCATCTTCAAAATTAAATGCTTCAATGAAAAATTTATTTAATCAGCTCCATCATCATCTTGGTTTTAACTCTGATGTAGTTTACTTAAACTCGAAAGAACATTTTCTTCATCAGAGTTAAAGTTTCATCATCCAACCTAAAATCTTAAATGTTGATTTCAAGCTAACCAAACAAGTTTTAACTCGGATGTTTGATTTTGTTCTTCCGAGTTAAAACTTTTACAAACACACACTTTGAAGATTTTTTAGCTTCATCCATATTCTTCAATTCCTAACAATCTTCCCCTTGGATGATGCTATGAATCTTCAAATTAAACAACATATGATACTCCATGATAAGTTATAACAATTTTATTTCTTTAAACCATACAATCTCCCCTTTAAATGTGAGTCTTGTGTTATAAACTAACTTAGTGTTTAATTTCCAGAGTCTTGTTTTATTTAAACAAAAATTTAATAATCCTTAATTAGTGACCCGTTTAGTCTCTAACCCATGCCATAAACCCGACCAATAAACAAAATAACTAAAACACTAATTTTCCCTCTAACCCTAGCCGAAACCCTAATTTTCCCCTCCCCTCTCTCGGATGCCTTCCTCTCCTCCCTTCTCCTTTTTTATTTTTTTGATTGACACCAGCAGCAGAACCAGCAAGGTTAATCGCCATCATCATCATTAAACAACTGATCCTCATCAGTGTGGAACTAAGGGTTTTTGGTCTCATCTTTCACGCCATCTCTCTCTCCCTCTCGATTTTGTTGCTGAATTCGTGACACAAACACACTCACTTCGTTTCTAGCACCTGATCCTTGGGTAATTATCCTACTCTAACCTTCTTAATTCGTTGCTATGTTATTAATGTTGTTCTAAATATTTTCTTCTAGCATATATTATGGTGTATTGATCTATCAATATGTATTAAAAAGTTATTAGTAATTATGATTTTCAAAAATAAAGGGTTTTTGGTGTAATACGTATAAATGGATTATAGTATGCAAAATAAGATTTATAAAAAGTCATTATTAAGGTTTTTAGTTTCATTAATCGAGTTATGAAATTTAGTTGTTTGTTTAAACGTTTTCATTAAAGATTTGTAACAAAAGAAGTTGAAGATTCTGATATGGAAATTGTCATGTTTTACACGAATAATAAGTTGGTTATAAATTATCTAAACTGATCGATTCCTAGGTCTATCTTTTATCCCTCGAAGTCTAGTTTTCAAAAATGTAAGGCTTGTCGTCTAGTTCATTGTCAAAATCTCTAAAACTAACTTTTAGTGAACGGGGGTCTAAACTGTGTTTTAGTGTTGGTTTCCTATATCCGATTTTGTGTTCACTTGTTGTATGTCTTCAAAGAGTATAAATGGAGATTTTAAAACATGAAGTCTTGATTATATGTCAAATGTATGATCTGGAGGTGTTGGTAACTTTACGTGATCGTTTGATATTCAAAAACATTTATACGAGTTATGTTGTAAACGTTGTTATTCCTAATCAGGTTCATAGTTCTTTGTTCATGAGGTCATAAGTTGCTCTCAATTCAGTATTTTAAAAAGACATCGAAATCAAAGTTGTAGTTCTCTGAGTTATCTTTCCAACACCAGTAATCTCAATGTCTAATTCGAGGTATAAGTTGGTCAAATCGTGCAAATGCTAATGTTGGTCTAATCTTAATTCTGAAACGGTTTCGTTAGGATTCTCCAACTTCATTTTGTGTAACGATTTAGCAAAATATAATATAATGTGGAATTGATTATTGTTACTTTATAGCAGGTCCTAAACATATTAAAAAGTGTTAAACTCGTTTATTTGTTCATCGGTTATTTTGAAATCGTTTTTAAAACTCAATATATAAAAGTTAACGTTTTAGATAGATTATATAACCTGTTTTGTAACGATCATATCTCAGTCATAATTAACTCAATTTTGATGAATCAAGAATCTGAGTCTAGTTTCCGTACATATAAGATTCGTTGTCTAATTCTTTCGAAAACTCTAGATATGACAGTTTTAGTGAACGTATATACTTGTTGAGTTTTCGATCTTCGTGTATAAATCTAACGATTAATCTCACACGTACAAGTTAAATAAAATGGTTAATTTGAAATCTTTAAACGTACATTAAACGGGATTATAAAACTTGAAAACATATTACTCACGATTCCTTACTTACACTCATTTAGGGAAGCTCATCATCTAATCGAGACTTAGCTTGTGACCTACCGTTTATACACACATTTACACTACTTGAGTAGTGTTGTTTATTACTTATTTCGAGGTGAGTTCATTGCCCCATCTTTACTATCTTTACTTGTTTTAAACAAATCGGGGGAAAGTAAAGCTCAACCAAAATGGATTTTGATAAACGGTTTCATTACTTACTATAAATGAAAATCTTTCTAATATTGGAAACTTGCCATAAATAGAAATTTCTATTTATGGAAACTTATTGGATTTGGAAATCATAAAATGTGAAACAATTATAATGCATCTTTCAAAACTTGTGTGGGATATTGGTTGTGGATCTTACTTTTTATCAGGATACATCCTACTGATGTTACAAGCGTATCAACAAAATGTACTTGTTGATGCATACATTAGCGTGACTACTACAGGATGCAGTCAGTGTAACTAGCTCTACATGCTTGGTGCATGCTTATCGACAGAATGTTACTTGTCGATCGGTAGCGTAGCTACTACAAATTATCCAGTGATTGTATTACTACTTGTATGCATTTGTTACACATCTTTTATACACTACTGCTTATGTTGAGATATGGTTTGGTTACTATTCTTTTATAAACTACTCAATGAACTCGCTCAACTTTATGTTGACTTTTTGAGCTTTATTTCAGGTAATGAGCAGGCATATGACAGTACTGAGTTTGGTCCTTAAAAGACTTTTAGAGTGCATTGCATTAGTCTTCTACTTTATTTCATTTCTGTACTTCGGGCTTGCAGGCCTAACTTTCTTTCCGTAGAATTACGTTGCTATCGTACTTGTTGGATTGTTTGGTTTGGTTTTTGTGTTTGACATGTTCATGAGACAAGGATACCTTCTTTTAATTGGCAATGTCACAACATTTTCCTTTCTATCGCATATAATAATTCTCTATTATTATATTGTGTTGTGATGATTGCCAATCAGCTACACCATGTGTTTCCATCGCAGACGGGGTGTGACACCAATGACAAGCAATTCCTCCAAAACGTTTGAATAACCTTCACGAACTCTTCAATCAACATTTTCTCAATTTTCAGTTAGAACTTTTCGATTCAGCAATACATTGATAATTTGACTAAATTTCATTTAAATCGAGTCAAATATAATTCTGAATGAGCTCAAAGGTACTCTCAACTTACAATCCAAGCTAGAAGAGACTTGCTCCAAATGACCTGATCAATCGACAAATGACTTAACTCGCCTATCATCCTATTTATAGACATCTAAACATACTCACTAATCATATACAAACACATAAGTAATCATCTTCATTTAACTCTGAAGCTGTTCACTTTAAGTCTGAATCAGGGTCTTCAACTTAACTCTGATGTTGATGACTTTTAATTTCGAAGCTAAGTCTTCATCTTCATAGCTAAAATACTTCAATGAAAACTTGTTGATCAGCTTTATCATCATCGTGATTTTAATTTTGACTTTGCTTACTTTAACTCGAATAGAGTAGTTTCACCATCCGAACTAAAATCTTCAATGTTGAATTTATTCTGACCAAACAAGTTTTAACTCGGATGTTGGATTTTGATCTTCCGAGTTAAAACCTTATTCAAACACACACTTTGAAGATTTCGTGCTTCATCCATATTCTTCTATATACCCAACAATCTCCCCCTTGGATGATGCTATGAACATCTTCAAATCAAATCACATATGATACTCCATGGTTAACTCATCAACATTCGGATTCTTCAATAAATAGTTCTCCATATACACAAACAATCTCCCCCTTACACTTCAGATTCTTTAAATCAATAATATCCCCCTTAATTGATTCTCCATTGTAAGTTTTGCATACTTCAGATTCTGCAATTCAACAATCTCCCCCTTAACTAACTTAACCATCTGAATTACCTCTAACAAAATCATAACCTCAATCGAAACTTTCAGCAACATCAATATCATTAAATCGACTTGAATCTTCTGCACAAACACTGATTAAATTATAACAGATTTATTGCATTGTGAAGAAACATGTCTTCAAGATATTTTGTTCTTCACTTCAGCACTTGAATCATTCTATGTACTATCTGCAACATCACTTGTACAATCTCATCATATTCTTACTAAATATCACAACCAATAACAACATCAGCTCACAATCAAAAACAACATCAGCTCAAAATTTCATCATTCACATATCAGATCTTCATCCTAGTTAATCTTAAATTCTTCATAAATCTGAATAAGTTAATTGATTACCATATATTTTACTTTGAAGAAAACATGCTATTGAAACATTTTGTTACTTAAAGCTTGATTAACTTGTAATATTCACTACTTCATCATCATCATAACTATCAGATCATATTCTTTTCAACAATCAAGGTTTCTTCATCATCCGACCTAAAACTTCAATTCTTCAAATCTCCAGCTCTGATCTTCAATCTTCATAAATTGATAACTCGTGGATTAGCTTTAGACTTCAATCACCTCCAATTGATTACCGTAATAGCAATTCCTCAAATCAGTAAACAGATCTTCACAAATTCCTCAATAACTTTTTTAAATTTTCAATTAGAACTTTTCGATTCAACAATACACCGACAATTTGACTAAATTTCATTTAAATCGAGTCAAATAGATGAACTAGAATCAATTGAATCTAATTAATTGATATATCTGACTCTAATACCACTTGTCATGATTTTTCTTAACGATCAAAATCGAAAACAACACTAACTCAGTGAATTGGACGATCAATCATGATGTGGAATCTCATAATTGATTGAACGAATCTAAGCTCTAATTTGATTGAGAATTGGTTGATTTATGAGTCTGTTTTAATTTCATTGATAGAATGATTTGAAGGGAATAACCGTTTCAATATAATTCTGAATAAGCTCAAAGGTACTCTTAGCTTTCAATCCAAGCTAGAAGAGACCCGGTCCAAATGACCTGATCAATCGACAAATGACTTAACTCACCTATCATCTTATTTATAGACATCTAAACATACTCACTAATCATAAACAAACACATAAGTAATCATCTTCATTTAACTCTAAAGTTGTTCACTTTAAGTCCGAATCAGTGTCTTCAATTTTATCTCTGATGTTGATGACTTTTAATTCGGAAGCTAAGTCTTCATCTTCAGAGCTAAATACTTCAATGAAAACTTGCTGATCAGCTTTATCATCATCGTGATTTTAACTTTGACGTTGCTTACTTTAACTCGGATAGAGTAGTTTCACCATCCGAACTAAAATCTTCAATGTTGACTTAAGTCTGACCAAACAAGTTTTAACTCGGATGTTGGATTTTGTTCTTCCGAGTTAAAACCTTATACAAACACACAATTTAAAGATTTCATACTTCATCCATATTCTTCTATATACTCAACATACTAAAATACCAACCAAGAACAAACACGAAACTCAATTTAAATTTAGAGATCCCTAAAATTTAGAAACCTTAGGTAGCATTTGGTTTGATAATGGGATTCAAAATAGATATGGGTTTAATATACATGAGAAAAGTAAAAGTATATAATAGTTAAGAAAAGATGTTTGTTTTATTAAGACTTGTAATTGTAATCGGAATAAATTAATATTTTAAAATTAAAAGAAAATATCTATAGTCAAGAAATATTGTAAAGATATAATAGTTAGAAAATATTTTTCTAACCAAAATATTGTAAGAAAGTATTTTTCTGACCAAAATATCAATACTCAAGAAATATTGTAAATATTTTAAAATGGAAAGAAAATATCAATTGTCAAGAAATATTAAAAGAAAATATCAATAGTCAGAAAAATTGTTTTTTGACTAAAATATTATAAGAAGGTACTGAGGGTTATAAGAAGGTAATGAGGGCTCACATATTTGTTCAAAACCCATTCATTTAAGAGGGTTTTATGTAACCCACAGGTTTTGCAAATAATTCCAAGTTTCTAAATCTAAACCTTCAAACAACCAACTAGTATTGCTTTAATTCTAACTAGTAGAAAATCGTGCGTTGCACGAGTTCGGGGGCTTATGTTCCAGTCTGTAATTTGACCATTAAACAATGTAAATTTACATTCGTAAGCCAAGAAAAAATGCATCGTCTTCGTGGGATAATTTGATTCGGAAAATATATCTTTTATTTGATACTAACCTAAAAAAAAAAAAAAGGAAAAAAAGAAATGAAAGTTCAACACCAACCAAAGCCCAACACCGGCCCATATTTAAACACAAACTTTTCATTATACTCAATTTTTATATGTTTATTATATTCAAACTATATATTAATCGTTTAATAATATATAGTATAATTAGTACTATATTTAATACCTAAACTCTACTTTTGTATGTATAATAATAATTTAATTGATTATTATGATTATTTGATAATTAATAAGGTTCTATTAATGGCAAAATGAAGAAATTCCAAACACTTCATCAATTTATATACAGTTTTGTACTTAATTAAAATGTCCAAATAACAATATGCTACATAAAACACTGCTATATAATGCATTAGACAAATAATTATGTTTTCAAACTATATATTAATCATTTAATAATATATAGTATATTTAGTACTATCTTTAATACCTAAAGTCTACTTTTGTATGTATAATAATAATATAATTGATTATTTAATAATGTTCTATTAATGACAAAATAAAGAAATTCCAAGCACTTCATCAATAAATACTGATATATAATGTATTAGAAGAATAACACCTAGGTCTATTAAACTTTAGAAATTAATTAGACATTTTATAATTTTTTTATTTATTAACCAATTAGATATTTTTATTTTTTATTTATTAATCAATTAGACATTTCTTTCATATTTTTATTTATTAACCAATTAGACATTTTTTTATTTATTAACCAATTAGACATATTTTTATATAAAACATTATACATATAAAAATACAAATTTTGGGATATCTTCTATTTTCACCTAAGCAAGCCCAAGCCCAACACTGTAGTACCAAAAAAAAAAAAAAAAAGGTGCTGGGTACCACTCCGGCAACCAAGTCTTTTGTAAATATAACGATAACAATTGTATTTAAACACAAACTTTTTATTATAATAATATAAAAGGCACAATTCTATAGGCAATGATGGATTTTAATTAGAAGGATAATTCTCCTAAATCCAATCCCCTATAACAAACACACCCTTAATCTTTTTGTTGATCTATAAAGGTTAGAAACTAATATTTGGACATATAACATATTTTAATGATTACTTTTTATATTATTGTGATTCACAATTAGTTAGGTTATAATCATGTCTTCCAATTATAGTTTCATATTTTTCAAAGATATTTTAATATGCTTGTATCCTTAAAAAGTGTTTGGGGATGTTTGTTTCAGTTTATATAACGTGTTTATGGGCTTATGTAAAATTTGATAAGCTCATAAATTGATTTTTTTCGGTTTAGGACCTTATAAAGTTGAACTTCTGAGCTTAAATAAGCTATAAGCTCAACTTAATAAACTCATAAGCTAGAAAAATCGAATTTATAAGCTTATCAAACCTAGATAAGCTCATAAAACCGTTATATAAATGAAACAAACACTCCCTTAATCATACGCATATAGGGGTCTTGGACCATATTAGGCTTTGGGTCTTGGACCATACCAAGCTTTGGGTTTGGGCCTATAGTTTTAATTTTCTTTGCAATTTCGTTTGTTTATTTCTGGTTTTTATTCCCTATAAGTAGGTGGCCGAGAAAATGGGACTGAAGGATTTTGGGTTTTTTTTAATAAAATTAAATTACATATAAATTTTTAGTTCAAACTAAATTATGAGTCAAAAAATACGTAATGAGTCCCCTAACCATCCTTTATTTTATATCATGTTTCGATAATACATAATGAACCCTATATAATATAAAATATTTGATCCGTCTTTTCATTTATAATCAAACTTATTTGGGTTACTTTGACCACATTTTAATGTTTCGGTGAGTAGAATCTTCTATACGTTTGCTAATATGATCATTTGTAAAACCATCATGCGACATAAAGTATTAATCATTAGATAATCATTCGTGTTCAAATTTGTTGGTGTTGCCCAGTGATGAACCGTTTTCGTAACAGTTAATTAGAACTGAACCAAGGCTGGGGTTCTAGATGTCACATAATATGTGTGTGAAGATGTATCAAAGATATCGTATTTTGATATGTAAAGAGACTCAAAATACGACAACCGGCAGCTCTATCAAATTTAAAGTTTTCATAATAGATTATCTTAGTGTCTTCGACTTGTATATAATCAAGTTTAAACCGGCATTGGGGGGTGTCTAATAAGATTGTGTTTAAAGTGATATGATTATGTGTTTCCAGTAATCAGTTTGCATAACTCTCAACTCATAGTTTAAATGATCAAATAATTAGGGTAATAGAATAAAATTGTACTAAAGTGGCTAATACTTGATTTTTATATACAACGTAATAACAACATTTTATGGCCCGGGTGTTTCACTTGCATTTCTTCCTCAAAACTAACTCCGAATGAAACTATAACTACTCGGATTCTGTAACCAGCTGCACATATCGATTGATATACTCATAATGCCGTCAAGTGTTATACAAAATGTACAAGAGAAATGATTGGTCGATGATGAGAGGCCAAAGCAAGTTTCAGCTTGTTTGAGCAACTAAAATGGAAAGTTTTAAATCAAATGATCGGTTATTTAACCATTAAGCGATTGATTTAAACATACAGTTGAGCTAAGTTGAGCATGAATGGAGGATGTTGTATAGTATGAACATTGGTTGGTTTAACAAAGATTTACCTTGTTATAAGAAATATCTAGTATCACACATTTTCCATGGCTGTCGATCTGTTGCAAACATAACATGTGATTTACTTGCTTTCTTAGTTTCTTTTTCGTTAGTGGATTGTGATGCTCGAAAAATCTGGTAAATTAGTTGTTGAGTGCTTATATGAAAAGATTAATTAGCTCGGGTCTACTATTCGAAGATCTCGTTCACATATCCCAAAAGTTGCTTATTACAAGCTTTTTTGAATCAACTTTGTTTCTTTTACTTTTTCTTTTCTTATAACATGTCTATTCACTTTCATGATGGCTGATTATCATTCGCATTGAAATGTTAGAGCTCATTTCAGTCGATTGTACAACTTTAAACATGT
The DNA here is from genome assembly GCA_910822075.1 of Senecio squalidus. Lineage (NCBI taxonomy): Eukaryota > Viridiplantae > Streptophyta > Magnoliopsida > Asterales > Asteraceae > Senecio > Senecio squalidus. The sequence goes on from CAJVGC010000590.1 coordinate 31,183,907, forward strand.
GACTAGGTGTATACGTTGTAACGCTTCATATGCAATCCAAAATTGACATCTTACATATTCTTGTTGCGAAAGAAAAGAAGGACATATATGCCCGTATCATGCCAACACTCCGAATAAGTGGCAAGTACTCCATGGCGATTTCATGAAAAGAATAAAGATTGCTGATTCGATTTTGAACTTATATTTTTGCAGGCCATATAATCTTGAATCTGGATGTAAATTTTAAATTGTTGCACTACCAAAATGACCTAATAAAGTCTAGTCTGAGGTATTATATTTCCGCCTCTTTTTTCTAGCGTAACATAGATGGTGACTCTTTAATCTTTAGAGACGAATATGCTTTGTTAATCCTGTTAAACCATGTCGATATTGGCTTATTGAAAACTTTTACTCGACGCTAACATCTTAAAATAATATTTGTGACATAAAGAAAACAAAGTCATAAAGTACTCCTTCCATCCAGTATTACTGGAACCAGTAACTTTGACATGTACGTCACAGATAAAAAGTGCTCCCACTTACGAAAGTGCGCGATAAATACGTCTCAAATGTGACTGATGACAATACTTGAATTGATCTTTTTTTCTTTTCTGTAGGTGTTGTTTTCTTAGTACTAAAATAAGGTGATCAAGACATCAAGGGTATATTATAGAGACCCGGTGTTTTGGTAATTAGGCAGGCCCCTTCTAATTCTTCCCGGTCGGTAGGATGGAAAAGACTCTTTTACCCCTCACAAACTTTGCTCAATAAGAGCATTTGGACTTGGTATGGTAATTGAAACAACTCTCATTACTCAAGTCACGTCAACATCTCACTAATACAACTCAACGCCCCTAGTAACTCACCGCAACTTAGAAAATAAGTCTCACATAACTCTTTTATATTGTATGTTAACATTGGAAGAAAGAAAACACAAAAACATGAGAATGCACTTTACCCTAACAACACAACAGCGAGAATGACCCACGATTGTGGAAGCTCCACAACGAGCCAAGATGGCATGATATACCCAATGCTCTAAGTTTCCTGAAACCTAAGTAGAACCACCAAGTGAACCTAGTTGCAATGAAATAAAATAATGAGGGTATAATTGCGATTTAGCAAAACTAAAAGGACCTCCCAATTCCAGTGAAACAGAAAAGACAATTCCTTGTCTTTCTCTTCTAGTCTTTCTTAAAGAAATGATTGATAAAGTTGATGTTTTAATTAAAGATCTCATCATACACTATCCATCAATTTTCAACTAATAAGACAATATTTTTTGGTGCATGATTAATTTCTTTGTTTAAAGTCATTATTAGCCCACTAATAACATTTTATTACAGTTTCACTGAATATGTAATTTCACATTCACATTCAAATTCATATCCTAATGCATTGGTTAATACGGAATATGTTTTATCTTGAACGAGTCAAATTTAGAAAGGAAAAATCCATTAGCCAAGTCTAGTTTTAATGTATGAAACCTTCAAAAACATTTTATAGAAAAACAATATATTTGTACTATCTATAAAGCATTTGGACTTAATGTTAAATTTTAAGTAGTAATTTTACTTAATTACCCCTTATACTACTACTAAAAATATTTAAATTTTACAACTTATAGATACATAAATGCAAATTCCTTTTTGATTTATAATTTCCTTTATAATCCAAATACCTTTATATAAATTAAAAATAACAAACTTTTCTTGTAAAAATTAAACATTCAAATTATAAATATTTTAATCCATATATGAATTTCTTGAACACTAACACATATACGTTACTTCAGTAATGCACCTTTATAAAATGTTTTATACACACAAACACACACACACACTCCATCTTATTAAATGTAATCGAAAAGATTGTCGAAAATTATTATATATCACCGTTGTAACGCGCATGTACTATACTAGTTGAAATAGTATAGTTATAGTATTATATTTGACCCGACTCGATCCGTGATTAGCATCTTCTAAATTTTTGGTATCACCAAATTAAAGGAATTAAATAAAGCTTGATCTGGAGTCTTGAGTGCATGCTTCATGATCATGAGTAACTTATCAAGATAAATTTAATTAGTCTAGGATTACTTTAATAATTATGGTAAGTAATCACCCACTAAACCAAACCAAACCAAACCAAGAAAAAGGACACTTTTTTCAGAGCTCATGTGAACCATTCAAATTATCATGTCTGGCCACATGCACCACAACCACATAAAGTATACCCTAATAATTTAATTGCAATTCCTCTTCTTTTATTCAATCAAAGATCTCTAAAGTGAAAAAGCATACTATGACATGAGATTTCATCATCTTTGTTCCCTCTTATTATACTCCTATAGAAAAATTACTAATACAATCAGTCACAAATTCAATGTTTTAACAAAAATATAATACCCTAAACCATTTCTCGATCTACCGGGGATACAAATAGTTAACGATAATAACGTCGGTTTAGAATAGAGATCGATAGATTCTTAACTTGTTAACGACTCCGATAATTGGCTTTTGTATACAAGAATTCATCTGTACATAATATGGCATAATGCCACCAACTTTTATTTTCTTTTGTTTAATAACTTTCTCAACTTTATTATTTGTTTGTTTAATACAATTCTTTCCGCGCATACTTAGGGTGTGTTTGGTTGAGGTTAATAGGGGTTAATCAATGGTAATGATAATCATTGATAGTGGTTGGTTTGTTATTGGGTAATCAATCATTGTCCACTATATCTATTAATAGACAATAAAGCATTACTCAACAAAACGAGGGTAATGAAACTGAGTAATGATTAACCCCTCTTTCATTGCTTTTCTCATTCCTTTTCCAATTCCATATTTTGAAACAACCGCCCCCTTAGTAATTAATAAAACATGACAGTTGGTAGTGAGTACCTTTTAAATGATATTAATATAAGCTACATGTTAATGTGGTTTGTTGATTCTTTTATATATGCCGAAAGTGAGAATGTAAAGGATATAATTACTTGATAATGTCTTTTATTTCGTATAGTTTATTTTATGTGCAAGCGATATATAATTATCGGTAAGTTGATAATATAAGAAATGAATTTGAAAAGCTATATCTTGTTTGGCTAAGAGCTATTTGATTGTATTATTCCATAAAGATTTGAACCGAGAACGTCTAGGTTATCCTAATCCTGAACGATTAGGTCAAAAGCCCGTTTGGCCAATAGTATGAGCTTTATTATAGTCTTTTTTTTTTGCTTTAATATCATAACTATTTTAGAAAATGATAGTAACTAAAACACTGCTAATCAGCACGCTTAAGTAAAGGAGGTGCATTTTTACTAGTCAATGTAAACCATCCATTGAATCTACTATTACCCTCTTTTGAATTCGAGATTTTTTATGATCAATCAAGTCTACCGATAACTTTTTCACACATTTCCCATCTTGCTCGCGACCTTTCTATGATCAATCAAGTCTACCGATAACCTTTTCACACGTTTCCCATTTGGCCCTTTTCCGAGAAACTGTTTACCATTTCATGTTATCAATCATATTGTATGCAAATTAAATTTCCCTTGTTTAATGTTTGTAGTTCCACAAATCCTTACATGTTTAAAATTCCCTTAATTTTGTTGCTATTACAACGTTTGTTTCTTGAATATGTTTTAGATTTGACAGATACCGGTTAGAGGGTACTTGCGAAATTTCAAAGTTGGCTTGCTTAAATTTTCTTTTGATAAGTGATCATTGACTAAGGTAAGCAACATCATTCCTAAATAATTTTATATATTGAAAAGCATGCTAAACCATAATTTCTTTGCTTCGATCGCGACATGAACATGACAACTCTTGTTTGTTTGCCAATTTTGTTTTCTTTTTCAAAGAAAAAAAGCAAAGGCAACAAAGAAAAACACAATTAGGTTTTGATTGCAAAAGTTCACCAATTAATGTTTTTAAATCATTTTTTTGTTGTTTGTTTCTTGACTTAAAATAGATGCAGAAAAGTTGAATGGAATCTAAAGAAATCAATCACTTGTTTTTCTTGAATGGAAATCAAGTTGTAGCCCCATTTGCTAAGGTCCTTTTGGCACTTTCTTCACATGAAAGTGTATAGTGAGTACCAAATTTTCTTTTTCTTCTGTTTCGGAATTTCTTTTAATGTACATTGGTGGTGGGAAGAGCTTTTAACAACCGATCGATAAATGTTACTCTTTTGAAATGAAAAAAAAAATGTGTTCATAAAAAAGTCACTTTGTAAAAACTACTAGATAAGGACTCTATTTAAAGATTTCAAGAATAACTCTTGAAAAATAGAGGTAGAGGAACGAGAAAGATATATACGCGGTGGGACAAACGTTTAAACAACCAGTAATGTTACTCTTTTGTAATTTGTAATATGATGATGTTTGGATTGCTTCTTAAAACGCCTATTGCATTAAAAACGCATAAGTTTGGAGTGTTTGGATGTTACCCGTGTATTGAGTTATACTTATTTAAAGATATAAGCACTTTATATAAGCAATTTTAAACACCCCCTAGAAATGAATTTTAACAATAACTATCAGAGAAAAACAATGTATATAGAATTCAAGGACGGTAAATTCTTGCAAAATATAGGTGGTTGGACAAACGTTTAAATAACTAGGAATGTAACACTTTTGTGATAATAAAAACTTGTTTAATACACATTCACGAAGACTATAAAGATTAAAGAAAGATGTTGCCAATAAATATCGGGATGGTCCCAAAAGAAAGGTGGTATAAGAGAAGGGTTTAAACAACTAGTGATGTTACCAATTTGTGACGGAAAAGCCACTAAACATATCTATTCACAAAAAGACTATAAGATTGAGACGAGTGTATAGAATTTGAGGATGATTCTTGCAAATTAGAGGTATATTGATGCACTAGGGGTCATACTCAAACATGTGGACTGTATCAAGAAAGATGGATACAAAGATGTAACGTTATTCCTTTGTGATCAAGAAGTCACTAAAAATGTCTCGATGCAAAATCCGCAATAAAAGCTACATAAAAAGACTTCCTAGTGATTCATTTAAAACGGAAGACTCTTGAAGGACTAGGTCGGGGTCATAGTGTTGAGACTGGCATCAAGAAAAATGGGAGATGGGGGAAAGCCTTCAGTTAGCTGATAACCACAAATATTGGTATTTGTGACTGAAAATTGTTAACCAAGTATTTTTGCAAAAAACAGAAAGGTAAACGTAAGTATCTGCGAAAATCACCTATGGCGTCAAGAAAGATGGGTGTTGTGATTAGTCCTTATATGATCAGTAATGTATTTTTTATGGTAAATTCCATTATATACCATATGTGCTAGTAGCAAATCTGCAAATGTTCTATATATGCAAATTTTCAAAACAATATGTGTAGCAGGAAAATCTGCAAATGCTTACTATTTCCATCAATTTCTATAGTTGGTTGCTAGAATAAAAAACTAGCGTGTGAAATAAGTTGACATTTAATGCAATTTACCGAATTATTTTATGATGCACCATGAGCTAGTCATATAAGTATATAAGTGGATGGCATCAAGAAATATAGAAAAACGAGAGGTTGGACCGGACATCCGTTAATTAAGCAATCGGTAATTCCAATCTTTTGTGTTCAAGAAGTCTTTGAAAAGTCTTTTTGCAAAGGATGCACGAAAAAAATACCCTATATATGCGAAAAGATTATTCTGTTAGTTTTTGCAGAAACAAAAAACTCTTAGTGCACCAATTTCATTGATGTGGATGGTGCAAATAAAGAAGGTTAATGGGGATGAATACTTAATCATCGATAAATACTTCTTAATCATCGATGAAAACTCTGGATCATCGATGAATACTTCTAGACAAATTGCACGATAGCGGTCAAACATATATATGTATGGCACCAAAAAAATGGATGGTTTGATGACAAACATTTGTACAACAAACTAATATTACTCTTTTTCGAGAAAATTTTCTTTGCATACTACAAGAAAAGTTGTTAGAGCTAAAAAAAAATTATGGTATTTAATTAAAAATGTATTACAAAAGTGACTGAATATGTTTTACTTGCACATAAAAAAGATAGGCGATATGGAAGGTCAAGCATGCTAACGAAGGTCAAACATAGGAATCTTTGTAACTCGAAGGTCAAACATGCGAACAACAGGAAACTTTGTTTCATGTAATAGGAAATCATTGCAAAACCTTAATTGTTTTATAATTACAATAAAAACACAGTGATCATAAAGACCGACACCAGAAAATTAAAAGCTTCGTTTTGTTATATATTACTAAAAATCATCTATATATTAATGGGATTATTATTACGTTAGTAATAATACAACCAAATTATATATACAATAAATTATTAATGGTAACTCTTAAATTTGTCATCATCCAGACCCAAAATTTAATTTATTATTCTTGTGAAATCAAATAACTATTTGATGCATTAAAGGAGTCAAGGATACAAATTTAATGTTTAACTGGCTTAAAATATATTAAATTTTACTTTAAAATATGTATTTAAGTTTAAATTAGTATATATATAGTATGTGGCATCCATATAAAATGTGACGTAAGTTGTCATATTATTGGTCTCCTAAAATTTTATTGGTTTGATATATAAAATAACAATTTATCAAGGTTAGATATATATAATAAGTCAATTTAGAGTTGGATATATATACAATAAATATTAGATTAAAGTTTAATAAATTTCTCATTTATCCCTATTAAGATTCATACTTACTGTTATCGGTAATTTAGAACTACAATCAAATAAAAAGTATTAAATAGTAACTAACTAACTAATAAGCATGCGATCGTCGCAAATCCCATAGGTAATTAAAGAATCTTGAATACATGCACTTTTGCAGTAGCGTATAATGTTTCTCTATAATTGCTATTGGTTCTAGCTTTTTAATGTAGATTAATGTTGTTAACCCGTGTGAACAATCTATCATACCTAGTACATGTTTGTGTTTCTATGTCCACTTTGAGCTTTAAATTATATATTGTCTAGTGTTAGGCAACTTTTCAATATGATAACTAACAATAAAATTAGATATAACAATGAATAATATATGCGATAACTCGTTTGTTTACAAGAAATCTCAAAAAAAGTAGTAAATCACTTGTAATTTAGTTCATTATATTCAAATGTAATTTTTTGGAGATTAAAAATCAAGTAAAAATATACATGTTAAATACTAAAAATCACATATAAAATACCGTAGTTTTTGTTGTTGTCCATATATGAATAATACTCATCTCGGGTGAAAATCATTTAAATGTAAACAATTATAAATATGCATGAATTTATATGATAGTTTTAAGTTTCCATGTTTTACTAGATTTTTAAATTTAATAGTTTTTATATGTCAATAAACAAATAATATGTAATTCTCGCAGTTTTTATAATAAAAAAAACGAGTTTATGCATGAACCAGTCCCAGTTATAACATTTATATTCTATATTTTGTCTTTATAAAATTTGTAATTTCATTCTCTAAATTAGTAGGATAATACCGTCAGTCTATAAATCATTTGGTATAAATAATAAGAAATCATGAATTATAGACTTTCGTTTTTATATATAAAATATAAATGATCAATCCCTGTAATCATGACTAGACTATATTGCTGAGCAAAACTTTACTTTTATTATTGTATATGTGTGCAAATTATAGTTAATGTTAGCTCTTTGGGGAAAAAATAAATAAAACCTACTTAATGATTTTTAAAGTATTTTAAAAATGCCAATATATTTTGGAATGTCTTTAGAGCAAATTAGATTTTAGTGTTTACCGTTCAGTTTTATATATTACACAAAAATTATAACTTCATAAGTAATGAAAGAATGTTCCGATTGATTAAAATGTTGTTCTCGTTTTTTCTTTCTTTTGAAAAGACAATGATAAATATAGAAAGTAACAAACCCGTTGCTAACTTTGTGTACGTCTGAAACACCAATTAGGGCAAAACAACAATAATAAAAGTTGTTTACATCAAAACACTATATATTAAAGTTTTACTTAAGTATATTAAACTATTTATTTTATAGTACTTGTTTCTTGTGCGAATATCTAGTACAAATAAAACATTAAAATACAGGTACATGTTATGTCCTTTGCAAAAAATAGATCTACCTACCATTATTAATATTAGTAATTTTCTTAAATAGTATTTAATTCAAATAGGAAATTATTTTCGTATTTTTAATGTTTATATTTTTTTTTATATAGAAATTATCCGTGCATAACACTCAAGATTTGTTCTACAAAAATTATATACCCATTTTTTTTTTAATCTAGTATGATGTTTTGGGATGTAGAATTAAGAACTATTTCTTTAATATAAAACTCATTTAATATTATTAATTTTAAGAGTAGTACACTTCTTCTTGGCTTTTGGGAGTTTGGAGTAGTTAAAAAAATTGTCTTCTAAACAATATGTTAACATTTTCATGTATATTTATAGTTTATTATTGTTTCATGGGACTTGTAAAGAGTCAAAACTTAATAAAGAAATGAGTTTAAAGTATTATATTATATTTATTTATTTAAGATAGTAGTATATTTACATGTGATTATGTTTGTAATTGTCATGTTCATTGTTATTATAAACTTTGTATAATTAAAATTAACAATACTTGTCACATGCAATATCCATAGTTCTTAGATCAATCTAACATAGCTAAAAAAACATAACAATTATAATGATTATGATAATAATAATAATAAGATTAATAACAAGACATACCCCATTACAATCATAGATTTTTGTACATATAGATCATCCCATAATCTTCATCTTTTTTTTTTTTACACAAATCTTAATTTCTTAACCCCACTAAATCCCTTTTCCCTTACTAGCAAATCTGAATTCTTTTTTAAGATTTTGGGGAGATTCAGTTTACATCTAGTTCAGTACTGAATCACGTCTGCAGAAGCCAAAATAGGCTGATTGGCATAAAGATAACTTAGTGAGTTATTCATGAACTCGTCAACAAACTCCGCGCCATTGCCACTTCCACTGTTACCACCACCACCTCCGTTGTATTGATCTTCCTCAAACCCACAACATGTGTCCATAGGGGGATACATAAAAGAGATCATTTCGTTAAGGGATTGAAGCCGGTGGCTGAGCTCACCAGCCTGAGCTCTTAGAACTGAGTTTTCGGCTTCTACACTCACATAATGTTGTGTAGTGATACTAACACTATATATGATTTGGTTGTTCTCTTTCCTGAGTTGACTCAGCTGAGCTGTGAGATCATCTAGTTGTTTTTGCTTCCTCATTCTGGATCTCCTTGCGGATTCACGATTCGATATCATTCTTTTTCTCTTCCTATCATCCATTAAATGTTGAAGATCTCCCTCAGAACCCGAGTTCTGAATAACGTATTGACCTAAACCTGAACCTAAACCTGAACCTGAACCACCCGATGATGTTGTACCACTAGAGGTAGCCATTAAGATTACTAGAGAAAATATCGGATATTAAACAAAACAAGAACCAAATTTGATTATTATTATTATTATTCGGTATATATCTATATATACGTATAAAAATATGGAAATAGATATATAAGTATTGTAACTATAAAGATGTTTATAGTAATCTAATGAAAGCAAAGAGAGCAAAAATCATGAAATGTAATAAAACCAGTAAAGAAAGACAACGGAAAATGATTGAACTAAATGAGTTCGGCGTCTATATGTAGAATTGATCATAAAACCAGAAAGAAACAATTCACTGAGAATTTGAGACATGTATTTCAAACATTAACAACAATAGATTGCACATTAATGCTGATTTTTTTTAATAACAACACATATAGAAAGAAGTGAAAGAGTCGATTTTTGCAGTTTTTGAAACAACAAAAACTCGTGAAATCGACTAAAAGAGCGAAAATCCTTAGAAACTTATGATCTTAAGGATTTGAGGAAGAGAAGAAGGAGAGGGGGAAGAGGCTTGGGAAGGATTGAGGGGTAGATTTATAGGAAAACATTTGAGACCAACAAGGAAAAAAAGGTATCATTGTCGACATCTTTTTTATTAAATAAATCAAAATTATGAATATGGAATCAACACTTTAATTTCAACTATGATGACTTACTATATTATTTGACGTTTCACCAACACTCATAACTATTGATCTATATAAATTTCTGTTTTTCTTAATACATTTTGAAAGTTGTTTTTTATTGAGTACTTGATAAATATTTTTTTTTCTAATGAATATTACCAACATAAAGAAAAGTATCGTGATTGTTATTTAATTTATAGACGAAGGTAAGTTTACAAAATTTATTCTCATTTTCTTTTTAGTAACTCAACAAATAAAATTTTCAAATAGGTTAATAAATGTTTTCAAAAAATTATTGACCTTTTTTAAACATGCTAATAAATGTTTTGATAGAAAATAAATTCCGTATTAAGGTGTAAATGGTAAAATCGAAAAAGCAAAAAATCGATTTGATCCGTTTGAACCAAACCTGAAAAACATGATAAATGAGATATCTTAAACCTTAAGAAATCATTTTGTGACGGGTATTTTAAAAAATTTTAAACTCATTTTATGATAGGTTGATTAACTTTTTTATTTTCAATGCATTAGATTTCCAAACCGAAGCTTATGTATAACTATACATGAGTTTTTATTTCTCTCTACATTCCCTTAGTTTATGAGATTTATTTTCTTAAATTCATGTACTAATTTTAACTTGTATCCCTAATATCATGAATCGTAATCAACGTGCTTGAGGCTTAAAGCCTCATAGACTAGAAGGCTAGAGTATTTGTTATTTTCAAGCACGCCTCAGGCTCAAAGCCTCAAAGGCGAGAAGACTAGAGCAGTTGTTAATCTAAATGGCGCATCTTAAATATATGCATTTTTTTCTACTATTCGATTATCTTCTACATACTTACATGAATTTATTATTCTTTTGAATTACATTTTCTGCGAATATTTTATGTTTTAAGTGTCGTAATGATATCTGAAATTTTTATAAGCAGTTATTATGTTATAAGTAATATATATTATTTGTTTTCCGCACAAGTTAAGCCTCATAGACTTGAGACGCATGCGTCTTGAACTACGTTCCGTCCCTCATGCTCCGAAACCCTTGGCGCTACTGTACGCCCCTAACTTTTGATATTAAGTTTTAAACATATAAGTAATAAGAGAGGATGGCAAATGGGTCAAGTAGGGCCCAAACCTGTTATGAGTCATGAATTATGGATACCACAGCCCAAAAAACATATGCATTACTAGTAGTACTTTGCCTTTTATTTAATGTACCTACAACAAGCATTTGATTTTACTAATTAAGGATGAAACATACAAAGAATTGGAGTTATAAATCCAGATTTCGTTTGCTTTACGAAATGTTTTCTGATATAAGTAGTTTCTTTTTTTCTTTATTAGAAGCTATCATGGTTATATTAGAAACCTCTCAATCATAGTTATTTAGATGTATAGTTAGCAACTCATATTATTTAAAACGTTACATACAAAAATCACGCTTCTTGCAATAATGTTTAGGTTACTCGAATTATCAAAACTTTGTTCCCATATAAATATTAAGTTTTGAGAATATTCTTTTTTCTACGAATAGAATTTCTTTTTTTGACAATTGATTGATGTTTGAAATAGACATACTATTTTAATAAACATCTTTTTTTATTGAAAAATGCTAAATGTAGCCCCCCTTGTTATGGTTAAAGTAGATTTTGCGGTTAATTTACAAGTCAATAAGCATCTTCTACAAGTTGGTGGTAGTTTTTTTTACGGTTTTCTGAGCGGATACTTTTGAGAAGTTAAGGTATAACAATTTTAAGCATAAAATTTGTTTCTTAATCATAACCCCCGGAGGCTACAATTAGAATATTTCTTTTTTATTAGTGGTGTTAATTTGAAAATTAACAGTTACGTAGAAAATGACTTCCTTGATGGTCTTTATCATACCTTTCACTCTCGAGAAGTATCTACCGTTTAGCTTTGGTATACTTTTAGGGACGGTCAATTCTTACTTATAAATTTAATTAATACATTATTGAAGCTAATAAAATTAGTATCGTTGCGAATTTAAAATCAAAGTTGATTTATAGAAGAATCATGAAATTAATTTTCATCTATAGAACCTTTTAAATTCACATTAAAAAAAAAGATCTTCGAGAATTTTTAATGGGAATTAACCCATTGGTAGAAAGTTGTTCACCCCTAAGCGAGATTTCGGGTTTTGAGTCATCCTCTAACGTTTCCTACTTTAGTGAAATAATATTAGAAGATAACTAAATTGGTGTAATGTTCGTAGGGATTTCCTCATTTGATAAATTAATATTAGAAAATAACTAATCTTATTATAGATGTCCTTATGATCTCAAATTACTAATATAACTGTTCTAAAAAAAACATTATAGAAAAACGTTGCTCGATAAGTTGATACCCAAGATACACATATCCACCACTATTCGAGTGGTTTTCATGTTTATTTCTTATAACTATATATGAATATTTAATTAGTACGATTGTTCATGCATGTTGCGTATACAAGCTCTTTTCAAAATTAAAGTTCTAAACTTTTAACGCTAATCCATGCCACATTATTTTTTGTGATAACGTTTGTTTGGTCTACTTTTCAAAAATATGGTTAAAAACATTAGCAATCGAACTGAACATAACGAGATTGAATACACTAGCTTCTTTCGGAATATTAGTTGTATTGACCATGCATATTATTAGCTCGTCGAGTCCTAGATTTTAATTTAATTTAGCTCTATCTATTTATACCTCGTAACGTTTAGCCTATTAGTTCACATACTATGTACAAACCGTTACTAATATGCATGTTGATCATCTGTTAACAACTCAATATTCAAAAATCAACCGTAGTTATAAATTGAAGTTAATATGATCATTAACCGAGAACGTCCTATATTCGATCAGGCTTGGATAATTAACTTGTTTGTATTTTATAAAAAAAGAGGGCCTGTGTGCAGTGTGGTGCTCCAACTTTTTAGGGCCCTGTAGTTGAGATTTCATGCGCAACTGATCATGTCTTTTTCGCCATGTGCAATTTCTTGTACGATTTGCATTCACTTTTACCATGGCGTACAAATTTACTTTATACATAAAGTAAATGATAAATGAAACTAACAACACACGATATGATAATCACGATTCTGAGATTACTTTTACTGACGTGACATTGAGAATCATGATTCTTAGTTTTTAAGTAGTATGATAATGAGGATTGTGGAAGATATGGGACCCCAATTTTTTATTTTTATTTTTTCATTTAAATAAGATTAATATATGATTTTATTAAAACTAAAAACTGTTAACTTTTTACTTTTAATAATTTGTATAATCTCATATCTCATACATTTTCAAATCGACAAAATGTCTTCGACGCCCGAGTTGTGTGCAAAAAAGGTGGCATGGTCCACGTCCGAGTTGCGTAATAGTAATTGTCAAAGTAAACAAACACTAGCTGCAAGAACAAGTTCAACCTAATATAGATAGAGACCCTCATCCGATTATGGTAGAAAAAGGCAACTTGTCTTACGTTTAGTTTCTGACGGTTCAACTGAAACAACTGCCTTTAACCGAATCCCAAACCGATTCAAAGTGATTTCCGCCCCTCCAACTGTCGGATTTTTCAGTTGGAGACTTTGAATCGGCTTGAGATTCGGTTAAAGGCAGTTGTTTCAGTTGAACCGTCAGAAACTAAACGTAAGACAAGTTCTCTTTTTTTTTTCCCTACCATCATCGGATCAGGGTCTCTATCTATATTAGGTTGAACTTGTTCTTGCAGCTAGTGTTTGTTTACTTTGACAATTACTATTAGGCAACTCGAACGTGGACTATCATCCAAAGATTTTCGAAATACCATCATCCAAAGATTTTCTTCCAAATGTCGATCGCTACTCTACATTTAATAAAAGGATAAGTTTTCGTTTCTTGATCCTTGCCAAAAATCGGACAACTAGTGGAATTCAGATCGATATATGCCCAAAAGCTTTAACCAAAACATTTGTCTTTAATATATGTATTTCTTTCTTTCATAATATTTGCATATTAATCCAAATACTATAAAAATGTGTGCAAAAATATAAAGAAAAACGAAATAAGAAAATTAAAATTTTAAAATAATAACAACAATAATTTATTTCTATATATGGTTAACGTGTTTTTAAGTCCGTGCTTTGCTGCGGGTTTAAAAACTTACATTTTAATCGATAGACTAAAACTAAAAGCAACAACCTAACAAATAAGAAATGTTAAAAAAACAACATAAAAAGGAAAATATAAACCTAAAAATCAACATTCAATCGAAATCAATACATAAGTACTGTACTTTATTAGCTTAACTTAAAAAAAAGGTAACGTAACCCAAAATCAACAAATAAACGAAATAAAGACGTAACTACTTTATTTTGTAGCGTAATACAAAAAGTAAATGGTAACCGAATATTTGAAAAGAAAAAATAAAACCCAAAAAGAAAAAACTTAGACTAAATATTAACGATCAATTGAAATGATCTAATAGTAACCTTATTTAATGGTGTAACCTAAAAAAAGAAAAAAATCTGGAAAAGAAGAAAAAGGGAGAAATAAATTAAGCGAGCAGGGTAGCTGTTGTGAGCAGGTTGTCTGCCTGCTACACTACTCATCCATTCAAATCAACATTTCTAAGCGAAATAAAGACTTAACTATTTTATTTTGTATCGTTACAAAAAGTAAATGGTAACCAAATATTTGAAAAGAAAAAAACGTAATTCAAAAAAAAAAACTGAAACTAAAAATTAATAATCAATTGAAATAAGAGAATGATAACCCTATTTAATAGCTTAATCTAAAAAAAGGAAAATCCCCAGGTAAAAATGTTTAACTGGACAAGATAACTGATTTGAACAGGTTAGCTGATTTGAGCAAGTTGACAGCCAAATATATGATATCAATGACTTAAGGATTAATAAATAACCTTCTAGAATTACTTAGAAAGGGGTGAAACTACTTTTAACTGAACAAGTCTAAGAATAAACGTTTATATAATTTTAATATACTTTTAGTATTAATCTAGTATTATTCAAACATAACTATAACTCAAACTTAACCAGAACCATTTCAAAAATAAGAAACTGATCAACAGATTAATATTTTTTTTATGGGTTTTGGTATTCATCTCCTCTGAGGCATAAATAAGACCAACAAATTTAAATAATAAGTATTTAATAAACTTCAATATTATTCTATTTACAACGAATCATAACTCACTTTCCTTTTATAATTAATAGATTCGGTACTGATATGAAATGTGAGTTATGATTAATTATAAATAAGGTAATATTGAAATTTATTAAATGTTTGTTATCTAAATTTATTTATGTTAATCGTCTCGAGAGCGATATATCAAACCTTTTTTTAATGCTCGGATATAAATGTGTGAAAATGAATAAAACTTATTTAATAAAGAATAGTAATTTATTTGAGATTTTCATCACAAGGGTTTCTGACGTAAGATTCCCCAAATAAAGAAAAAAAAGGGGAAATCTTCACAAAAAGCATGTTCAAATAAAGCTGAATTTGAGATCGACTTAATATTAAATACAATATATTTATTTTTATATATTTTTTTAAAAATTATTTAGAAAAACAAAATGAGTTTTTTTTGTTTACATAATACAATACATGGTTTAAACATTCCCAAATTCAAAATATGAAGTTATTAAACTAGTCTAATCATGCTATTACATTCATATTTTTTTACTTTTCAAATCATGGCTATCTATTTTTTCATATACCAAACATGTTTAAGTCGATAAAAAAAAAGATTAAATGTTTTTGTATTTATTCCTAAGCTTGAATTTGATCATAAAATCTTTATATATATATATATATATATATATATATATATATATATATATATATATATATATATATATATATATATATATATATATATATATATATATATATATAGGGTACGGTTCGGCTAAAAACAAATCTTAAGCTAAAAACAGTAAGAACGATTTCTGGCCGTCCATTACATAATTTAGATCAATCGCGCGGTGACATTTACGTAAATAAAAGAAAATTACGGAGAAACATTGGTTCTTACTGTTTTTTATATCCCTGGACAACATTCAGCACCTACCATTTTAGAAAATGCACCTACCATTTTAGAAAATGCATCTAACCAAACCTCAAATTGTTTAGATATATAACATTTTCCATGTATTTCTCTGTCGAAAAACACAAAAAAATGTTCAAACATACGAAATTAAATCAAATAATGAAAATTGAAAAAATGCATCTAATAAAATGCATCTAGTTTATCTTCTCCATTCGAATGATGTGTAATTTTTTTTTCCAGAAACCTTTGTTTTTTTCTTCTTTCTTTTATTCATTTACACGCAGTACACATATGAGTAGTATACTTCTTCTTTTTTTATTTGAAAGTCGACGATTTCAATTTGTGTATCAAATTTCATGGGTTTTGAATTTGATTTTGGATTTACATTTCAAAGATGGTTTAGATCTAATTTTAAGATAAAGATGAACTGGGTTTTGAATTTTAGAATTATGAAGAGAGAGAAGGAAAGTTTAATTGATAATTTAGGAAGCTTTTAAAGAAGATGAGATCGACGGAGAATATGGAAGTCTGAGATCCGTTCTTACCGTTCGTATTATTCGAGGCGTTTGTAGCCGATCCCATTACTATATATATATATATATATATATATATATATATATATATATATATATATATATATATATATATATATATATATATAGGTTGGTTCTTGTAAAACAAACTTTAAGGTAAAATAAGTAAAAAAAAAAATTATAACGTTAGATATTTTGAATTATCGTTCATTTTAACCATATCTCAAACTTTAAAAAACAAAGTTTTGTTGTACATAAAAAAATGGGTAGTTTTATCGTTGTGCATCAAATTTCAATATTTACTCCACAAAAACAATCAATTTGATGCACAACCCATAAACGACATATATTTTGATACATATCAAAACTTGCTTTTTTAAAGTTTATTATAATTGAATAAATAAACATAATACAAAATTACAACATATAAAAATTATTTTTTCATATTTGTTTTACTTATTTTACTTTAAGTATTAGTTTATAAGAACCCCCTCCTATATATATATATATATATATATATATATATATATATATTATATATATATATATATATATATATATATATATATATATATATATAGTAATGGGATCGGCTACAAACGCCTCGAAATATATATATATATATATATATATATATATATATATATATATATATATATATATATATATATATATATATATATATATATATATATATATATTTATCGTGACCACTGGGTCTTGTCCAAGTGGTTATAGTATACTGTCTATCTGTGGGAGGTCGGTTCCTTGAATGATGGGATTGGTGGGTATACAAATGTATACGGCTAAGAGGCATTTTTCAATAAACCTCTTTTTTATATATATTTATCGTTTTTATATCAAATTTCAAATTTGTCAATTCCATCACTATTACCATAAAGCCAATAGAATAGTCTTTGTAGTTGTTTAATTTTGTAGTTTCTCTAAAATATTATTGGCTTTTATATACAAGTCCGACCGAATAAATGTGCTATACATCGAGTATGTTAGAACTTATTAGTAAATTACCCGCGTGTTGCAGCGGTAACGACAAATAGATAGTTAATTTTTTGGATAAACAACTTTTTTTACGTATATGTTTTTCACAATAATAATGCAAAGAGGAAATGTGTTAAATGTTTCACAATATTTATAATATATAAAAATCGAATAGACTTGTCCTGTAAAACTCTCGATACATTACATTTGATGTGTATTTCCTCTGCATTTAAGATTTTGACAGTCTTTACTAATAGTCTAGTATATTTGTGTTGCCACGTGAAATCCCTATCGAAAAAACCACATATATTTATTCGAACGGTAAGTGAGCATTTAGGCAAAAACGTTCGTTTATGTTACTTTATTTAGTTAACAAAACGAACATGAATAAGATACTTTGTTCGATTAATTAAATAAACGAACATGAAGAAATGTTTTGTTCGTTCATTTACATTCATGAACATTTATTTATATTTTCATACATTTTATTCTTTTATTAATGGTAGTTTATTTTATACATTTAAAAATACTTAACATAACAATATATTATTTAAAGTTATTTTTTTTTTCTTGAAAAGTAATTAATAAAATAAATAATTATAAATATGAAAATAAATGTAAATATAAATGATTTCTGTTTAGATTCAGAAAATAAGGTAATTATTTTTATAAATAATTTAGGTTGTGTATATTTATTCGTATTCGTTTATGTAGGTTTAACATCAAAACGAACAAACTTAAATTCCTAACAAACGACATTGAATACAAAATTGTTTTTTAAAATGTGTTCGTATTTGATTATTTGTTCGGTTAAATTTATTCAATCGAACACAAACAAGCCATGTTCGTATCCGTTATATTCATTTATATTAGTACATGTGAGAATAGGTATATTAATTATTGAAACTTTGTATGTTAGAAAATTGTATTATTACTTATTATTGACTCTAAATTTCAATAATTATGTCGTTCATATTTGAAAAAATTCTAAAAATATATTTAAGTCAACTTTTTAAACACGAGCCGATTATTATAAGGAAAAGAAAATTATTATTAGCATTATTATTTTAGCATATATTTTATTTTTCTAAACATAAGTGGTTATTTATAAAATAAAAGGTTTATTATTAGTACTTTAGTACTATTATTTGAGAATTTATTTTTATTATTTTAATAGTTAGCATAATTAGGTGTAAGTTAATTATCTAAATTTTAATATAAGTTTTATTTCAATTTAGTATGACATTATTAAATATGAAAAATCAAAAAAGGAAATATCGGTTGATATTTTAATGTGTTAAATGTAAAATAAAAAGTATTTTAGTAATTTTTCTACTTAAATTTCAACAAAAACTTCAAATGCTTTATATATAGTTAAAATAAATGAGCTATAAATTATATTGATATTGGTATTGATATTGATAGATCAAACAAAAGTTAATACCGCATGAAAATAAAAATAGTAAAAAAAGACGGGAAAGTCATCTTTATATCAAATGAAATCTTTTCTATTTATGGTTAAGTTAGTGACAAATTATGCCGTATACAACACCAAAAGTAAACATGTGATGGACATTCGTACATGTCTTGTCACCTACTTGCCTTCGTCTCGAAGTAATTCTTCTGCTCTATGGTTTATATTTCAAACTCAATGCTAACAACATATGTTTACTCTTTTACAAACCGGTTAATGGCTACATCAGAGTGAAAATTGACCACATTAACATAAAATTAAGCTCATTAGAATCGTTATTTATTCTTTCGATCGAAGTTGAATTCGAGTTAAACAGTTTCTATATAAGTAGACTCATTAGGAGTGGTCGAAGCACCATTCAACTCCCATTGTTTCATTCATTGCATACTAGCACTAAAATTGACGTTAAAACATAAAATTTGTTATATTGCAAAAAATACTAAAATGGTTTTAGTATTGTTTCCAATATACTTTTGTTCTTAGTTTTGCAATCAATTTTGCAAAGACTTTGGTGCCATGATTCAACAAAGACATTATAATAGACCCCTAAAAACTACTATTTCCTCCGTCCCATACTAATATTTTATCTTCTTTTTTCCGGTTGTCCGCTACTAAAAATAGATGGAAAGTTGATTATGTTTACCATATTACTCTTAGTGGAGGTTACTATTACATATTTAAAAAAAAACATTAATTAAATAGTTAAGGGTAAAACTGTCATTTTATAAAAAGAAAGAAAGAGAAATCAATAATAATTATATTTTTCTAAAACTATGTATTTTGTTGGACGACAATAATTTTGTGATAAAAGAAAATAAACATAAACTAATATATATATATAATTACTAATAGTGATGACATTAGTAACATGGCCGACACATTATATAAACACACTAGACATAGAATGACTCCGATAAAACATTTGGAACATTCTTATATTTATTGAAATAAAAAGGGATAATTGGTTTGAAATGTATCGAACTTTACACTTATAAGTAGGGCTGAAAAATACCGACCGAAACCGACTGGCCCGACCGAAACCGACAATACCGACCGAAACCGAAACCGAAATAGTGCATCCGGGGCGGTAGTCGACGTTAACTAATCACCGTTTTCGGTATTCGGGTCGGGTCGGTAGAAATACCGAACAAAACCGAAAAAGGCCCGACCCAACCCGAAATATAAATAGGGATTTATGTTTTTTGTTCTCATGTCTGTGACTGGCCAACATTCTCCGCCAACATTCTCAGGAAAACACCAAAGTAACCATCGTATTTCGTTTTCACGTAATCAGTGTCCTCTGCGCACAAAAGAACGTCGAATCTCATCATTCTTTCGTAATCTTCTGATAAGATTAATGGTGATGAGAGAAATGGAGATAGAAATTGTTTAGTGTAAGAATAAGACCACTCCCATCCGTAACACCAATAACACCATTTTTCGTTGCCACGTCACCATAACACCAACTTAACATAACACCACTAAACACCCCCATCCATAACACCAAAAACTGGGACCCACCACCTTTTCTTTTTTCATTTTCTTTCTTTTTCTCATATTATTTTTAAAACATTATTAATAAAAATAAACTTAGATTAATATTAAAAAAAAAACAATACATAGAAATAAAAAAATAAAAAAAAACATTACATAAAAAAAAATACGTAAAAATAAATAAAAAAACCAATACATAAAAAACTAATCCTCGTCTTCGTCTTCGTCGCCTTCTTCGATATCCAATTCGGCGCGATATTTGTCCTTCTGCTTTTCGATACGAGCCCGATCCCGTGGCGGCAAATTATCGGTTGGCATAAGTAGAAACTCCATTTTCCGATGACGCATTCTGAGTTTGATCTCCGCTGTTTTTGCGAGCTTAAGCTCGCGAATTTCGGTGACAAGGTCTTCGTTAAAGTCCTCCCGTTTTGAAGTAACATCGGAGGAGGAGGAGGAACGTGCGCTCTTAGATGGTCGTGGCCTTCCTAAAGGTCGTGGAATTTTATCATGGCCAAAGAAGTCCGGTTCTGCATCGTCGTCGAGGTTGATCGGGTCAATGGGTTCAGGATTAGCAAACCTTGGCGCGGTATGCAAAACTTCAAAAGCAGAGTGATGACGAAATGGGCGTAGATTTTCGGCTTCGAACATGCGTAACGCATTTGTGTAGACGGCTTTATCATCCTCGCCGCTCGTTCGATCTCGGTGGGCACGGTCATGACATGCTGCGAACAATTTTACACTTCTGCTCATAGCCCTCCATTTTGAACTTAGCGAATTTTTTGTAAAAGGTTCCGTCTCGGCTTTGTTGAAAATAGCCATCACACTAAACCAAAAAGTTAGACCATCTTGGTCGTTTCCTTTTTTACGATCCTCCGAAACATGAATCCAATTCTCCGCCAAGCGCCGCTCTTGGACTTGTGACCACTGAACCGACCTAGACGTCGGAGTGGGGTTAGGTTCATCCGTGGGTTCAGCTACTTTCTTACCCTTGTCTTTTCTCTTACGAGGACGACTAGGTTCGGCTACTTGTGGTTGTTGTGGTTGAGAGAATGCTTGTTGTTGGGGTTGATGGAATGATTGGGGTTGAGGTTGATTGAATGATTGGGGTTGATGGTATGATTGGGGTTGAGAGAACGATTGTTGTTGTTGTCGGAATTGTTGGAATTGTTGGAATTGTTGCCACTCGTTCATGGCTAATTGATGGGGTTGAGGTGGTGTGTTGGTGTTTCCGGCGAGTAGTGAGGTAAAACCACCGGGTTGGTTTTGGTAATTTGAGAAACCCGGTGAGTTAGGCGAATTGGGATCGGATGAAAAGTCGTTGTAGCGAGACATTTCTTTGGGGGTTTTGTGGATAGAATGTAAATTGTAGAGAGAAAGAAATGGTTTGGTGTGGGTAAAATGGTGTTATTGGTTGGGTATTTATAGGGGAAAAAAAAAAAAAAAAAATTAAATTTTTTAAAATTTAGCCGTTATCTCCTCCCCAACGGTCACTTTTTTTTTATTTTATTTATTATTAATCGATTTTTAATAATTAAACAAAAAAAAAAAAAAAACACAAACGCGCGTTGCCTCCGAAACACCACCGCCGGAACGGCGTCCCCCCAGCCGTTAACGGCGTTGTGGGGGGGGGGGGGGGAAACGGTGTGAAGATGCTCGGATGGGAGTGGTCTAAGAATAAGAATGACTGTTACAAGACAATATCTGTCAAATATTCGAAGACCAAATTAACTTTCATTTAATACTTTACACTCCACTCCATTAATATTTTGTACACCAATAGGGATTTATAAATAGGGATTTATGTTTTTTTATTTGTAAGGGTGTTTTGAACTTGAATTTGGTTTGTTGTAATGGTTGTTTGAACTTGAATTTGAATTTTATGTGTGTTTTTCGGTATTTTCGGTTATTTTCGGTTTTTTCGGTATTTTTCGGTCCCAATACCGAACCGACCGAAGCAAATTCGGTTCGGTTTCGGTTTGATGTGTTGCCTATTTTCGGTTTCGGTATTAATCGGTATCGGTTCGGGTCGGGTCGGTATTGGCCCGATGCTCAGCCCTACTTATAAGTATTGTGTATATCCAAATTTTAAACCATGTATTGTATTCATCGAATTACGGTACACGTCTATTGTGTATATTAAATGACATGAAACTTGTTGGTTACTTACTTGACACCTATTTATACCAACGTGGAATTTTTTATAAAACAAAAAGATGTATATTATTAATATAAGATATCATTTTTTATTTATTATCATCATTGGTTCATATATACGTAGGCAACTTAAAACTGAAAAACAAATATGAAATCCATCTGTTAACTCCATTTTCAAACCTATAACAGACTCCAAATTTGAAGAAATAATCCGGTATTGAACACCCAGTCCGTAGTCTAAATCGTGAAATTAGAGTATGATTTTGAGACGGAACCGATGAGAATATGGGTAAGAGAACCGATTGGAAGCCATTGTTGTTAACTTGTACGATTTTGTTTATGATTAATTGGCATCTAGTTCTACGAAATCGGTGTTTGTTTAGTTAGATCTAGGGGTTCTTTTGATGGAAATCAGAAAGGGTTTTTTTGTGTGGCGGTGGAAGGTGGCTGTAAAGAGTGTGTGGTCGTCGGATAGATGAAATTAGTGGTTTTGCCGGAGAGTTTGTGGGACGTCGTACTGCAGATTTCACCGGAGATGGTGGCGGAGAGTGTGATGTCATCGGAGTGAAGTATGTAGGGGTATGTATTGTCTTCATAAGAAACTATTGAATTGACTATGTAAGTCAGCAAATGGGTCAATGTGATGACATGGTATCCTATGTGGCTTCACATATCATTTAAAAATATATTGAAAGTATATAAATTACCGGTAACCTAGACATAAGGTAAAATCATAACACAATAGTTCTTTATAAAAGATTAATTCACACAATATAGTGTTTGAAATTTGAATGTATACAATAATTTTTATATAATTTAATGTATTTCAAAACAATTAACCTAAATAAAAAATAATATACGTAGAGTATAGTGATAATATATTTGGTTGATTTTGATTTATTTAACTTAATATAAATATAACTAATACGATGAATCACAAGGTGATTGTTTTTTTGTAATTTACTCTATAAAGCATGATTTAACTCAAATAATTATAGGGACAATGTTGTAGGATTTAAATCTTCATTTTTTGGTTAGTGTAATACTAGTTTTACGAACCCATATCTGGTGTCTATATATATTGTTATGTTTATACACATACACTATATAATAATGCTCCGTAAAGGTTTGTTGAATCTCTTGATTCAAACCTTTATGTTAGGTCTCAATAAGATCGCAAACACTAGCTAATCAATTACAAATAAGTATTTAGACGTTAATTGTTACGAATCGATTAAGTTCACAGTTTCTTAGTTTATTATAGCGGAAATATAATAACGAAACAATGAAAATAACACACAGTTATATTTCTTCAAAAGGTACAACGATTACAAAGCTCAAGCTCACTATTTATACACAATAATAGTGAGCTTGATAAGTACGAATCCTAGTAATCTTCTAAAAAGATAGAAGATTTAATCTAACAAACATACCTAAAATAAGGCATTACGTTTCATTATGAAGCTGAGTAGTCAGCTCCATAATGCCTTAGTCGCTTTTAGTCACTCAGACTCAGAGTCACTCAGACTCAAATCACTCAGACTAAGACTTTAATAAACAGATTTATTAACTTGGGTTAAATCGTTGATTTTCCCAACAATCTCCCCCTATCTGTTTGGATTAAAGTCTCTTACAATTCATGCATCAAAAATAAACACAAACTAAAATTGTTTACATAACATTGTTTGTGAACAAAAAGACACCTACTACTCATCACTTTCTTTTCTTGAACGATCTTTTCTGCTTCACAGGCACCTCCCATGGAATAGCCTTCTTCACTTCCTTTGCCCATTTCAGTCTCTCAGTTTTCCAATGAAGCAGCTTTTCCATTTCAGCATCAGATTTATGAAACAACATTTGATACTCTTTCTTGATCAGTTCAACTTTGTCCATCAAAGTCCCCATTTCTTCAATTCTTCTAAGGTTATTGAATAACCAACTGATCAGCTTCATTCGGAAGGGGATGCATTGATCAGACTCACATTCGCTTAGCAGAGCAATGCAATGCAATGGTAGATGGAGGCCATATTCAGTCTGTCTTTGGCTTGGAAGCATTCCTCTCCCCCACAGTCAACATAACACAAGCCCTCATGATTTTCAGTCTTCACATAAGTTTTGTCTTGAAATATGACCCCTTTGGGAACAGGATGCAGATAGCTTGTTTCTAGCCCAAGAGATTTAGCCCCAACTCTCACTCTATTTACCGTGCAAAACGCTCTATAGTCCTCATCTGAGATCAGTTTCAGCACATGAGCAACATTAACATTCGAGACAGCTTCTCTTTTTACTTCCATTCTGTGAGCAATGTTTGTTATTCTTGAGCTCAGACTGGCTATTTCTTTCCATTCTTCTAAGCCCAGAGTGTGCATTCTGTGTACCCCAACTCTGAAGGATCCATCTTTGTGATAACACGTGAGCATGAGGTCAGATCCACTAGTATCAGCACAATCCAAGTTTTGGATTTTATTTCTATTTTTCCTCACTACAAAGTTTGACTCAATGTAGTCCAGTCTGGCTTCCTCTCTTAACACTTGCTTGGCCATTTGTCTGTCAGCTTCAATCCTCTGCTTTTCTTCATCAATGGCCAACTCTTCTTCTTCTTTCATCTCAGCTTCAAGTGTTTCAGCTGCTTTCATTGACTGATCTTGTGGATTATCAAATTTCTCCATGTATAGCCCTCTGACAAACTCCTTGTATTTTTCAACTGTCATTCCAGAATTATGAGCATACCTTTGAAGCTTAGCCAGTTTCTCAGCTTCATCTTGTCTTTTCTTGATTTCAATTTCTAGCTCAGTCTGAATAGTAGGTGGCTCTTCCATTTCAATTTCCTCCTCAGTTAGTGGGTCAGTATCACTGTCAGTTCCAACTTTGCCTTTTCCTTTCTTATCTTCTTTCTCAGATTCACTACTTGATAAGTCACTGTAATCAGTCTCATAGAAGACTTCAGACTGACTAGTTTTCAGGTTGAATCTGGTAGTCTTGTAGTATTTCTTCTCCCCTTCATCCCGCTTTCTTTTCAAATCTTGCTTGGGGAGGTCAGACTCAACAGTTGGTATAACTGTTTTCTCCCCCTGAGTCTGAGCATCCCCTTGTGATACCTCAGCTACTTGTTTCCCCTTTCTCATCATGCTGATCTCAGAAGTCAGCTTCAACACCATACCCTTTAATTCCTCCATCTCCTCAGTGTTTTGACATTTCATAGCTTGTAACTCAGTCTGCATTGCACTCAGCTTGACATCAAACTAAGTTGACATGTTCTTAATGGCTTGTAACAGCATAGGGACAGACAGAGCAACCTCAGACTGAGGGAGAGTAGTGACAATAGGGATTGAAACAGGTGGTACAGCTTCACTCCCTCCTTGGTGTTTAGGAGAATGATCCTTAGCCATAGAAGAGGAAGTCTGTACCTCACTCAGTTTGGGAAGTGAGGCATTGACGACTTGTGCAGAAGAGTGTGAGAGATTTGGTGGTACCTTATCGTGGACTAGCACAGAGCTAGTGAAAATAGCCTTAGAAAATGGCTTTGAAACTGAGGGGGGTGGTCCCATACTAGGTACAGGGATATTCAGGAGTGAAATATCGTCTTCAATGCTTACCACATGTGTCAGTGTGGCAGCAGCAGCGTGTTTCTCCAAGTTAACTACTCTAGGGGGGCTTTGGGTAGTCATGGTAGTCAGATCCAGCTCTTGCTCTAGCAGAGGGAGACTGGTCTGATCTACAGCACTGGAGGGGAGTTTAGAACTCTCAGCCGCATGGAAAAGTGAATCCATTAGTGCCTGATTTTTAGTAGGGCTTGATGTGAGTGCTTTTTCGAATGAACTGGGTGAGTTCATCAGATTGGTCGCTTGAGTAGCTAAGAC
This sequence comes from Senecio squalidus, assembly GCA_910822075.1. Taxonomy (NCBI): domain Eukaryota; kingdom Viridiplantae; phylum Streptophyta; class Magnoliopsida; order Asterales; family Asteraceae; genus Senecio; species Senecio squalidus. Next base: position 31,210,528 of record CAJVGC010000590.1, read on the forward strand.
ATCAAGGTGAGGAGTGGACTGCTCAGACTGAGAGGGGATACTCTCAGACTGAGGAAGAGAAAGATTTATATCCATACCTGGGTCAGCCTCAGCGCGCCCTGCCCCACCCATGTCCACCTCAACATCTGCAGCAGGAATGATTACCTCCATTTGTTCGTCAATTCCTTCTGGCTGATCATCTGAGTCTGAATGGTCAGACTCAGTGAGTTCATGATCGATAAACGGATTATCAATCCACTAAAGCATAACTGGGGTTAACCCTGGCTCAGCCTCAGTAATATTGATGTACGTGAAAATCTTTGGAGTCAGCCTGGGAAGAGAGCATGCATAAAAAGTTTGTTCAAGCTGCTCATACACTGCTTTTCCCAGAGCCTCCTCAAAACTTAGTGAAAGGACACGAATGAATGGAACATCATTCGGTCGTTTTTTTTTCAAGGCAAGGGATAGAATCTCTTCAAAATATAGTTGTGAATAAGAGATTCTACGACCCGTTACCATGGAATGAAACAGATGGGTTTCAAATTCATTCATCTGATCCAAACTGCCAGATTTACCCCCCAAACACCTTGTGATACTGGAAAATAAGAATTTCCATTTGCCAGTGAAAAATTTGTATTGAATTACTCCTTGGTTTTCAGGCTGACCAATCAGGGGAAAGGCCTCAGCTCGAGCTTGTTGTTTAGTCAGTTTGGCCTGGAATCCCCCTTCACCTGCTTCATCAATGGTGGGAAGCAATAGGGATGCCCGTATAGTCTCCTCAGAGATGGTGATCGTCTGTCTGCCATCATTATACGTGCCAGTGAGGGCAGTCTTTTCCTCATTGGCGGTGCAGGTATACCACCATTCACACAACACCGGTGGGTACATCACCGTGTCACAAAAATAAGCGCCATATAAGGGATGTGCCTTCATGTATTGAACCAGTTGCTCAAATCCCCTGTTTTGGCGATTGGCGGGAATATCAGCAGTGCCCACCCTGATATTGTCCTTGATTTGTACCCTGCTTTGAAAATCTGCACCAGGAATCATACGAGCAGTAACGTGAAGGATCATGTTTGCATTAGCCATTGATAAGAAATCGAGCAGAAGATTAGAGAAGATGACAATTAGGTTAAAATTTGAAATTAAGTTGAATATAAACTGAAGGAGCGAAATTTAAGTAACTAAGTTAGGAAACTTTCTATTTAGTCCATGTAATATAAACCTATTGACAATTATGACCCTTGAAGTAGAAAAAGATTTACAACAAAAAAAATAAAAAATTAAAAAAAAAACTCTAAAGACTAAAGAAAAAAATAAAAGAAATTTGAAAGATATTTACGAAAATTACATGCAGTCTGAGAGTTTGGTCAGACAGAACGATCTTGAGCTGACTAGCAAGTCAGACAGAAAATTCACAAGCTGACTAAAAGGTCAGCTTGAGATTTATGATTTTGACAGATTAAGGATTTAACATGCCCAGTTCTCCTAACAGATAGAAAAACATGTCCTCACTCAGAGGTTTCATGAATATGTCTGCCAATTGATCATTGGTGGCTACAAACTCCAGTCTGACCTTGCCTTTCTCCACACAGTCTCGAATGAAATGATGTCTTATTTCAATGTGTTTGGTCCTGGAGTGGAAGACTGGATTCTCAGTGATTTGAATTGCACTCTTGTTGTCACACATGATAGGAGTGTTTTGAATCTTGATTTCAAGATCAGCCAATTGGTGTTGCATCCATAGTAATTGTGCGCAACAGCTCCCGGCAGCCACGTACTTAGCTTTAGCTGTGGAAGTTGCCACTGAATTTTGCTTTTTACTTGACCAGCTGACTAGCTTTCCTCTCAGAAGCTGACATCCTCCTGATGTACTTTTCCTGTCCAATCTACACCCTGCATAATCTGCATCTGTGTAGCCAATTAATTCAAAACCAGAATCTTTAGGGTACCATAGACAAAGATTTGGTGTACCCTTAAGATATCTGAAAATCCTTTTGACAGCTTTAAGATGGGATTCCTTTGGGTCACCTTGATAACGTGCACATAGACATGTAGAGAACATGATATCTGGTCTACTAGCAGTTAGATAAAGTAAAGAGCCAATCATACCTCTATAAGTAGCTTGATAAACTGATTGGTGTTTTCATTTCAGAACATGTTTCAAAACCAAATTTGTTTACTAAATCATGAACATATTTACTTTGATTTATGAAAATTCCATCTTTCTTTTGTTCTACTTGTAGACCAAGAAAGAAAGTAAGTTCTCCCATCATACTCATTCTATATTCACTACACATGAGTTTTGAAAACCAAGTACACAACTTTTCATTTGTGGATCCAAATATAATGTCATCAACATATATTTGTACCAAAATCACATGTCCATTTTCCTTTTTGATAAACAGTGTTTTATCAATTGATCCTCTTTTAAAATTGTTTTTAAGAAGAAAGTCAGATAGAGTATCATACCAAGCTCTAGGAGCTTGTTTGAGACCATATCAGGCTTTATTTAATTTAAAAACATGACCAGGAAAGTTAGGATCAACAAAACCTGGAGGCTGCTTGACATAGACTTCCTCCTGTAGCTCACCATTCAGAAATGCACTTTTCACATCCATTTGATACACCAAGAAGTCTTTAAATGCTGCATATGCTAAGAATAGGCGAATTGCTTCAATTCTGGCCACTGGAGCAAATGTTTCATCATAATCAATGCCTTCTTCCTGTTTGTATCCTTGAGCCACCAGTCGAGCTTTATTCCTGATCACCACCTCATCTTTGTCATATTTATTTCGAAAGATCCATTTAAGTCCAATAATAGTCTTAAACAGGGGACGTGGGACCTTTGTCCAAACATTGTTCCTTATGAATTCGCCAAGCTCCTCTTGCATACCATCAACCCAGTCTTCATGTAATAAAGCTTCTTCAACCTTCTTTGGTTCCATCAGACTCAAGAAATTTGTATAGAAACAAAAATTAGTTGTGGCAGTCTTTCGTCTCGTTTTGACACCTTCAGTTAATGAACCAATAACTGACGAGATGGGATGTCCCTTGACAGTCTTGATGTTTCCTATCTCATTGTGGGAAACTGCCTCTAGTTGAGTCTGAATATCATCAGTCTGATTGTCATCAGGCTGAGTAGTTTGGAGCTGAGTTTGGTCAGACTGAGGAGTGTCAGTCTGAGTCTCATCAGTTTCATTTGACTCGGTGTTTTCAACATCGGGGACACTCTGGAATGATGATTCATCTGGTTCATTGTCAGATGCTTGATGTTGATGAGCATTTGCATCGTTCTGATCTTCAACCTGAGAGTCAGCTTCAAATGTGGTTACAAGTAATTCATCACAAAGCTGATTGATAGTGGCTATGTCAGTCTGTGATGATGATTCATCTTTGTCAGACTGAGTAGTGTCATCAAAAGTGACATTAATGCTTTCTTCTACAACCTTTCTTCTTTCGTTGTAGACTCTGAATGCTTTTGCGATGCTTGAGTATCCAACGAACAGTCCTTCATCAGCTTTAGGGGACATTTTACACAACAAGTCCCTTTGGTTTAGAATATAGCATCTACTTCCAAAGATATGGAAATAATGAATGGAAAGGACCTTGTTATGGTACAATTCATATGCTGTTTTTCCATGTCTCTTCACTATGATGGATCTATTCTGTGTGAAGCAGGCAGTGTTCACAGCTTCAGCCCAAAATTTTATCTTCATGTTCCCATAACACAGCATTGTTCTGGCAGCTTCAATTAGTGTTCTATTTCTTCTCTCTGCAACTCCATTTTGTTGAGGAGTTCGAACTGAGGCAAAGTTTTGGACTATTCCTAATTGATCACAAAAGTCTATTAAGACTGAGTTTTTGAACTCAGTTCCATAGTCACTTCTCAACTGGCGAACAATAGAGTTTTTCTGTCGCTGTTCTCTTTTGATCAGACTGATGATTTCTTCAGCTGCATCACTTTTAGCCCTTAAGAATATAACCCAATTAAATCTAGTAAATTCATCAACAATTACAAGAGTATATTTCTTTCCTCCTTGACTCTCAATCCCAATTGGTCCAAACAAATCCATATGTAGCATGAATAAAGGTTCATCAATTGAATGCAACATTTTGGATGGGAATTGAGTCTTAGTTTGCTTTCCAAGCACACAAGCTGAGCAAACTTTGTCTTTGGTATAGGTCAGTTCAGGAAGACCTCTAACCAATTTACTTTTTGACAAGGCATTGATGTTTTTGAAGTTTAAATGGGATAACCTTCGATGCCATAGCCAATTAAGTTCTTCTTTTGTTTCTGTGAATAAACATGTCTCAGCCTCATCATTGGCAGTACTCAGATCCTGGTAGAAGACATCTCTTTCTCTCTTGGCAAGTAGTAATGGTTTTCCCTTGGCACTGTAGATTATTCCAGCTTGCTTTCTGAATCTGACTTCATGGTCTTCATCGGTGATTTGACTCACACTTAGTAAGTTATGTTGTAAACCTTCCACATATGCAACTCTCTTGAAAGTGACAGCTCCAACATGAATCTTTCCATATCCTCGTGTCATTGATACCCCGTTGTCACCATATCTTACTTGAGGCCCATCTTCTTCTTTATAGTCTTGTAGAAAAGACTCCATTCCAGTCATGTGGCTTGAAGCTCCACTATCTAGATACCATTTTGTAGAGTCCTGCACATGAAATAAAGAATATTAGTTCCTTTTGGGTACCCACTTTAGAGTGGATCCATGAACTGAAGCAGATTTAAGTTCAGGTTCAGTCTTGCAGTCAGTTTTGGAGCTGGTGTAGTTCCATTTATTTATTTCCTTCATGCAGTTAACAGAATAATGACCTATGACACCTCAGTATTTACATGGAGTATCTTTGAGACTGACTTGAGATGAAATTGACTTAGTCTTGGTAGGTTTCACAGATGTTGTCTTTGATGGAGATGTGTTTCTTTGCTTTTGAGGTGAAACTGACCTAGACTTTGGTGAAACTGACTTATGTATTGGTGGAGCTGACCAGTGTTTTGGTGAGACGGACTTTTGAAAAACGTTTTTCTGTGATCTAGACTGGGTCAGTTGTTTACAAAACACAACTTCATGTCCTTTTTCACCACAATTGTAGCAAATTCTCTTCGGATGAGTCTTGGGTCTGATGTGATTGGGTGATTTATTCCTGACTAGAGTTTTTACGATGTTGGTCAGTTCCAACAATTGATTCCCCAGTTTATCAATAGTTTTTGTTTCATGACTTTTGTTAGGAATTTTGGAACTGACTTGGCGCTTAATCTTAGGTTTACTCACAACCTTGGGCAAGTCATTACTTAAATGTACTGAATCTTTTTCAGCATGCACATTTGTATCAGTTTCAGATAAATTAACACATTCAGACTGAGAAGAAGACGAAGAATCACTTTTATTAAAAACTTGGGAAATTACAGGTTTGACAAAAACATTTGACATCATTGTTTTTTCTCCTTTCATATAAGTGAAAGTATTTGGAAGAATTTCTGGTTTGAAAACAATTTTTTCTCTTTCAGCTTTTTCAGCTTCTTCTTCTTCTTCAGTCATATGCTTCTTCAGACTGAAGTCCTCACCCAACACAGCTTGAACTTGTTTGGGTACCTGTCTGCTCAAACAATCTTCATTTTTTTAAGGATGATATGCACCATGACTTACAAATTCTTTTATAATGCTCAGTTTCTTCTCTAAATTTATAATTTTCTTTTGCAAGATCACTATAAGCTTCAATCTGAGCATTTAAAAGAACTTTATAACTTTCTAGTTCAATTATTTTATCATCTTTAATTTTCAAAGTATTTTCAAGATCTTTAATCTTTTGTTTGAATTCAGATTGTTCTTCTAAAGTGGTGGTCAAATCAACAAAGATATACTCAAACATTTGACGTTTTTGTTCATTTGTATAAGTGTTAAAATTGTGTACCTTATAAAGCTTTGATTTGTTCCAGTCTGAGTTGCAACTCAGTCTCTCAGCTTCCATCAGATCCTTCTCGAACTGAGAGGCAGATTTCTCAGCTTCAGTCACTTCTTCTGTAAACGCCATTAAGCATTTATCTACCACCTCCTCATCCTCATCAGAAGACAGTTCCTCATCTAGCCATTCTTCAGCAAAGAATGCCTTTTGCTCAGTTTGAGGCTTTTGCGTACTTGAACTGTTGCCTTTCTTGTATTTAAGATACTTCTGTCGGTATCTTTGGGCCCTCTCAGCAACCTCGTCCATGTGTTCAGTCTGAGCATTCTTTACTTTACAGTCAGCAGCCATGTGACCATATTTATTGCATTTAAAGCATTTCACTTTCTTCAGATCGAAAGGTTTCTTTCCTTTGTAACCTGTCTTCTGTTCAAGTTTCATAGTTAACAGAGCAAGCTGACTTTTCAGCTTTTTGACCTCAGTTTCATCATCTGATTCTGAGTCTGAGTGTGACTCAGACTCAGATGAGTCAACTGTAGAATAAATTTCTTTATTCCTTTTGCTGGTAGCAACTAATGCAGCTTCTGGATCTCTTGTGGTCCTTCTTGTGTTTATCTTTTTCCTCTCTTGAGCTTCTTCAAAGTTCAGTAACAATCCGAAAAGACCAGGCAGCTTATAGGTGGACAGTTTTTCACTAACCACAAGAGATGTAATAACAGATTCAAATTTGTTGGGCAAGATGTCAACAAACTTTTTGCAGATTTCATCATCTTCTTTCATCATTCCTAGAGCAGATAGGTCATTCAACAGTACTTGGAATCTTGTATGCACGTCAGCTAAGGTTTCTTTGTCTTTTACATAGAAATTTTCATAATTCCTAATCAGACTATTTAACCTTTGTTCTCTTACAATCGGGACTCCTTCATAAGATACAATTAAAGTATCCCATATTTCTTTGGCGGATCTGCATCCAGCTATCTTGGAGAATATTTGTTCAGAAACAGCATTACCTAGAATGCTTCTTGCTCTTGGATCTAGATTGAAGAGAAGCTTATCCACATCTGTCCACTGTGATTTAGGAGTTTGAACCCACCTTACACGTTGGACAACTTTGTCTCCTTCCTTGACCTCATCAATGTGCTTTCCTAGAATTATTGGTCCTTCCGTTACAGTCCTCATTATTTCTTCATGAATTCCGGACAAATGCCACTCAGCTTTAAGTTTCCAGTGAGCAAAGTTGTGACCACTGAAAATAGGAATACCTTTTCCAGCCATAGCAGGTGTGTTGGATGAAGATGATGACATTGTATTTGAGATTTTACGTATTGATCGTTTAAGATTGGTAAATTTATTAAAATTTAAATCTTATTTGCTCTTATACCAGTTGTTAGGTCTCAATAAGATCTCAAACACTAGCTAATCAATTACAAATAAGTATTTAGACGTTAATTGTTACGAATCGATTAAGTTCTCAGTTTCTTAGTTTATTATAGCGGAAATATAATAACGAAACAATGAAAATAACACACAGTTATATTTCTACAAAAGGTACAACGATTACAAAGCTCAAGCTTACTATTTATACACAATAATAGTGAGCTTGATAAGTACGAATCCTAGTAAATCTTCTAAAAAGATAGAAGATTTAATCTAACAAACATACCTAAAATAAGGCATTACGTTTCATTATGAAGCTGAGTAGTCAGCTCCATAATGCCTTAGTCGCTTTTAGTCACTCAGACTCAGAGTCACTCAGACTCAAATCACTCAGACTAAGACTTTAATAAACAGATTTATTAACTTGGGTTAAATCGTTGATTTTCCCAACACTTTAATATTTAGAAATGGAGTGAACTTTATCATAACCGTCTCAATGATTTTAGGGCCGATGCGAGTTTTAAAATAGGTCTTTTAAAACGAAGATCATGAAAAACAACATTGAAGATCATGCATGAGGGTGTTTTGCACAATTTCACCATTTTGTCCATAACTTCTTCATACGATATCCGATTTAGGTGATTCAAATCGGAGAAGAAAGAAGAAAGAGAGAGCTACAAATTATATTTTGGAAGAAAATTCACCACACCCTCCCAACCAGCGGTTGGATGCAGAAGATTCGAGAAATTCAGCTTTTTAGTCAACCGGCGGCTGGACAAACCCCAACCGGCGGTTGAACATTTTCAACTGCCAGTTGGACCCATAATCAGTGTTTTACTCGAATTAGGAAACTTAAGCATATCTTTTATAAATAGAATGCAATTTCCAGCATTCTAATTACGTTTTTCATACCACAATCGACCAGAAGCTGATTCCAAGAGTGTTCTAGGTAATTCGGAGAGGGGAAGATTTACACGATTGAAGCCTTTCGACCGTTTGAAGATTTTTCTTTTGTTTCGGTTTGATTATACATATTTATTCATCACTTAAACATGTTTTCTGTTTTTTCTATATTTTTGTGTCCTCAAACTCTTAACATGAGCTAAATTTCTCATTGTATTCGCCAGGACAAAGTACTTAGAAAACAGTTTGCATAATTTATCTATCATATTTTAGTTCTTTGCATTTTATTAAGTCTAATCGTAAATCCTTAATTAATTGTGATTTAGTAATTGTTACTAACGGTAATTAATAGATCTAGGCCATAACTGACGTTCGTCTAAACTTGTTAATTATTTATGTTTAATTGAGTAAATAGTTAAACATAGCTTGAAAATGTGGCCAGTAATAGGTTAAGATCACTAATAATTTCTAAATCTATGTTAAAGAAGATAGTTGAACTGAAGTAATAGGTAGACTATAAGACTTTCATTGACGCGAAATCGATAGATTAAATCTTAATAAACTGTGTAGTAATTAATGCATAACTATAGGTGGACAACACGTAGGAGGACTCCTTGTATACTTAATAAAGTTTAGTGTCTTTCCATTAGTTATAGGATAACGAACCTTGACGGGATTAGTTATTTACATAAGTTAAAACCACCATAAAATGACTAATACGAATTAATAGATAAATTATAATAATCAGAGTCTACGGAGATAGTCTGAAGCGAATACATCTTTAATCCAATTGTTAAAAACTTTGCAAAATTAGTTTAATTCCACGTTTCGTTTAATTAATATTGCTTTTTAGTTATTTAATTCAATCGACACTACGTTCATTCAGAACTAAAGCGAACACCCGCCCCCCCCCCCCCCCCCCCCCCCTCCCCCCCTCTTTTAATGCTTTTTACTTAGTTTAATTAAATAATTCTAGTTAAATATAATATAAACATCGTTCCCCGTGTTCGATACCGGACTTACTTTAGCTATATTATTATACGATCGAATATTGTTGCATGTATTGTGTATTAATCTAACTTTAGTAACATCCTGAATAAAACATATATTATAAACACGATTTAACATACCCATCTTTAACTTAACCTCTTGACTCTGTTTCTCAACTAAAGACTTCAAGGTTACAGTTTGATTTGGATCAACTGTTTGAGTAGAAGATCCTCCAACGTCTTTCTCATACAGGAGTCACCAATGGTGTTTCTTTATTAGTTGATTGACTTTCAACATTTGTTTCAACTTCAACTTGACTTGCATCATTACTTTCAACTTCTACTGCAGATGATCCATCTATAGTCTCCTTTTCTTGTCTTTCTATTCTCCTCATGTTTAGTTCCTCCTCCACTCTATTCTCTCTCTTTAGTTTCATGTCTCTAATCACTATCTTTGTTTAAATATCCAACCAATTCCTCTCTACAGTTTCAATTTTCATATGTCCAACAGACCTTGCAGAGAGACCTCCAGCCACAACCAAAGAGTTTTCAATTGAAGCTTGTAATTTACCTCAGATATCTTTTTCTTGTATCCAATCATTTTTTTTTTCCAGTTCAACTACCTTATAGGTATTAAGCTTGCAGACTTCACAACTTTTGATGTTAGTCTACCTCCAGCAGGATTTTCTTTAACATTATTACCTCCACTTGTAGTTTCTTCAGGTTTGTCACCTGGCACCTCCTCCTCTTCTTTTACAATCATTTCAACTTCTTTCTCAACTTCAGTTTCTCCCATTTTCTCATCACCACTCTCAATATTTATCACTTTCTCTTCTCCTCCAAGCTCTTTGTTCCAAACTTCACTTTCACCTAAACCAGTCTTTGGATTCCTCTCCTTAATGTAAACAGTGATAACATCAGTTGAACTCTCATCAACCATTCCTTCATAATATTTATCAAACATTTCTTTATCTAAATTATTCTCAAACTGATCCACTGCTCTGAACTTGTAAGTTGTCTTCTCAGACTTAAATTCTTCACTTTCATCATCATCCGAATTAAAGTCTTTATTACCAGACTTAAATTCCAGATTCAATTCTTCACCCGATTTAACTTCCTCTTCACCCGACTTAATCCTTTCATCACCCGAATTAAAAATCTCATTACCAGAAGTATATTCTTCAATCATCTTTTCTTTTCCTTTAGAGCTTCCAGCTTTCTCCAAATCCTTTGCAATTTTACCAACAATAGACAAGTCAATCTTATTCCTCATCTTTAGATTCACTGCTCAAGTTCTCCCCCTTAGAAACATCATCTTCCATCTTTAATGTTTGCTCCATATCTATATCTTCAAGCACAACAGTTTCATCATCATGATCTTCAGCTTCAGTCATCACCACATCTTCAGTTTCAGTTTTATCTCCCCCTATTTTGGATGCATCATTCAGAGAGAGAGAGAGAGAGAGAAAGAGAGAGTTAAACTTGAAATTGAATCTCATTTGTTTTCTAATGACTTGTTGAATAACATTATGCCATCGTAGCTGACGAATTCATAACTTTTGCTTCTTAACTAGCTTCTCAAGTAACTCATTTTTCTGCTCAAGTTCCAAAACTGTCAAAATGCCAATCCCCACTCCCCCTTTTTTCTTTGACTTATAAACCTTCATGTTAGCACTTGTAGAAGGAACTTCTTTCCCAGTTTTTACAACTAGAGTTGTTAGGGTTGGAATAACAAGTGTAAGAATGTGTGTTTCAACAAGATTTGGCAATGCTTGACTCTCTTCTAGAGTGTAATACTAGTTACCCTTTTCACTGCTTTAAGCTTTTGAAGTTTGAGCAGGAGGTGTGTGTGGTAATTGTTCATTGTAGGAATTTAAATGTGTAGGAGATTGAATGATTGGTGAATGAGGTGGTGGGGATGGAATATTTATAATGGGTGAAAGTGGTTGATTTATGGGTTCTTTTTCTTCTTCTTGTTGTTGTTCTTGTTGTTGTTGTTTATTATCTACTTCTTGTTGTTGATTCTGCAGGTCTTCAAAAACTTGAATAGCCACTTGAGCTTGTTCAATCATGTAAGGAAAAATGGGTTAAATTGTCCAGAAAACACAACTCTTTCTTTTGAAAATGATTTCTTCATGTTGTTCATGATTTTCCAGTTAATGTTCTCATCCACCAATTTTGTTCCTTCAAGCATAGGACATGGAACCTTAGATTGCAAAATGATTTGCAAGAATCTTGGATAAAGTAGAAATTTCTGAGAGCTTCCTTCTGCCATCCTTTGAATGTCGTCCATGATAAATCCAGAAAAGTTGAACTGTCTTTGAGTAATCATGTAGACAAAAGTTGTTTCCAATGCTTGATTCATTTCATCATAACCCCTAGATCTTCTAGAAATACAACAAACCAACACAAGAACTGGGTATCTCCAATTGTAGGAGAACCTAGTCTTCTTAACCATATTTTCTGGGAAATCTCCTTCATAACCAGCTCTTTGACATTCAGCTTAAATTTCCTCAATCTCCAGTCTCTCCAAACCTCCAACATCATCTAATTGCAACACCCTTCTAATTACATCTTCAGTAATAGAAACAAGTTCCATTTGAACTGAAGAAATAATAGTTCTAAATCCATCAATCAATCTATACTCAGCATTCTCCCAGAACTCAACTAATATATCTTGATAGATCACATGATTCTTTGAGATTGCAAAACGTAAGTTGGAATTAATCAAGTAGCCCGAAATGATTCTCCATTCATCATCAACAGAAGAATTCCTCATATCAAAAAAAACAACCACATTATGTTTTGGTTTTTACGAAAATGCCATATGAAATAATTCAAATATTATTAGAACACAAACACAACTATATACACAACACAAAATCATTATAACAAAGTAAAAATGAAACACACCTTATTAAAAGTGAAAAACAGGGGAAAAGAATAAACAAACAATCTAACTAAGGAAAAACAACTCTACAAGCCCTAAAAATCTTAAGAAAAGCTGTATAAGAAAAACCTAAGTGATCGGAAAGGGTAAGAAACAATATTGAGATTAGCAATTTTGATTTGGATAAGAAAAACAATTTGCATGAATTAAAAATGATTATTTGATTTAATACTGTATATAAATGAATTTCGGATTTAAATAAAATTAACTAATTTTCCCACTAAAAGTAAAATAACTCTGACTTAAAACACATAACCTGAATTAAAATTAACCAACAATCTAATTCATCAGTTAACTTTGAAATTGCTTTCAAACACAAATTTCAGTTTCAAAGTCTTAAAACTTATATTCGAGGATATAATAAGTTATTCAAAACAACAAATTTTCTATGAAAATGAAATATTTTATAAAATCCAGAAACTTGTATTTAATTTAAGAAACAACTTGCGTCAAAAATTCTTAAACTCCAGATTTTAATAATTTAAAAAAGACATGATAAAATGCCAAACTTACTCAATTATGTCAAGAAGAAATAAATAAAATAAAATATATTTTACTTAAATATGGCATGTATACCCTATTTTCATGTAAAAACTGCAATGGTTTAGTGTTTTGAATTTAACAAAAAATTTATGAGAAAACATGAACAATCTTCAATCTTTGAGAGACCCCAGTTTACGATTCTACAACCTTATAAACTGTTTTTTCTCTCAAGATATTTTTGATTGTATGCATGTTTTTATGTTCAAAATATTACTTAGTACTTTTGTTCAACTTATTCATTTGTCTCTTCCGTTTATCAAATAAGCATCAAGGTTCTAAAAGGACAACAAACTAGTTTATCAAAGAATTTGGACTTATTCACCTGTCTCTGTCGTTTATCAAGTAACCATCAAGGATCTCAAAGTTAATAAATTATAAAGAACACTTAAAACTTTAAGAGTTTTTATGATAAATAGATTTAAATAAATGCCATAATTTACTGAAAATACACTTTTTCTTTGTTTTCTTCTTGACAAAACTAATTTCTTATTTGACACTATCCATTTTAAGGATTTGATGCAATTTATAAACCACAAGTTACTAGATGTTTCAAAATACAAGAATATATTCATTTATGAAAATATTTTGTTTCAATAAACTATATACATAAAGAACTATATTAACTTATGCTGAAATTTATGTTTTTTTTGACTCATTTGTTAGAAATTTTGTTTTTGTGCAACATTTTCAATTTTATATCGTTTTTGTATGATTTTTGAAAACAAACAAACATAAAGAAAATAACAAACACAAAAACTCAAAACTCAAAATAGAATAGAATGAAATCTTTTTGAGTTTAATCTATACAAACTGAAAAACACATATTTTTGGATTTTAAGTGTACAAACTCAATACCAGACTTCAAATTTCTTAACCCAACTTAAAGCAAAGTACATCAGACTTAAAAACTTTTATAATCCGACTTAAAAACTTTTATAACCCGACTTACAAAGAAAAACAACACCAGACTTAAAAATATATATTTGAACTTTTCCATATTTATCCCCCTCTTTTTGTATTTTGAAAAATAATATATACAAAATGCAAAAAAGAATATTTACAAAAATATTTTTGAGAAACATTTAATCAAGATTCATAAGACCTATGGCTTGAACAAGATAATTGAATCTTGTGACATCAAAGACCTTTGTGAAAAGGCCAGACAATTGCAAGTCAGTATGAACTTTAACCAAACGAATCAATTTCTTTTCAAACCAATCTCTTATGAAATAATGTCTAATCTCAATATGTTTTGTTTTGGAATGTTGGACTAGATTCTTAGTGATAAAAATTGCAACAGTGTTATCTATGTGTATGGGAGTATTCATGAAGTTAAGGCCATAGTATAACATCTGATTCTTAATCCATAAAACCTGGGAAGTACAAGAACCGGCTGCAATGTATTCTGCTTGAGCAGATGATTGTGAAACAGAGGTCTGTTTCTTGCACTGCCAAGAAACTAGCCTATTTTCCAAGAATTGACATCCTCATGTGGTAGATTTCCTATTAAGATTGCAACCTCCGTAATCACTACCTGTGTAAGCATAGAAGTCAAAGCTAGAGTTCTTAGGATACCAACGTCCTAAAGAAGGTTGTCCTTTAAGGTATCTAAAGATTCTCTTAACAACAATAAGATGGGAAACCTTAGGATTTGCTTGAGATCTAGAACACATGCAAACTCCAAACATGGTGTCAGGCCTGCTTGCAGTAAAATACATTAAGGATCCTATCATAGACCTATACATATGTTGGTCAACACTCTCAGCATCTAAATCAGGATGTAATTTGGCCCTAGAGTTTACGGGAGTTAAAGCAGATTTACAATCAGTGAATCCAAATTGAACCAACATGTCTTTGACATACTTAGACTGATTAATTAAAATGCTATTATCCAATTGCTTAATCTGAAGTCCTAAAAAGAAGGACATCTCTCCCATTGAGCTCATTTGGAACTTAGAGTGCATAACAGATTCAAATTCCTTACACAAACCATCATTAGTTGACCCAAAAATGATATCATCTACATAAATCTGCACAAAAATAGAGTCCTGGCCAAATGTCTTAATGAATAAAGTTTGATCTATGGTGCCCCTAAGATACCCACTTGAAATCAAGTATTTGGACAATGTATCATACCAAGCTCTAGGAGCTTGATGTAACAATATAAAGCTTTATCCAACTTCATCAGATGATGAGGGTATCGAGGATCAATGAAACCTGGAGGCTGACTAACATACACAGTCTCTTCAAAAACTCTATACAGAAAGGTTGATTTAACATCCATTTGATATACCTTAAAGTTATTAAAAGAAGCATATGCTAAAAACAATCTTATGGCCTCTATCCTAGCAACTGGAGAAAAAACTTCATCATAATCTATATCTTCCTCCTAAGTATATCCTTGAACCACAAGTATAGCTTTATTCCTTACAATTATACCTATATCATCTCTTTTGACCTTAAAAATCCATTTAACTCCCAAAACATTCACTTCTAAAGGTCGTTCCACCAAAGTACCTACTTCTTGTACCTTAAACTGCAACAACTCCTCTTGCATAGCCTCTACCCAACTATCTATAGTCATAGAAAGATATACATACTTAGGCTCAAATTGAGACATAAAGCAAGAAAACAAACATAAATTTGCCAAACCAGTGTTGCTTCTTGTCTTGACTCCATCATACAAATTTCCAATAATATTACTTAGAGGATGTGTTTTGTGAACTTTCAAAAATGAGTTAATTTCCTCAGTAATATTATCAGAAAGATTTGTTTGATGTAGCACAAGATCGTCAAAGAATAAAGAATCATGATTTGCTTCATTGGTTTGTTCTTGGCTTTCTTCATCAAAATTGTTAGCACTTTCTGCAATTTGATCAATTTCTTCACCAGAATTAAATTGATCTTCACCCGAGTTGTTTTGACTTTCAGTTTGTGAACCCGAATTATCTTGTGCTTCACCAGAGTTTTCTTGAGTTGCAATCTCTGCACCCGGATTATCTTGTGCTTCACCAGAGTTTTCTTGAGTTTCAATGTCTGCACCCGAATTAACTTGTTCTTCACCAGAATTAATATCTTGGGCATACAAAACATTGTCTTGATCTCCAATTGAAACGGGAATGTCATCTTTGGAGAATATCTCCATCATTTTGAATTTCTAAAGAATCTTGACTAACAAATGTTGAATCTTCTGGTGAATGTGCTTGATTATGAATTGAAGATTGAGATACTTCACTTGCACTTGCTTGATCACAAGATTCCTTTCTTGTACTAATCTCAAAACCAACAATGTCTTCAATATGAGCATCAGTTTCTTTAGAAACCTGCACCTCTTCTGAAACATGTTCTTGACAAAAACCATTAAAAGAATACACAAGTATTTAAATCAAATAACCTATCAGCACCTGAATTATTAACATTTGGTGTATATTCATTGAATATCATATTGATTGATTCTTCTATGGATCTAGTTCTCCTACTGAAAATCCTATAGGGATTTGAAACACTAGAATATCCAATAAAGTATCCATCATATGTCTTAGAATCAAAATTTCCTAGGTGATCTTTGGTATTCAAAATAGAGCATTGACACCCAAAAGATTTGAAGAATACTATAAAAGGTTTTCTCCATGAGAACAATTCATATGAAGTCTTTCCTAGGCTCTTAACAACATGAATTCTGTTATTGACATAACACATAGTGTTCACTGCCTCTGCCCAAAAGGTAACTGGTAAAGATGATGCACTTAACATTGCTCTAGCTCCCTCAATTAAAGTCCTTTTTTTCCTTTCAGCTACCCCATTCTGTTGAGGTGTTCTTAGCGAACTATATTGTCTAGTAATTCCCTTATGAGCACAAAATTCATTCAAGTTGCATTCTTAAATTTTGTACCATTATCACACCTAATGATTTTAACCTTTTTACGGCAAAGATTTTTGGTTTGCACAACAAAGTATTTTATGATCTCAAGTGTCTCATGTTTATGAGCAAGGAAAAAGACCCATGAAAATCTTGAATAGTCATTTGTGATGACTAAACAGTAAGATTTCATGCCAAGACTTTTTACACTAACTGGACCAAATAGATCCATGTGTAAAAGATGAATAGCAGTCTCTACTGAATTTTGAGTCTTAATTTGAAACTTGATTTATGCTTTTTACCTTTTAAACAAGAAATACAGTGGTCATGTAATTGAAAATTCTTTTTAGGTAATCCAGTAACTAGATTATCTTCTACCAATTTACTCATGTTTTTAAGATTTACATGACAAAGCCTTTTATGCCAGAAATCAGACTCTTTTTTAGTAGTTTTGGAGATGAAACAGTTTGAATAATCATTTGATTTAACTTTGTTCAAATCCAAAATGTACATGTCTGCATATCTTGGAGTTTGCAAAACTATCATATCCTTTGGTATGACAGATTCAGGCTTGAGAATATAAAATAAATTCAGAAGTGAAACCAGTTGTGTACTTGTTATCACATATATGAGAAACTAAAAGCAAATTGTAGTTCAATTCTTTCACAAAGTTAACATGTTCGAGTGTCAACTGTCCATTTGAAACTTTCCCTTGTCCAGTTATAGTGTCACCCATGTCTCCTCCAAAAGATACATAACCTCCAATAAAAGCAATGACTTCTTGTAGTAACTTGAAGTTCCCTGTCATATGCCTAGAGAATCCACTATCCACAACTCATATATTGTCTTTAGGATCAGTTAGATTGCTCCTGCACAAACACATTTTTTAATGAGATTTGATATCCAAGTTCTTGTAAACTTGGAACTGAATCTTTTAAACTTGTTAAAATTTAAAGTGATCATGAAATTTCCTTTTAGGTATACAAGTTTGATAATCCGAATTAAAACTTTCATCACCAGAGTTAAAACTTTCTACATCCGAGTTAAAGTGTGAACTCAAAATTTTATCGATTTAAACATTTGTTCCTCAGACTTAAAATTTTGTTTACTAGAGTGAAACTTAAAATTTTTATCATCAGAGTTAATGTTCATTTCCTTCGATTTGAAATTTTTACTATCAATATGTAAATATTTTAACTCAGATATAGAATATTTTAACTTAGACACAGGTAATCCAACCAACAAAACATGATTTATTCTACCAAATCTAATCACATTCACATTTTTAAATTTTTCATAGTTAAGCACACATTCTTTAAAATTTATTCTGTCAGGATCGATATGGTTTATGTAAACCCAACACATGTTGAATGAAGATCTTGATCTATCAAAGAAGTTTAGCAGCGGATATAAACACTTTGATATCACAAGTTTATTGATCAAACGAATATTGTTTACAAAAGTAAAAGAACAATAACGAATATCAAAATGTAAGCCTCAATATATTAATCTTAATGAATGATCAACATACGTGTTTTTCTTAATATAAGGATCTATGTATATATAGACCTTGAGGCTGACCTAGCTAATCTAGGAAACGACTTTACAATCACAATTGTATTATAACTACAATCACAATTGCATTATAACTACAATTGCTAACAATAAGGAAGAGATAATTACAAAAATATTAAATAATTATCTAAATTACACATGCAGTAGTAACACGAGACGCGCAGTAGTAACTGTCTTCAGGAGAAGTAACTATTAGTCTTCAGCAACATTAACCAGTGCATGCAGTAGTACATGGTATACATGCCGTATTAACTTGGCAGTAGTAATGAGCAGTATTAATGAAATTAAAGTTATTTAACAAACAGTTTAACCCCAACATATTCTACCAAATTGCAGTTTAACAGGCATTTTAACACATTCAGACACACTTTCAAACTTAGATTTCAACCAACATTTCACTAACTTGTGTCTCTTTTTGCACATATTGCACTTTGGTTTCCTCTTTGATTTTCTTAGTTTCAACAGTCAAAGGTTCACTAACAACAATTTCATTCACAATCAATTCATGTCTTGAAAACACATAATCATTCATATTATGAAAATTATAACATCTTTCATTCACACAGTCATGAACACATTCCACAAATTCTTCTTCAATATCTAACGGATCTAAATTTTTACACAAATTGACATTAATTTGAAATGAAATTACAGACACCAACAGACTCAGAACTACATTCCTTAGCAATCTTAACAACATTCTTCTCTTCAATTAACTCTTCAGCACACACACAATTACTTGACTCTTCTACATTATGACCTGCTACAACATTAAAATCAAAATTAATACTAGTAGTAGCATGCAAATAAATCACATTATTCACAAAAGAGAAAGTTTCATCAATATGTTTCAATTTCAAATCAACATTAGACTGTAGCACAGAAACATCATCAAAAGTATTCACATTAGATAGACTACTCTCAAAATTTGTAGATTCACGTTTGACATAATAGTTATCATTAAATGGTTTTGGTACAACATTAACACCAATACCAACCTTAGATTTGCTCACAATCTGATTTTCAATTATACCATTCAATGTTTTAGATGACAAACTAAATTTATCAACTTGAATTTTTGCACTTTCAAACTCATGTGTTACATTCTTGAATCTATCAAATAAATTTTCATGTTGAGTTTCTAGTCTACCGAATTTACCATCGTACACATCCACATCATTCAAAAGTGAATCAATTTTCTCTTTATAAACCTTTTCTGTTTTCAAAATTTCTCATTCATGAAATTTAATTAAATAAATTTCTTTAATCAAACTTTGATTATGTTCCCTAGTGTATTTAAGAGTGTTTAAGCATTCAATAGAACATGATTTGGAAAGTACCTCATCAGCTACAACTGAATCAATCTTACTCATGAGAGCTTGAACCTTCTTGTTCTTGAAATCATCCTCCTGAACTTCATCCCATTCACCAATTGTGATCAAAGCTTGCTTCTATCCACTTGAGTTCGATTCATCATTCCCAACCTTTCCTTCTGCAGCTTACTGCTTCTTTGGATCATCTTTCACTTGGTAACTATTCCTTTGATAGTTGTTATTCATACTTCTAGGTGCGCTACACTCTCTAGCAAAGTGACCAAACTCATCACGGATGAAGCATTTAACCTTTGACTTATCAAATCCAACTATATCTCCATTCCTTCCTGGAGTTGTTCCTTCCTGTCTTCTTGAAGAATCTATCAGCCCTCACACTTACCATGGCCATTTGCCACTTCAAGTCAATCTCTTCCAAGTCATCGGGATGGATTTTTTTAAGATCCTCTCTAGCCAGTTCAGCTTGAGTCAAACTTCCAGCTACAAAAGCTTCATAACTAGAAACAAAAGCTCTGTACATCATGTGTTTGCCTCCTAACCCATTCAAACTCATTACATTCATTCCAAAATTCACATTAGATGACTGAAAAGCACTGGATTCACCACTTTGATCAGAATAACCTCCATAACCATCTGCATTGTATCCAACAGATGATTGATTAGTTGAATAACAACTTCGAGAATGACAATTTGTATGAGATTGAGGATGAGGTTGAGCTTGATTAGGATAGAGAGTTGAGTTCACAGGAATTTGAGCTTTCAAATCATATCCATAAGTGTTTCCAGTTTGCTTCTTATCATCAATATTCATGTCAACTTAATATGATTGAAGAATCCCAATCAATTCCACTAATGTCATTGCATTAAGATTGGCAATTCTTTTGATGATAATAACTTGCACTGACCACTTAGTGGGTAGAGAGCCCAACAGATTCTTACAAACATCACTATCCTAAAACACAACCCCAACACTCTTTAGATCACTAACCAGTAATGTGAATGTACTCACTTGTTCAGACAAATTCTCACCTCTTACATATTCAAAAGATTCATACAACTTCTTCAACATGTCCCTCTTGCTTTCCTTAAGCTCCAGACTACCTTCATAGCTTAACTCCATGGCATCCATTAACTCTTTACCTGAAGAACAGTCTTTGAAATTATTATAAGTTTCATTAGGTAACCCCAATATCACAGCATGAGTTTGTTATCTGCTTCAGTGTATCTTTCAGGTTCCACATCTACCATACTAGTACCACCAGTCTCTTGCACCCTTGGACGATGAGGACTGTTCACAATTGAGTTCCATAACTGGACTTCACTATAGTAGATAAATGCCTTGAACCTAAGCTTCCACATCATGAAATCGGCTCCTTGAATGAATTTTGGAGGCCTTCCACCAGAACCGGTTTCGTTATCGTAGTTCAAAACTGGAGCAACCATTACTATAGCATAAATTTGAATTTATGAACTGAATTTTAAATTGGATGAACTGAATTTTAAATTGGATGAACAAAATTTAACTCGGATGAACTAACTCAACACTAAATGATTCAAACTTGATCAAATTTCCCGAAACTATCAACACACTCTAATGAAAAACTCTAACAATCAAATTCACTCTTGGAACAAACAATTAATACCGAATTTCCTTAGTAACGTATTTTACTGCCAAATTTCAAAACTACAAATACTCAAAACTTTGATCTTACTGTCTAATCCTTTATAACTCGTCTAAACACCTTAAATCTAGCTCACTATCACTCGAAAACTGAGCTGAATCAATATGAATTGATTTACCAGCTCTGATACCAATTGACAGGTCTTGATCAATCTCAAAAGAATAACTAGATGATTAGAATCACTAACATGTTGCGGAATAACGAATTAATGATTGAGTTAACGAACTGAACAATGAATCAAAGTATATTTGAGTAAAATGAATATTTCATTCAAAGCCAAAAATGGCGGGATAAACAATCACAAAAGATATTTCACTCACACAAGCGCCTCTTCTCATCCCACCTGCGGTGGAAACGCAGGGTGTGATCGATTGACGATCGTCATAACACAAGTAGTTACAAATAGAGATAATCTATATGAAAAGAAATAAATATAGTATGTCATGACATCGCCACATACAAGAGGTGATCTTGTAATGTAAGCTACGCCACCCACTACATTCCATAAAATAAAACCAAAGTACCAAACATCATACAAAATCCCAAATGAAAGAACAATGGCAAAAACGCCCCAAAATGTTCAGTACGATAAGAAATGTAAATAGAGTATGCCACAAATGCTATGCAAAGCTATAAGGTCTTCTAAGTCCAATCTTGATAGCTAGTCCCTTAGTTCTGCTCATTACCTGAAAACAAAGCTTAAAATGTCAACACAAAGGTTGAGCGAGTTCACTGAGTATTTTAAGTAAAACAGTTTAAATGATTTACGTAAAATAAAGAATGTTTCTATAAAAAGAAGTTTCCATTTATAGAAAGTTTCCTGAAATAGCAAGTGAGTCTCAAAATAGTAATAACAGTTCAAATAGTGTAACTAATGCATATAAATGTAAAAACAGCTACGCACATCAGTAAGTCCTTCTACTGATCGTCAGTAATTACCTTAACTGACATGAAGTGTATCGGAAGTTACCTTAACCGATAGGATATATGTGTCAGTAGTTACCTTAACTGACTGAATGTCTTACGGGTCGGTGGGGAACGGTCCACACAATAAGACTAAGCATGAATTGACCATTTAGCCCTTTGGCACCATAGTCTGACTATCACTAGTAAGTACACTCTACTAGCATGTATGTATGTATATGGGGGGGGTGTCTCTACCAACGTAGTCACAGTATAGCAATCATCTCATTTGAAAACAGTTTTTAAATGCATTAGGTTTTTATTACATTTTTGTAATTGATTTGTACTCAAAACATTTCATAATGAAAAGTAGTTTAGGTAAGCTTTGTCTTCCCCCAATTTGCACAAATAAGTGAAAACAGTAAAAACGTAGGGGCAATGAACTCACCTTGAAGCGTATGTAAGAGAAATAAGCTAATAATAACAGTAGTAGCGGTCACACGTCAAAGTCACTTGCACTAGTCAACTGAGCTTCCTAGAATAATTTATACATGACACCATGTAAGTAATTAAGACTCAAACGCTTATCCCGAATAAGTTTACTCAAAATATATACGTTAAATCAAGTTTTGCCAACTTAAGATTTCTCTAAACGATTGATTTTTCCTACAGCAGTAACTTCCGGCATTTTTATAAAATATCTACTGAGATCTAAAATTCGTAAAAAATAATATAAGTAGTAAACTCAGTAGAAAAAAACATACCAAAATATCAAGTTCTAATTCGTCAAAATGAGGGAGATAAAAATTGTACAAGTCGACACGAAGTTTTACGTTTCAGAAATCGGGTTATACCAACGTTCACTAAATGTCAATTTTCGAGAGTTTGAGAAAGAACTTGATGATGAGCCTTATATATCCGAAAACTAGACTCCGAGTCCTACAATATGGAATTAATCGATCAAAAATATTCTGTTAAGACCAAGATACGACCCGTTGAAGTTGGACCACTGAAACTGTTCGGAACTTACTGAACGGCGCAACAGTTTTGTAAAATACTTTTGACTAAGCAAACCAACTCCGTTTTCCATATAATTTATATGTTTGAAGACTAGACTCAGAGCACTATATTTTAGAACCAATAAAAATGCAATTACGACCTGTTATGACTAAGATATGACCACGTGAACTCGGAACAATTAAACTGCCATATTTTCCTAGAATTTCCCGACTTTGCAAACATGTTTAAACTTTTAATTTAGACATCATATGACCTAGGGTTTTATAAAAAACGATTTTTGTAACTAAAATACACAATAACCTACTTTTAATCCCAATAATCAAAACAATTAAAAAACAAACTAATCAAAGATAGAAATCAGGGTTTGTATAAACTTACTAGCACCTTGATTGTGACATTCGCGAATTTCACGGTATTATTCTATCGTCTCGTATTCGTTTTATTTATTTATATTCGTGTTTTGACCCTATTATATTTCTTTTATGATTTATCGTATTCGTATTTTATGAGTATCGTATTTGTATTTTATGCGTATTTGCGTTTATCGGGTATATAGTATGTGATTCGGATCTTTATGTCGGGAACGTATAGTCTAAAAGTGCCTTTAGTATAAGTCTAGTATGCTCTTATGATAAGTTTAGGGGAATTATGCCTTAATTATATGATTAAGATTAACGTTTAAAAAGTATTTCATCTTTAGTCCCTTCGGAAATTTTATTACGAAACTAGTCCTACGCGAGATTCTATTTCAAAATTCATCCCTCACCAACCTTTTGTCTTTATTAGAAAAATCAGAATTTTTATTTTGTCTTTATCCTCTACACACCTTCTTCTCCAAGTAAACCCTACACACACACCTTTCTCTCTCTAAAAACAAACTCCATTAAAACCACCACCTTCTCTCTAGCTTTTCCGGCGATCCGACCGTCCGATTTTAGATCCGAGACCGGATTATTGATCACCATCATCACCTCTATCTATCCTCCGAATTTCATTACGATCAAGTAAGTATTTCTCTATTTTGGTTTTTAACTTTAACCCATTTTTATCCAAACTCGTAAATCACATTTTTACCGTCCAAAACCGAGATTTTATTTAGGATTATTATTCCTAATAGTATTCTGGACATAGGGTTATGTTTATAGATCATATGGACATTGAAAACACCCCAAAAAGTCGATTTCCGGTGATGTTTCGTAAAATTCCGGCATAGCACGTAATACCACTATTACGCTCACGAAATAGCTCACGTAATACATGTCTCCATATTACGTTCACGTAATACTTGGTCTCATGCACGAAATTCTTTATAGCTCACGTAAAAGCCACCATAATCACGTAATAATAGTATTTCGTTCACGAAAATCATGCATGCATGTCACGTAATTGGTGGTCATGCACGTAATTCCTTTTGTTTCTAGTAATTTGGTTTGTTGTTCACGTGAATTACCTGCCACACATTTAATTTCAGCACATGACAAGTTATTATTATTATTATTACTAATATGAGATTACACAAGTTATTATTATTATTACTAATATGAGATTACACAAGTTATTATTATTATTACTAAAAAAAAATATTGCACAATATTTAACTTTCCGAAACGTTCGTATTCTGTCATATCGATATTCCTTTGGTTATTTTAAAATCCGTATAAAACGTTAATCATTAAGGCATAACCCTACTAGACTTAGAGATACTTAGACATATTTTATTTACGTGATGTATAGGGCACTTAGACATTGAAGCTTGACGGTATTATTGTATTTCCCGACACATATAAGGATTTGGATTGCTTTGCTATCTGTGAGTTATTCGTTGCCCTTTTTACCCTTTTTATATTTTTGGGCATGATTAGCGTTAAATAAAAGTATTTATGGTATGTATGTATTATGGTATGATTATATGCGGATAAGTATGCTTTAGATGATCTCACCCAACTTGTACCGCCTATGTGGTAGTACAAGGCCCCGTATACACACCTGTTAACTTTGAGCCACCGGAAGTATATATAGCGCTATATGGGTCTAACAAACCCTCATTCTAATACGTTATTATGATAAGGGAGGAGCCCTGTCCGTATTAGTAATGTTACGACCGTTTATTATTATCGAGAACAACCTGGTTTGAGACACTAGGTGGGGTTAGTTGCCTTATTATTGTTATGGTTCAGGTGTACCTTATATTTCCTAAAGCTGTTATTTATCCCGTATGGTATTTATTTTATGATATGGTTATGATTTTATGAAACGATTATGGCACCGTATGGTAATAATCTGAATATTTTATCGAAAGGCTTTGTAAACTTCAAAATATATTTTTGAAATATCATTTTCAAAAGACTTATCTTCAAATCTTATCTTTTGGGTCAAAACTTATTGAAAACCTTTACATTACTATGTTTTTATTTACTATTGCGAATAATTCACCAACTTTATGTTGACGTCGTATTTTAACGCTTTTCAGGGATTTGAGGTTACCTATTTTGATGCTATGCGTTGATTTGGCTACTTGGGACTTTTGCTGGAATTTATTTTGTATTGTAATTCCTTAGTTTCCCAAACTCTGTAGTCGTAT
Source organism: Senecio squalidus (assembly GCA_910822075.1). Classification (NCBI taxonomy): domain Eukaryota; kingdom Viridiplantae; phylum Streptophyta; class Magnoliopsida; order Asterales; family Asteraceae; genus Senecio; species Senecio squalidus. Next base: position 31,236,142 of record CAJVGC010000590.1, read on the forward strand.
TTTTTATACTATTCGGATGACTGTAATAAGTACTTTACTTCAAACTCTTTATCTATGTTGATGATGTTTGGTTTATTTATGTTTGATATAACCTTGAATCTCTGATACCGTATACACTGCGCACCTCGGTTCCGCCATTTCTATGCGGGGTGTGACAGAAGTTGGTATCAGAGCCAATGGTTATAGCGAACTAAGTGACCTTACGGAATCACTTAGACTATGACCTAGGCTTTTGGACCTATCTGATTTACTCTATGTGCGCATTTCCTTCTTTTGTGGGCCTGTATGTGACTCGTGTGCTATATGTGCTTTTATTTCGCTTTTTATGTTTTGAGGCCTGCTCGTTTTAGTCGCACATACAGTTTATCGTTCTGATTTTATTCCGTTTGATATTCGTAGAAGATGCCGCCTAAGAGAACTTCTACTAGAGCTACTAGAGCCACTCCTGCCGCCACTGCTACAAGGAGATCGGCAAGGCGAGGTCGCGTCCCTGTGAGAGCGGGTGCTACACCTCCGATTCCCACTGCTACCCCCAATGTTACTTCTGCTACTCCGAACATCAGTCAGCTGATTGCGGAGCAAATTGCTGCAGCTATTCCAGTGATTGTGGCGCAGCTTAAGGAGACACCAGTGCAAGATGCTGATTTAGGGTTTGAAGAACCTGAGATGCAAGATGTTGAAGCGGAAGGTATGGCGTCTGGGCGCGATGGTTCCGATGTTGGCAGGGCAGTGCACGTAGGAGTTGGTGGACCAAGTATTGTGATTGAAGATCCACCCAGAGGCTGTTCGTATAAGGCCTTCCTGGACTGCAAACCTACTGAGTTTAGGGGCACTGAAGATGCAGTTGCTACCCTACAATGGTTTGAGAAGATGGAGTCCGTATTTGACGTATCAGGATGTGCTGATGAGAGCCGTGTTAAGTATGCTACCTATCTGTTCCAGGGTAAAGCCCTCACTTGGTGGAACTCTGTGAAGAAGGTTCAAGGTCGAGCTGCTGTCACCTTGATGACCTGGGAGAATTTGAAAGTTATGATGAAGAAAGAATATGTGCCGTCGTCTGAGACGCAGCGATTGGAGGATGAGTTTTGGAACCTAACTATGCAAGGTTCTAACTATCGTGGGTATGTGAACCGCTTCTATGACTTATGCGTCCTGGTTCCTCGTCTGGCTCGTACTGAGAACGAGAGGATTGAACGGTTCGCGAATGGTTTGCCGCAGACTATGCGAGACCATATTATTTCTCATCTTCCGGGTACGCTTCAGAGCGCCGTTGATATTGCGGGTAGGCTGGTCGCTAGTGCAATCCGTGGTGGTACACTGCAGCCAGTTGTGAGTCGTAGGGATACTGGTAGATCTGCTAGAAGGGATGGAAGTAATTCGAGGAAGAGGAGCCGTAGCCATGACCAGAGGCCTCAACTTCCTCAGGTGTATGCATTGACTGGTGCTGGAACTGGTTATCAGGGTAAACACCCTAGGTGTGACACTTGTAATAGTGCTCATGTGGCTAACGTAGCGTGTTGGGTTTGTAAACGCTGCAAGAAGTTAGGCCACACGGAGCAATTTTGTAGAATAACTGTTGGAGCATGTTATGAGTGTGGAGAAATGGGTCACCTTCGTCAGCAGTGTCCCAAGCTTGCATCGTCTACTTCCCATCCTACTCCTGGTGCTGGTACTAGTGCTAGAGGAAACCCTGCAAAGAGCCGAGCTTTTGCTATGGAATCTGCGGAAGCTCATCAGGATCCTACCGTCGTTACTGGTACATTTCTTGTTGACGATTATCCTGCTTTTATTCTATTTGATTCGGGTGCCGATAGAAGCTTCATTTCTAGTGACTTTCGCTCCTTAGTAAACCGTACCTCTAGTCCCTTAGAGCCTGCCTATGAAGTAGAAATAGCTGATGGTAGATGTGCCTGTGTTAAGGAAATTATTCGCGATATCTCTCTCGTTTTAGCCGATATTCCTTTTTCCATCGACCTTATTCCTATGAAACTCGGTAGTTTCGACGTCGGTATGGATTGGTTAGCGAAGCATAAAGGAGAGATAGTCTGTTATGAGAAGCTTATTCGTATTCAGAAGCCGGATGGAGATCAGTTGATTGTACACGGAGACAAGGCCGGGAAACGCCTTAAAGTTATTTCTTGTTTGAAGGTTCGCGAGTATGTCCGTCAGGGTTGTTCTTTATATCTTGCTCACTTGGTGAAGAAAGACTCTGCGATAAAGATCGATGGTGTACCGATTGTCCGCGAATATTCTGACGTTTTTCCCGATGACTTACCTGGAGTCCCTCCCCAGAGACAAACCGATTTTCGTATTGATCTTATTCCTGGAGCTGCACCTGTTGCTAAAGCTCCGTATCGTTTGGCTCCTTCCGAGATGCTCGAGTTGTCGAAGCAAATTCAGGAATTGGTAGATAAGGGTTTTATTCGTCCTAGTTTCTCCCCGTGGGGTGCTCCTGTTCTCTTCGTTAAGAAGAAGGATGGCTCTATGCGTTTATGTATTGATTATCGGGAGTTAAACAAGTTGACTGTGAAGAACCGTTATCCCCTTCCTCGTATTGATGACCTATTCGATCAACTTCAGGGTTCTTGCTATTTCTCAAAGATCGATCTTCGTTCTGGTTATCATCAGTTGAGAGTTCGAGAAGATGATATACCTAAGACTGCTTTTCGTACTCGGTATGGTCATTACGAGTTCATGGTGATGCCGTTTGGTATGACAAACGCCCCTGCAGCATTCATGGAACTAATGAACCGTATTTGTCGTCCGTATCTTGACAAGTTCGTTATCGTATTCATCGACGACATTCTTATCTATTCCCGAAGTCGCAAGGAACATGAAGAGCATTTGCGTCTTGTTCTAGAAGT
>CAJVGC010000590.1:31239105-31298424 GCA_910822075.1 Senecio squalidus
GATCACTTGGTTCGGTCTCAGAACCGAACCAGGTGATCGGACCCTACGTCGACATGAAACTTCTTTTATAAAGGTATCGTATGCAAATGATATTATACACTTCTTTAGAACTTGGTTTTTAGATATGTTATTGTCTAATGGTTTTAATACTTAAATTAATTTTTGTTTGAATTTAATACTTAAATTAATTTTTGTTTGAATTTTGGAGGTCTCTAAGTATTTTTCAAAAAATGGTTTATCACATGTTGTTCAGAACTTTACATTTTCATTGTAACGTCTTTTGTAAGATTTTTTCTTAAAATTTTCGAGAATTGAAACCTTAAGAAATTGACAACATATATTAATAACTCGGTAAAGAGAATAAAATAAATCATTTGAACATTTCAGACATGGTTAATTATAACATTTCATTTAAGAAGCTCATTTGTCTATTACGTCCAATGTTGTAGAACTCGTTACTCGTTACCCGACCGATCGATGACCGAGTAGCGAGTACTCAGATTACTCAGATTACTCGGTGATTACTCGGAAAGTACTCGGATTGGAATTTTTTTATTAAATTTTATAATTTTATAATTATATGTATAATTTATATAAATTTATGAATTTATATATATATATATATATATATATATATATATATATATATATATATATATATATATATATATATATATATATATATATCATTCTGGAAAAAAATAACATATTTATTATTTAGTATAAATTATAGTAGAAGAAACATTATCCTATACATTAAATCTCATCGTTGCTTAAAAATGTGTGCTGGGTGGGCCGTTTGGGCCTTTATTTCGGGTAATTGGTTTATTGTTTTTGGGCCTCTTTTTTTGCCTGAACTTTCTTTCACTGACACGTGTTCTTCTGTTATTTTAGTTTGCTTTTGTTTTGCTTCATTGCTGCTTCTCTTTTGCCTCATTTTGTCTCTGCGTTTTGGATTGTTGCTTTTAGAGGTATGTAATTACTGTTTTTTTGGGTTTGTTTCTGCTTTCGTTTCCAGTGTTTATTGCTTTTTCATCATTATCCCTCCTATTAAAACTGATCAAAGCATAGGATGTTGTGCCAATTGGGCCGGATTCAAACAATTTTTGTTGGGCCTTCTTCTGGTTTTATATGGGCTGTATTTTCTGCTCGATTTGGTTTTCTTTCTTGCTCTGCCACGTGCCCTTCTACCTTGCCTCGCTGTTACTTTCTCCTCGCTTTTGATATGGACAGCATCATTGTGGTAAAGGTTTACTTAGCCTACATCTGTGTTCGAACTCTTTCTTCGTCATAAAATGCTCTATACCTTGTCTCCCCCTAATCAAATCCGCCATTGTTGTTTTCTCACTCACCCAATCAAGGTTCTTCACAATCCCAATTCGTCAAATCGAATCCAAATCAATCACTCCAACAAACGAATCCCACCATCCAATTTCACTACCGACATCTTTTACTCCCTTTCCGCCATTGATAAACACCAAGAAAGCCAACAGCAAAACGACAATTACAATGACAATTACGCCAATTACAACGATAACTACAAACCCTCTATCTATTTAAAAAATACCCACAAGAAAAAAGAGGTTAAAGAAGTGATTATTGACGTGGATAAAGGTGAATCTAGTAGGCATTTTGTCGAACATGTGGTGGGCGGATTTGAAAGCGGCGGTTGGGCAGAGGATTAAAGTTGAAGGGTTGTTGTTTTCGGTTTCGGTTGTTACGAAAAACAGGAATTGGGTGATGCCTCATGTGTCTGTGAGGGATATTAGGTGGATTGATTGGGCTGCTTTGAAAAGAAAAGGGTTTGAAGGTGTTGTGTTTGATAAAGATAATACACTTACTGTACCGTATTCTTTGGCGTGATGGGGACCGATTTCGGAGTCTGTGGAGTCGTGTAAAGCGGTTTTTGGGGATAATATTGCGGTTTTTAGTAACTCTGCTGGTGAGTTAAAGTTAGGAACTTTGTGGTTTTGTGATGGTTTATGACTTTTTTTGTGTGTTTTGTTTTATTTGTTTTCGTGATTGTTTATGGTGATCAGGGCTCGAGGAGTATGATCCTGATGGTAGGAAAGCTAGAGCACTTGAATATGTTATCGGGATTCGAGTTATTCGACATAGTAAGTCATTCATTTGTAAGATATACATGTGTAAGACTAGGATTCCTTACCCTGCAGCCATAGCCAATTAAGATTTTTTTTCGAGGTTAAGTTACATTAGGACCTCTTAGGGCTTTTTGAATGTAGACGGACCCGACCTTTTAAGGCTTATGCGGGTTATACTGATTAGTAAGAGACCTAATACATAGTTTTGGGTGCCCTTGATCAAACGTATATCAGTCCGCATGTGACTTATACCGCTTCTCGTGTGTTATATGTTGGACTATTTTTGCTGATTTTTCTTTTTGGTATTTTTCTAAGTTTCCAGCTTGCCAACTAATGTATTTATAACGGAAAATGTGAATTGATAGAACTTTGAAGCTAATAATACGAGAAAATGTTGGCTTTCTTACGTTGGCTTTGTGCTTTTGTTTGTTTAACCTAGAGATGAAGAAGCCAGCTGGGTCAGCTGAAGAAATTGAAAAATACTTTGGATGTGATTCGTCAAAACTCATAATGGTAATCGGTATTTTTAATTAGTTTTAATATGGTTTTTTATTTAATTCGAATAAATTAGTAAAACAATACTACATATTTCAGGTGGGTGATCGTCCCTTCACAGACATCGTTTATGGAAACAGAAATGGTTTTCTTACTATATTAACTGCCCCGCTCAGTCTTGCAGAGGAGCCTTTCATTGTTAACCAGGTTTGTTTTCCCTTTTATCATTGTTATGAAATTTTTGTTTGACCCAGAAACCAAATCGTTTTAAAACATAACGTTTTGATATTAAAATCGAATATCATTAAAAAGGTCCTTACAAAAAAGAATAAGTAGATACTAAATACAGCCAATTTAACGAGGTTATCTATGAATCGATGAGTGTTATTTGACCTTACTTTATTAGTAAGTACTCTTTGTTTCTTCCCATTGTGCGATTTAGTAAAGCAGCTATATTTCAATATGTATCTGATAATAAAAATACCAATGGGGGTGGATTATGTTACTTCCCTTCCGATCTCTATACGCGCAATTTAGTGGTATTTTTGATAAGATGTTCATATTTGGTATTTGATTTGTGGTATGAAAGACTAATAAATCGGTACTATGTCAGAGTTGCCGGTTGAAATGATAACCGGGATGTTCTAATCGTGAAGAAATTGGGTGTCGGGTGCTATAATGAATAACATAGTGAAAGTAGGATGACTTTTGTATGCGTTTAACTCATTAACCCTATAGAGATTAGTTTTATGTGATTTTAAAGTTGAGCTATAATCTGCAGGGAGAAAGATGCTTGCAGTTCTATCCAGGTTTTTAACCGCAAACTAACTAACTAAGTTGCTGAAATGTATCTTATAGATATATGTATATGTATATGTATGTGCAGGTTAATGTGAATCCATCGGCTGCCGAGGCTACTTTATTATCCCTATGCCACTCTCCTCGACCATATCAAGCTTGTCAGTTCATTATTGGTAACTCATCTCTATTATTTCAACCTACAACATCTCTTTACGTTTTCTACTTAAATTGTTATTCAAAAATAGTTGAATGCTATAGCTTGCCATCGATTGTTAAATATATATTTCTTATGTTTACTCTCTACAGAAAATTCTACATTTCCAAATGCGAGATTTCAGGCTGCCACCGCAATTCGAGATGCAGCAATACGAGAATGGTCATTTCTTTCACCAACCCAACAAAACGTGAGCGGTTTCCAGAATAAACAACGGAACACAACAAACCCACTTTTGTAATAGGCTAATACTTTCATGACGAAAAACAGCAATCTATGTATGTATTTTCAATAGCTTTTGTAAACACTATATATTACGTATGAGTAGCATGTCAACATCTGTCATCTACCCAATTCGAACTTTTTGTAAAAAATGTCAGACGACTTCGAAGTCGTGCAACGCAAATTATTACTATCATTACCGCACTAAATTCGACGTGCACTCGAACTCGTACGAAGCACGAGAACACCTCTAGTTTAAATTAAAATTGGATATATTCTTTATAGACTTTAGGTTAAAAATAAATTAAAAAAGCCCAAAATAAACAAAAAGGCCCAATATAAACAAAAACGCCCAACAGCTTATCCTAAACCAAACAAATAACATTTGCCGTCATTCCTAGTCGATTAATTGTGAAGCTGAATAATTGATAGAGAAGGGGGAGTGAGAGAATCCAGCGATCGAGAGAGAATGATCGATTTTCAGAAAGACGATTAAAACCCACGAGTTGGCGAGTCGGACCGATTCGAACGATTTTTGGGCGAGTTGAGCGATTACTGAGTGAGTTTCAACAATTTTCCTCCGGTTTAACCAAGGACGAGTAATATTAACGATTCAGACCAAATCGCCTCGTTCAAGGTCCGAGTAACGATCACTCGGAGATTACCGGCCGAGTAATTGGGTTTTACAACACTGATTACGCCCCTATTTTAAATATAAAATGATTTTAACTTTTTGGGGAAAGACAGAAATTTACCTGAAATGTTTATATGTTTATAAATCAAATGTTTTTTTTTTACTTGGACATGTTTAGTATGTTGTATTCTAACAATGGTGTGTGGGTTACATTATCTTTTCGATCTTACTATGTATTTGACTTTTGTGAAGTTTACAATACAAAGTGCTTTGATTACGTGTTCAACCTTCTACGTATTTGACTTCAGCTAAAGTTGGCAATGTGTTTTGATTACAATAAAGATATCGTATAGGAAGTTGTTTCAGTTACAAATGTCGTTGTGGTTATTACATTATTATCATACAAATACTATCCAAAAACACGTATTTAAATCGTTTATATTATCGTTTGTATTAACTATTTGAAATTTCAAGTTATAGGTTTCGTATGACAAAGAAGATGGTATTTTTCAAGGTTGTCAAGATCGAGATCATATCTGAAATCGTTTTTATGTCTGCAAGATCGGAATCGAGATCGTAAGATCCTACTAAAATAGTACAAAATATTATGATCTATATAAAATTTATATGTTACATAAATCTTTAATATATAATAAAAGAGGGGCCTTAAATGCCACGTGGCGATTTAAGGTCCTTTGGATAGATTAACTTCTTTGATTTCAACCGTAAGATCAGAATGATGATGTTATCAAAAACTATTTTTATTTTAGACCCCTTTACAATACATAATTACATTCTATTTTTCATTCTATCTCCACTAAAATAAAAAATATAATTATAATTTAGTTATAAAATTTCTTAATTTAAACTATGATTTACGTTATTGTTATTCTAAAATCGTCTAATACAAAATATCAAAACATGTGTATAAACATAAATGTGTATATGTTATTATAACTATAAACAACATGTGTATAAACGTTAATATATATATATATATATAACATTGTCTTTTTATAATAAATTAAAATCTATATAACATAAAATTTACAATTTAATTTTTATTTTTATCCCCGCTAACGCGGGACAATAATCTAGTTATATAAAAAGTTATTCATAATTTATATCAATTGTGAAATACAAGTTTATGTGTTTAACATTTAAAATGATGAAGGAAATAATACAATATTTTCCTTTAATATTTATTAATTAAAAAGTCATAATTTTTTTTAAATTAATATTATAAAATTTAAAATAATAAATTTAACTAGTCTCAATCTTTTAACTTATTATTAGTATTTATAATTTGTTTTAATATGATAATTTTGAATGATATAAAGATGATTATATTTAATATGAAGACAATTTGAATTTATTATTTTGTTAGGTTTCGATTTTATTATACATTTGTGGTAGAAACATACGAAAATAACATTTTAAATGAAATGTCATAGATTTAAAAAAAACAAATACAAAAACAAAAACAAAACAAAAATAAAAAACTAATAATCAGAAAAAGACAAAAAGGTAGGATCGGACCTGCTAGCGATCCTACCTCTACATCGATCATATATAGGCCTGAGCATAAACGAGCCGGACCGGCCCATCAATGATAAAGAGGCAAAACACGGCCCGATCTTTGGGTCCCCATTTTCCTGTTTTTCGGGTCTCGGTCCGGTCCGGTTAAAAACCGGTTTACACTAAAAATAACAACTTTGGGTCCCCATTTTCCTGTTTTTCGGGTCTCGGTCCGGTCCGGTCCGATTAAAAACCGGTTTACACTAAAAATAACAATTTTTGTTACAGCCTAGATTCGATCCCAAGACACTAAAAATAACAATTTTTGTTACAGCCTAGATTCGATCCCAAGACACCAAGCTGGCAAGGTGTATATCTTACAACTCAACTACAAGATGATTTTGTTATTGTTTTGAAACAAATGTTATTTAAACCAACAATAGTAATAATTTAGTTAATAACTATAAGTCAAGGGGTGCTTTTTGTAACTTTTCTATAAACGAATTTAATCAAATAAAACCACAATTTTTAATCCTAAAATCCCATGCAGACCTAATTTTGAAACCTCTTTTCTCTGTTTCTTACTTCTTATTTTATATGGCTTCCAAACCCATCATTAAATCACAATTCATCACTATATGATCCAAATTAATCAAGTAACTTTATATATTTGATTTATATGTTGGGTTTAATTAAAGTTTTATACATTTGATTTATATGTTGGGTTAAAGATCAAATTTATGCACTTGATTTCTTTGTTGGGTTGAAATTAAACTTTATACATTTGATTTTTTATTTAGATTATAAAGTACAATATATATCTTCTCCTCCAACAGCATAAATTAAGAAATTTTTTATTTTTTTATTTTTTTATAGTAGTCGAATAGTATCGGGTTTGACCCGACCGGGCCGACTCGGACCGACACAAAACCGAACCTGCCCGAGTCATAGCGGTCCGGTTTTCGGTCCTACTTTCAGTGACTATTCGGTTTCGGTTCGGTCTGGGTTGAACCGTTTGCTCAGGCCTAATCATATGCAAACTAGGATCAGTTTTGACTTGTAGGATCGTACGATCATACGATCCTACGAGCAGGATCGCGATTTTAACAACCTTAGTGTTTTCCGTTTCAATTCAGTTTTTTTTAAACTACAATTTTTATTACGGGGATTTACGTACACTATTTTTCTCAAACTTTACGCACTCACCAACTTTGTTGACATTTTAAGCGACGTTTTCAGATAATGATCAGGCATATGACAACTAGAGATTTCCAAGGACTTAGAGGACTATTTCTTATGCATTTGAACAATTACAATTATTAAACTTTGGTTATTCATATAATGTATTCGTTATTTGTTTAAACTCTATAATTGTATTACATTCTTATTTGGTGGATTGACTCCACAAGACATAAGTATTTGCTTATGATTGTGCGACGTTATGACCCATGGTTTTAAATTTTATATTATTTCATATTAGATATTCTATGTTATTGTACAAAGTGTTGTGACGATTGTCAATCGTGCTGCATTCTATATTTCAGCCAAAGGTGGAGTGTGACATTTTGAAAGCAAAAAACTTAAGCTTAAATTGAAATGTTGGTGGCGGTTTAGATTGGAGTCGAACTCTCAATGGGCAAAAGTGGTTACAGAGATTCATGGAGAATGTGGAGGGATGCTTAATCAGATGGGAGCGGGTCAACATAAAATAGTTTAAGAACGAGTTCTTAGTTGTGGTGCAATGATCGATAAAGTTGGAGTCCCATTTTGTAAGTCGTTTGTGAGAAAAAAATGGTAATGGTAACAGTTGCGGGTTCTGGCTGGATGCTTGGCATGAATAAGGAATGTGTTTAAAAAATGTATTCCCACGTCTTTTTGTATTGGAAACAACTGTTGGTTGTTATGTCATGGAGCGTTGGGTTTATACAAATGGGTCTAGGACTGGAAAGTGGACTTGGCGAACTCAACCTAGCGGGGATCTCATACAACTATTAGAGTTATTATCCGACTTCTCTCTTAATTCAAATTTAGCAGACGGGGGGAAGTGGATGCTTGATAAGGATGGTTCGTTTTCGGTATCAAGATTGTCCTCTCTTATTGACTAGTGTCTTTTGAATCGTTATAAGACAACTCACAATCAAATTTGGAACAATTGGATGCCCATTAAGGTAAACCGTTGCATTTGGAGAATTATGCTTGACATACTTCCCACTTATGTAAATCTATCAAAGAAAGGCGTTCATGTATATTCAGTCGCATGGCCCCTGTGTAATCGTGATTCGAAATCCACCGAGCACGTGGTTATGTTATTCCAAATGGTTAAACCTATTTGGTCGAAATTATGGGCATGGTGGAATGTAGGTTCGAATGTTCCTAGCAATATGCAACATGCTTTGTCATCTAATTCGTCTTCGGTATCTACCAGATCTAGGGCTAACAAGGCTTTCGATGTGGGTGTGGTTGTTAGAGAATTGGCGCAACAGAGTATGTCATTCTAATGGCAGTGAGCATCATTGCATTCTTTACAAAAACTTATTTTTACAACTTCAAAAGATTTCTTGTTTATGCCTTTAAAACAGGTGTTTTGTGATAAGTTTGATATATTATCATAAGGTTTCTTAGACATATTTATTAGGATGAATAACTGTTCAAATATAATTTTATATATTTATCTATTCTTAAAGTTTAGATTTTTTTTTTTCAAAGGAACCAAATTGTTGACAAGAGACATTGTATTGTATTAGTATTTGTTGTGTATGTTTACATTTTATTTTATTTTATTAGAGTGCTCACAATTATAACATCGAAACCCATGGTTTAATAACCACGTTAACATATCTCAGCAAATAACATAACACCAAAAATACCTTCCAACTAGGGGTGTAATTGAGCCGAGTCGAGTATTGCCAAGCTCGAGCTCGACTCGATTACTAAAACTCGGGCTCGAAACTCGACTCGAACTCGACCGAGCTTTAATTTTCAGACTCGAGCTCGATTCGGTTACTAAAACTCGGGCTCGAGCTCAATTGGTTATACATTTCAAGCTCGAGTTCGATAAATATTCGTTATATAAACTCGACTCGACTCGCTGTATATACATAATACCTTATATAATATGTATTTAAAAGGTTAAAAGTGTAATTTAACATAAACTCGATAAGGCTCGCGAGCCTCACGAGCTGAGTATCTTTGAGCTCGAAGTCGACTCGAAAAGTTACTCGAGTAACTCGAGCTCGAGCTAGACTCGTTTAAATCGAGTCGATTTCGAATAATTTGCGAGTCGATCTCGAGTAGCTCGCGAGTTGTTTCGTCTCGTTTACACCCATACTCCCAATCATAACACCAAACTCTGGATCCACCTATTTATATTAAAATTTATAAATATTAGTTAAAAAAAATAAAAAAAATACATAACACACATTACTTAAGACTTCATAACACGACCGACCAGCCACAACTCAAGCCATAGAGACATAACACACGACAATAACGCTATGATTAGGTACGCCTTAACTAGTCAAGTTTTAGGTAGACAATCAAATTATAAAAAGTATTTAAACAATAAAAGTCAATCCCTTGTTATTTACACCACATGTCACCGACCTGTAACCGAATCATTCTCAATAACAATAATACTACCGTTTTCAACAGTAGAATAATTCCTCTGACTAAATCCATCCCTTCATCCAAACACTCGGAATCTGCCACGTGTCACCTTCACCAAATCGCGGTCCCACCTATACCCCCCTCTCTCATCGCCTTCATTGTATTCATCTCCGATATTTTTATTTTAATTTTATCTTCAATAATTTATTTTTGATTTTAATTTAATTTTCTTATCAATTTCGCTTAATTAAAGGTATGTTTTTTCTTCAATGAATAACTAATTAAGTATAACTTTGTTTATCAAAATTCACCTTTTTTGAATTTCAATTTTTTGCAGATTTTGATTTTTTGTGATTTAATTTCGTGATTAACGAATTTTAATCACTGTGAATCGATGTCTGGACCACTCGATCGATTTGCTAGACCTTGTAAGTATTTAATTTTTTTTTTTTTAGTTAGGGTTTCGCTGTAGCTAGGTTATAAATTTTTTTGTTAATTTTTCTGAATTTTTTGTTAATTTATTCTATTTGTTTGAACTTTTTTAATCTTCTGAATTTGTTTGAATTTTTTGTATTTTTTTTGTTAATTTTCTGAATTTGTTTGAATTTTTGTAGGTTTTGAGGGGTCATCTGGTAATGATGAGAGAATAGAGAGAAGAGAAAGAGAGAGAGCAGAGAGACGAGAGCGAAAATCGGATTTCGAAAACTCTGAGGATGAAAGAAGGACTAGAATCGGTTCGTTGAAAAAGAAAGCATTGAATGCTTCGACTAAGTTTAAACATTCTCTTAAGAAAAAAAGTAGTGGTAGTGGTAGTAGGAGGAATAAAAGCGATGGACGAGTTAGTTCTGTTTCCATTGAGGATATTCGAGATGTTGAGGAGTTACGCTCTGTTGATGCGTTTCGACAAGCGCTTGTTTTGGAGGAGTTGTTGCCCGAGAAACTTGATGATTATCATATGATGTTGAGGTTTTTGAAAGCGAGGAAATTTGATATTGAAAAGGCGAAGCTGATGTGGGCGGATATGGTTCACTGGAGAAAGGAATTTGGTGCTGATACCATTATCGAGGTGATTAATTTGGTTTGTCGTAATAGGAAATTTGATATTGAAGAATTATATGCATTAATAGTTATTTTGGTGATTGTTATTAGGAGTTCGAGTTTCAAGAGTTGAATGAAGTTTTGAAGTATTATCCGCATGGTAATCATGGAGTGGATAAAGAGGGGAGACCTGTTTACATTGAAAGATTAGGGAAAGTTGATCCTAACAAACTTATGCAAGTTACAACCATGGATCGATATATCAAATATCATGTGCGCGAGTTTGAAAAAAGCTTTGCTTTTAAGTTTCCCGCCTGCTCAATTGCTGCAAAAAGGCATATAGACTCTAGCACCACCATTTTGGATGTTCAGGGTGTGGTATGTTAACGTCCTCCCCTTCCCTTGTGCTATATTATAATAATAATTATTCGTTGATAATACATGTAACATAAGCTAATATATTGTTTTCATTTTGAATATTTCAGGGGTTGAAGAACTTTAGTAAGAGTGCTCGTGAACTCGTTACGCGACTCCAGAAAATTGACGGTGACAATTACCCTGAAGTAAGATCTGTGCTTTATAGATGAACTTTAATATGCTCTGTTTATCGTGGCATCTAAACTAACTTTCAATTTGTTCAGACACTCCATCAAATGTATATAATCAATGCTGGTCCTGGTTTTAGACTACTCTGGGGTACTGTAAAGTCATTTCTAGATCCCAAAACGGTTTCAAAGATTCATGTACGTATAAAATTCATAAGTGTATGGTGAAAGCCTGTTGGATGATGACATTTTGATTTATTGTTTGTTTTGATCTTTCCTCAGGTTCTGAGTAACAAGTACCAGAACAAATTACTCGAGTTAATTGATGCCAGGTAATTAGTAATTAGTAGATGGAAATTTTGACCCATTTACTTTATGAATGGGTTGGTTCAGGACTTTAGGCGATGCTTTTTTTTCTAATGGGTAGAAAAGTAGATGGTCAGAAGTCACCCAAAGTATAATTTATACGCATTACTATTAAGAGAGAGTCTACACTTACAAAAAGTTTACAAAAATATTTTTTCTGTTACTGAAATAATTTTTATTTATTTAAAAATATATAACACTCCAATTTTCTATATAAAGAAAATCAAAAGATTGGGCGAAAAGGTTTTGGGCCAAGTGGCCAACCCATACAATACTTGTTTTGACCCGAATCCCATGTTCACCCGTTGCCCAAACTGACCGACCCATCCATAAGCACTCCTTTATTGCTTGTATGTATTTTTGTTTTCCTTTTTAATCAAAATTTTAATATTTTTCAATACTTGAAAGTTGAAACAAACTTTGGCATTTTATGCAGTGAATTGCCAGAATTCTTAGGCGGCACATGTACCTGTGCTGATCAAGGGGGTTGTCTTCTATCTGATAAAGGACCATGGAATAATCCTGAAATATTGAAGGTTGTCATTGAGTTCAAAGCACATATAATATCATCTTATTACTTGTTTTTGTCTTTTTTTGTTTAACTAAATCAATCGTTTTGGAACACTGTACTACAGTTGGCTCTTAATAGTGAAGCACGGCGTGCGAGACAGGTGGTCAAAGTTTTGAACAGCGAGGGAAAGATTGTTGCATATGCTAAGCCTCATCTTCCTGCGGTAGGAACACCAAACTCATGTTATTTGCTTTCTCGCCGCTTCACTTGCAGGAAAATTTACCTTTTTTTATTACAACTATTTTGATCAGCTAAGAAGCAGTGATACATCTGCCGAGTCTGGTTCAGAAGCTGATGATATTGCATCCCCCAAAGCAACGAGGAGTTATTCACATCTTAGGTTGACTCCTGTTCGTGAAGAAGTGAGTATTGACGTTTTTCATCCTATTTAAATGTTAATATTAAGTGGATTAAAATGAGAAATGGATAAGTTCAATTTAACTATCCTTTTGGCTTTGTATCATCATTTAATAAATGATATGACCTAAGTTGCTTGAATTTCATGTTATTTTTTTTTTTTCATAGTATTTTTATGGCACAGCTATTTAATTTATTACGGTGTTGAATATAGGCCAAAACAATTGGAGCTACAAGCTATGCTGGTCAATTTTCTGGATATGATGAGTATGTTCCCATGGTCGATAAAGCTGTTGATTCTGGGTGGAAGAAACAACCTTCAACTCCAAAACCTTATGATCCTAGAGGTTAGGAATAATCTAATTTATTGAATAAAATGATTTCAGTTAGAGATAAAACGTAAATTGACTCGACCCATTCCTAAGTAATTGGGTCAATATTTGCCACCTTTAGTTTTCAGTATTACTTGTTCAAGGGTTTAACCTGGTTCAACTTATCGGTACAGGAACACTTATTGAGCCTGCTGCTCAAATCGGTCCAGAAAAACTTCATGCGAGGATAGCGATGATGCTTATGGCGTACATCATGACTGTTTTTGCTCTCTTCACTTCAGTGATGAGCCGTGTAACTAAAAAGCTCCCAAACACATCATCCGAGGAAGCAAAAAACACCCAGGAATTCTCTTTTGATGTGTCAACTAAGGAGGAATTTCGGCCTCCATCACCAACTCCTTCGTTAAAAGAGGCAGAACTCGTCAACTCTGTTTTGAAAAGGTTATGTGAACTTGAAGAGAAGGTTGATACACTCAACTCGAAGCCATCAACGATGCCTTATGAAAAAGAGGAATTGCTAAATGCTGCTGTATGCCGTGTTGATGCTTTAGAAGCAGAACTTATTGCTACCAAAAAGGTAATCATTTACTAGTTTACTTTGATTCAGTTAGTTTTGGTTTTCTCATTCTTATTGCCCACACCCAACGGAAGGTAATTCTTTACCTTAATAACCATGGACTGTTTTATAACGTTGTGAGGTCAAGATTGGTTTAAATGGTGTACATGACATTATTCAAGTAAAATGGTTAACTATGTGTAAATTTATCAAAAAACTCTTCAATTTGGAGTTTAGTACAAGTAAATGAATCATGTGGTCCCGAGCTGATGAAATTAATAGATTTACGATGATAATAACCAAAACTTTAACTTCGTACATTCTGACAAAGGAAATATTGAAGTTTTTATGCGATAGAATTTTATATGATTCATAGTTGACCTAATCTTTATCAAACCTGATTCTATTGCTAATTGTTGTCTAGAGAATATTCTTTGTATATATGTCATTTGTCAGTCGTTATAATATAATATGGTTTTAGAAAGGCTGCCTCCAGATTTCCAGTTTTGACATTGATGGCCGCTCACAAACATAGGACATGTAATATTAAACATAATAGTTACCAGGTTCAACATTTGTCTGTCTACGGGCCAACGGGGGTGGGGTAACATGTGTAAATGGGTTTGGGCGGAAACGGATATCTTATGGTAAAGGGTTTGGCTTGGTTGACCAGGAGCATTCTTTGTCCAGGAATTATAATTTTCTAGGTAATTAGTATGTCAAATATGATTATTAAACTTTTGAATAAAATTAAATTGGGTAGGAGGTTTTATGCATTAAAAATCAGTTTGGGCGATGTTAGACTCATTTGACTTTTAAGCTAATTATTTTGATTTTACTCGGTTGAGGGTTAAATATAAACCATAACATGAATTAAATGAGACGAAGTTACCACCACAAGTGTTCGCGAATCTGACATAAACTGTGCTACATCTTGTGCAGGCCCTGCATGAAGCTTTGATGAGGCAAGAGGAATTGCTAGCTTACATTGATGGTCAAGAGGAGAAAAGGTTTAGGGTGAGTTGAAACTGACGAGAATATTTATTTTATCTAATAATATGAATGGTTTTTTGAAACGATTTAATGTCTTTGCAGAAGAAGAAATCTTGCTGGTAAAGAGTGCGTAATATGTAAGAATTTGTATGCAACTATTTCCTTTTTTTTGTTTGTTTCTTTAAAATTCTCTATACAAACATGTTAACATTTCTACGGAAAAACTATTATTCTAAATGTATTCTACTTCGAGAGGGATATGATAAATGTATAAAAATTTACATGATTGTTTTGAACGTGCTTTGATAATGTCTAGTCTAACGGGGGTTTAGGCCTGCAAGATGGTTAAAAGTGCCATTCCGTCCTAACCTATGCTTGGTTTCGGATGTCCTTGACACAATAATTTTTTCATAGGACTAATTAGAGATGTCAATCAAACCAACTCATACGGTTTAATGTTTTTTTTTTTTTTTTTTTTTTTCTGACATAGAGGGCCGAGTCCTATTCGTTGTGCATCCTTTCTTGTTTTACATCTTTCCTGTCACGCCCCACTTTATCTTTCCGTGTCTGAGACCTTAATCACGACAAAAGTTATATTAACAACCTTTGGTAAACATATAAAAGTTAACAAACGCAAATCAAAGTACATATATTACATGCATCCGAGATCTTGCGACTTTCAACCCCAATTGACATACATAGTTACATACAAACGAACTTTGCCTTGAGTTTAAATCCTTTGTGGTGGTCTTGTTCAACATTTCTTTCTGAAGATCATAAATAACATTTAGAACACTATAACTAATACATACATGTTTATTCAAAATTAAAATACAACACCAAACTGTCAACAAAACTTAAAATGAATCACACACATTGCAAATATTGTTGCACAACATGATTTTGTTACGAAATCTCATAACAGAAAACCCCAACCTTTAAAACTGCAATTGCTTAAACGTGAACCAAAACGGTGGAAGTGCGACATTTTTTATTTTCTTTTTGCCCGTGGATCTTGGTGATTCTAGAAAATTTGAACTGGACTTTGCATGAAAAAAACCAAACACTCTCCAAAAACCGAGGTTCATTACCGTAGTTATTATAAATTTCATATAATCTCTAATAATACATTACGGCGATTCCCAGGTATGAAATTCTGGCTTCGACCCTGTTTGCAGTTTTTCATAAACAATCTAAAATAAAAAGAATTTGAAGATAAATGTTCAAGGCCAAACTTTATTAAGTGAACAAACACAAATGTATAAGGAGTTGCTACAACAGGTGAGTGATAATATATATAAATCGAGTTTTTATTCGCATAGCAACTTCTTTTTTCCCTTCTTAGTATATCCATTTGGTATGATATTCGGTGCATTGTGTATAGTTCAAAAAACAAAGAACTTCTTCTTCCTCCTCTTCTTTTGCTTTTCGACGTACGCCACCAACTCTTGTTGTTGAGTAAGAGACTCGTTAAGAGCCTGTGTGTTAAAAATACAACCATCATTTTACAGAATTAACCTATTTTGACCCGTTACCCAACCCAGCCCGTTTACAGTTTGGGTGTAAAAACAGGAATCTCAAAAAGGAGGTACCTTCTTGGTAGCAGCAAGTTCTGATTCCAAGGTGTCAATACGTTTTAAAGCGTTATTAAGCAACTCTTCTTTATCAGGAGGGAGCTCAGCTGGTTTGTTGTTAAGGAGAATGACTTTTTCCTCCAGTTCGTTCAAACGGTTCGTCAAGGTGATGAACTCTGTGGTGGATATGGTGGATGCTTGCAATTGTTTCGTCTTTTTAGTAACCATACAATCATCTAAAAATCCAGTAGAATAAAGAGTAGCATTTGTAAGCTTTCTAGGCATGTTACGGCTCATACGAAGCACCGTCATTACTCCCATCATTAAGGCCATTACAAATGCAAGCATTTGGTTGGCTACCTTACTTGTAGATGTAATCTTGCTAGCATCACCATCCGCATCTATGAAAAGAAAACGGTAAGGGGCTGTTTACTTATGCGAAAACAATCTGAAAAACCTCTTATGTCTGACCGAAATAAATGTTAAGTCTTTGAGTTTTTCTTCCTTTTTTATAACGGACAAAAAAGTAACTCAGACTTAAAAAAGACCCGTTTCAACCCAAACCATTTTGACCCATTATCCAACCCACCCACATTTCAACATCTACCACCAGATATAAATTAACATTTTTGACAAGCTTTTAACGACATCAAATTTGTACCTTTGGAAAGGGAAAGCTTTTGGCCTGGTTTACAAGAAGTTGCATCAACGGCCTTGTCAACCATGGGCGAGTAATCTTTGGTTTCATTTGTACCTAATATGTCTCTGTTTGTATGATCCTACAAATCAATTTCAAGCAGACTTTTAATAAAGACCCGCTAGGCAAAATATGCATACGTGTCACCTTAACAAAATATAGTTCTATGCGTATTTCCTTTCAGATTCAACAAGTACCTAATATGCACATCTTTTGAAAAAGAAAAAACACAAATGGAATATAATTAAAGTAGGTAACTTACTTCTTCATGAAGAGGAGGTAGTTGTGTCGGCTTGATGTTTTCGCTCTGCCTTTTTTTGGGAGATACCATGTTAGCAGACTCATCCTCAGAAATGATCTTCTCTTCTGGGATTGTATGCGTCGAACATATGTGTTCACCGTTCCGGACCATCTGCCACACAATTTGACTTTCAGAATGCTTACAGAGTAATATAGGGTTCAAAAGAAGAAAAATGTCACAGTAAATAAGAAAATAACCGTCATGATATCTGGATCTTGCCATGGACCTCTATCGGAGCGCATACAACCGCCATTATCTGCACAGGTGCATGTACCACCCAAGAATTCTGGAAGTTCACTGCCAACATAAAAGGAAATGCATATCAATCACGAGAAGAAACAAAAGAAAATGACCTCAGAATGGCACTCGTTTTGGAGAATTACCTTTCATCGATTACTTCGAGAAGCTTGCTCTGGTATTTGTTGCCCAAAACCTTGTCAACAATGTCATTTACTTGTCATGAGTTCAAAAAACATGAAACTTTTCTTTGATGTCAAAACATTGGTATAAACTAAAGTGTAGAGGTTGCAAAATGAACGAGACAAATGGGTATTTTTCGTACTTGCTAAAATGGGTCCTGTCAGAGCGGGTTGGGTAGACCCGAAACATTTTTTTGTCGGAAACTTTAAGATTTTTCATAAAATATTTGTATGTTAAGTATGATTAATGAAGCTAATTTCTTTGCATAAAATGTTTTTAGAAGATTTTATGCATTAAAAATACTCGTTGAACAACTTTAAACCTGTTTGACCCGTTTCCTTTTAGATAAAAATTATTAATTTGACATGTTTGACCATTTAGAGATAAAACATAACCCGAAGCATACATTTCATTACTAAATGGAACAAAATTGTCACCACCACGCCTACAAACTTACATGAATCTTAGCAGTAGTCTTTGGGTCAAGGAACGATTTGACTGTGTTCCACAAGATCCTAAAGCCAGACCCAGCGTTGATTATATACATGCGACATAGAGTCTATAAGGAACACGAAAGATAAATAAATATTTATTTAAAAGATATAAAAAGATTCTTCTACAGCATTAACTTAAATATTATACCTCAGGATAGTTGTTACCGTCAACGCTTTGAAGACTTTGGATAAGTTCCCTAGCCGCTTTATTCATGCTCTTTAGTCCCTGATTCATTACCATGAAACTAATGTGCGTAAGTTATCTGATTCAAAATGAATTCAACCTCATAATACAACTACATCATAAATATTAGAGGTACTTCAAATGGGAAAAACGGGTTATGTTTTGTGTCTAACGGGTCTAAACTGTGAAAAAATGGCTTAAAAGAAAAAGGGTCAAATGGGTAAGGGTCAATCGTCACCCGAAGTGTACTTTTAATGCATAAAATCTCTCATGTCTTAAAAAAAGTTAGACGATAATATTACTTTTGTAATCGCAATTGACACAATAATTTTCATAAAAAATGTAAAGATTTTAAACAACCTTTTGTCAAACCAACCCGTACCAAAACTTGTTCTTTTTTGACCTATTACTCAACCTTGCCATTTTTCGACCTCTAATAAATTTATAAATTACTTTTTACATATGTAAAAAGTAATCTGGATATTAACTAATTTAACGAGATTTTGTAAGTTGTAGACTTAAATAACTTACCACTCCTTGTACATCAAGAATGGTGGTGCTCTGATCGACATGTTTTTTAGCAGAAATTGAGCAAGCTGGAAACTTATCACTAAAAGTCCTTTCGAACTCCATTACATGGTACTTTACGTAACGCTCAAGTGTTGTAGCTTGCAAAAGCTTCGTAGCATCAACCTGACCAATTCTCTCAATGTAAACAGGTCTTCCATCCTTATCGACACCATGATGTCCATGAGGATAATATTCAATCACATCCTCCTTTTCTTTAAATTCAAAATCCTAGAAAAAGACGTGAAACGGAAATTATAAAAAAGTTTATAAAAATGGGGTTTAACCATATTCGGACATAATATTCAAAAGAACCTCCATGATGGTGTCTGCACCAAACTCTTTCCTCCACTGAAGCATATCAGCCCACATTTGCTTCGTCTTCTCAATATCAAATTTCCTAGCCTTTAAAAATCTGTTGTGTCATGCCGAAAGTTGAAGTTAGAAATTGGTTTGTCGTTTTTCAAATTTACAGTTATGTTTTATCTCTAAAGGGTCAAACGTTTAAAAAAGAATTTGGCTTGACGTGATTGGTTCAAAAGTTGGTCAAACTGTAACTTTAATGCATAAAACCTCTTAAATAGCTTAAAACTGTCATGTGTCAACACCAACAAGACCCGTATAAAAATCACTAGTTTTGACGAGAACCCATTTTGACCCATTACCGAACCCACCTATTTTGCCACCTTTACTAGGAAGAGAAAATCGTATACAGAAAAAGATTCAAAATATTAAATTTGGTAACCTTAATAAGGTATGGTAATCATCATGCTTTGCAGGTAATAATTCTTCCAAGATCAAAGCTTGACGTAAAGCATCAACCGCCTTCAATTCTTCAGAATCATGGATATCTTCAACCACAGCACACATGACTCTACTGTTCCTTCTTCCCTTCTTCTTGAGAGAAGTTCTGAACTTTTTAGAGGCACTGATTGCCCGCTGCTTAAAAGAGTTGCGCTTACCCTTCTTATCATCATCGGTAGGGCTTTCTAGTTCCATTTTTTCCATACCTTCAAAAACAACAATAATAGAATTTAAATTTCATTCTTTTTCCAAAACCAAACACGAATCCCCTACAAGGCAACGGTAAGGAAACATACTTGAGCGAATGGGGCGGTCAAGAGGTCCGTGCATATGGTCACCCATGGTTGCAACTTGTAAGTTTAATTCCGGTGCCAAATTTAGAGACATTGTCAAATGCCAACACCTTATATCATCAAATAGATGTTCATATCATATACATATACTATAAAAATAAAATAACCAAATGATTTTCCAACATCATAAGAACCGTAAGCTAAAAATCCATACCAGCGCTATTACATACACGCGTGTGCTGCTAAATCCAACCCAAAAAACCACAAACAAACAAAATCTATATCAATCATCATAATCCATAATTGGAAATTTAAACATATTTCATTTCTTGATCACAACAACATGAAAATAAAGCGTACGAAAAGATGGTGTGCATACCCGAAAACGATATGAATGAAACAGAAGAATTATGTATGAAAAAAGAAGGAAAGATTACCATTGACAATAAAAATTGCAGGACCATTTGGACAGGAGAAACAGGAGGGTGTTTTAAAATTACATATTTTCATCCCGGGATTTTTGAAAACCACCAATTAAATATTAAAGACAAATACTACTCTTTTTCGGGTATTTTCTACGTTTTATTTGACCGGGTACTTTTTTTAATCTCATAACCTTAGTGCAGTCGATAAATTATTCAGACACGCTTTATTTATTCATGTATTAATTAATAATTATACTCTTTATTTATATTTTCATCACTTCATTTGTAAAAATACACCTAAAGGTTGTTCACTAACACTATTAAACATGTCACACGTTTAACAATATTTTAATACGTATACTATTACATCCCGATTCAAGAAAATTAATCTCCATAACATTTAGTAAGATAGAAAATAATTATTCAAAAAATAGTTCCAAAACTAGATTGATATGAGGTGTACAATTGTTATTAGATGAGTTCATAATATATTTAAAAACTAAGCTAAACATTGACATAAGTACTAAATACATTGTTTTCATGTTATGTAAAAATATACATTGCTTTAGGTTTTACATAAACGTTTGAATATAATTTACTTATAAATGCATAAAAAACTTATTTTATTGTTTCCTGGAAATAATAATATATTTGTTTAAATGTATTGATTATTTTTCTTGATTTATTTATAATTAATACTAAATCAAAGTAAAAAAATAATATTTTTGTTATATTAACTCTAATAAAATAAGTATAAGTAAATTAAAAAAACCTGATATTAATTTATTTTTAATCTATAAAAAGTTAAACAAATAAAGTTGGACATTCTTTTTTTTTTCTTTCTTTTTATACACTTGTTGTAACTTAAAAAATATGGTTTGACATGGGTTTTTTTTTCCAACGTGTTTTTGATGTTTTATTTTATGAAATTGTAGATTAATGATTATGTATTAGTTGCTATACTGTAAATGGATAGATATAATATCGAAAAAAGTTTAGTCTTTATATTTGGATTCATGCTGTAGCATGGTTAAAGTCCAAAACAGTTCATGAATTATTATTTTTATTATAGGTTATTTGTTTAAAATACACATTTACTTTTATTTTCGTCACTTGTGCGTCATTCATTCTGTTTGTCTCTAGTGGGTAGTTAAAACGTTGAATTATTGTTCCGATTGGGTCATTGAAAAACGCATTGTCCATTTTTACCGACAACCAATCGCATGGGGCATTATGCTTTCCGAAATAAGATGATATGTGATGCATAAGTGATGTCGTTACCTTTGTTACCTTTGTTGTACCTTCACAAGAATGAGTTTCTTCATTGACGATATATGAAAATCTCCAAAACAACCTGTTGGGTTCATAATCTCAACTTGTGCATCACATATCATCTTATTTCCTAAAGCATAATGCCCCGTGAGCTCGGTTGCCAGTAATAATGGACGATGCGTTTTTTTAATGACCAAATCGGGACAATAATTCTAAGTTTTAACTACCCACCGGGGGCAAACATAATACAATGACCAACAAAGTACAAAAATGAAAGTAAGTAAATATTTTAGACAAATAACCCTATCATTATTCCGTTGCATTGATTAAAAATAGCAACGAGTTTTGTTTTTCGCCATAATGTTGTCTTGTAAATAATCTTTAAATTTGCAACAACTTGAAGTTTTGTTGCTACGTACAACTTGGCTGTTAGAAAAAAAAACATGTAGGTATAAGTAGTGGAAGAAAGAATTTTTGAATAGTTTGTTCGAAACTATATTTTTTTACCTAATGTAAACTAAAAATACACTAATATATTGTTTTTTATTGAACCCGCTCAACTATATGTGGCTTCACTCATACGTGTTGGTATAAGTGCGTAAAAACAAGTTACATGTTGTTTAGTATTATCATGACATTGTGTTTTCTTTTTCAGACTGCTCATAAGGAAGAAGGAACGAATCCATATCCTCACGAATTTAAAACCACTATGTTCATTTCTGAATTTATACAAAATTATGAAAGTTTAAGTAATGGAGATCGTTTGGAGGATGTTGAAGTATCTTTGGCTGGTAAGCATTAGGAATTGGTAACATGGTCTCATACGTTATAAAAATTGTTCAATTATAATGATGTTGATAATTTCTGCATTTTTTTTTCAGGGCGAATAACAAGCATATGGAAGTTTCTTCAAAGTTATACTTTAGGACTTGCATGGTTCGGGCGTCAAAGTGCAAGTTATGGCGGGTGCAAGGTAAACTGCCTACCCTCCTTACATACCGTTGGAGCATAATCGTCATTGTTTGTAGTTTGTATTTAGCTTAGGAATATGTCGCGATGTCTAGCATGTATATAGATCGAGTTGTAAAGTGTTTCGACGCGTTTATGGCTGGTTACGCATGGTGTTGCGCAGGCAACACCCGAACCGGAGCGAGTGAGTGGGTGTTGCGCAACACATGGGTTAGGTGAGGACTATAAATACCCCAACCACCAGCTATAAATGAAACCATTATGGAGAGAGAAAGTGTGTGTTGCGCTATAGAGAGCCATAGGTTGCATAACACCCATTCGAGCGACTAAAGTCTTTGTAATGGTTTGTCTTTGATATTATTCGTATTGTAAACTCTTACGTTAGCTTAATAATATTAAACATTCGGTTATTTATGTGTTACAACATAAAATAGTCACTTGAAAGGTATTCCGCATCTTTCGAGTGATTGGGTCCAAATCGAGGTCCAAGGAAGGCGACCAACTAGTGGTATCAGAGCCAGGTTTCTCATTCGACAAGAAGCTTTTCTCACTCTGCGGTGATATCGAGGCTGAGCTCGTTGGTGCCTTGGCTGATCTAGCGTATAAAACTCCAAACGAGCACGCCTTTGATGATCTAGTACAACCCGATCCCGATCAATCCTTCGGGTCTCAGGCTTCGAAGAAATCTACAAGGAAACCTTCAAAGAAACCTGCGAAGAAGTCAAAGTCTCAGTTACTGGATGAACCCACAGATGACAAAGATGAAGAGACGGCAAGGATGAAGAAGAATCAGTTGATTTTGGGGGGGTGATGAATCCGATGAGAATGAGGTTGTAAAAGCTGATAAGATATTTGAGGAAGGAGTTGAAACACCTCGAGGGTATGCGAAGAATCATGACACTTGAAGAATATGCAACTGCAAGGGCGAGAGTTGAAGCCGAAGTAGTTGAAAGAGTTGCAACATCTCTAGGTCCAGAACTAGCTGCAAAACTCAAGGGTAAACGGGTTGTGCCTGAGAGCAGCACCGCTATGATGGACAAACCGAGGTGGAAAGCTCCAAAGGAGGTAGTTATTGAAACACCACCACCTCCACCTCCATTGGGCCCTAGAATGAAAAGGGCTTCGGGTTCAAGTATTCAACCTCCACCACAACAACCTTCCACTCTAACTCCTCCATCCTCACATCCAAAACTCACATCTGAAACACCTTCTGAACCAACTTCTTCACCTCAGCCACAAAAGAAACAAAAAATTGTGATAAAGAAACCTTCATCCGCAAACGCAACATCCACATCCACACCTACCATTTCCGCCACTCAACCTCTAGCTCAAACTTATACACTTTATGCTAGACCACCAGTTCCACCGTTTACAGCAACAACTTCTGGTCGACAAGGTAGAAGTTCAGGCCCGCTCGTGCAAGAATCATCAATCTTGTCACGTTTAGAGAAGTTAGAACAAGAGAGTGCTGAGAAAGATCGAAAGATTTCTACTCTGGGAAAATAAAGAAGCTTAATTTTGAAGTAGCCAAGCTAACCGCTCAACAAAAGGAGATAGACGCCAGGTACGTAGAACTGAAAAACGACTTGGACCTCTTCAAGGGAATCTTCGCGAGCTCCGAAGAGTAAACAGTTTTCATACTCAAGATACAACGCGATGGGAGGTTAACCGTTGCAAGTACCGAAGAGATGGTGCGCTGGCAGGTGCGACCTTCAAGTACCGAGATCAAGTATGAAAGATTCATTCCTCCCGAAGAAGAGCCCATTGTCTTCCGAAACAAGAAAGCAGTCATGCACGAGGACGTGCATGAAAATGGCGGTGAGAGGGTGTTACGGGCCAAACTTCTCAAGTTGCAGGTCCACCAGAAGAGGTGCTTTATATGCGGGTTCCTGGTTTAGCTTGTCGGTCTTATTAGTGCGCTTCATGGTAAAGGTGTAGGACATGCCCCGTTCTCGGTGGCGCTACATTGGTAGGGAGCTGGAGCCACTCCTCTGATGAGTCCAAGGCATGACGAAACCAGTGAACCTCCATCTTTAGAGTCTTCCAAGCCTTACTCGGCATCGTTGAGACCGGGATCAAGGTCGGATGCTCGAGTGCCACATGGGTCAAAATCTAACCCCGTGACAAAGAGATCTAATTCATAAGGAGATCGGATAATCGAACTATGCGTAAGCGGCTATAAGAAAGATACATGTGAGTTGTCGTAGAAACATAAAAGACTTATGTATGTTTTTGGTGAGTGAGGTTTTGGGCCTTTTAGGTGAAAAAAAAAGTGGGCAAAATCCAGTCCAAGGGTACAATTGTCCGAATTTAATCAATTTCCTTGTACGAAGCAATTTTTTCCTTGTACAACCCCCTTTGCATGACCTTCATGGCCCGGGTCACACACATTAGAATAATATCACCTTGATCATGAGGAAATAATATAAAGAGCTTCGGCATTGGCTTTTGCAAAACTTCTTTTCCCTTTACTTTTGCACAACTCCTTCTCTTATATAGAGGGCAATCACAAGAGTCGTCTAAGCTTTGTTCAGTTTGTTGTACCAGTCCGAGTTCGCATGCCTTTCACCTTGAAGCTAGGTATGATGGTTCAACCGAACCAAGCCCTTATTAGATTAGACAGCTTTTCATTGGCCAGAATGAAGAGCTCAATAAGTTTTGCTCTACAAAAGGAGTCCTTAGTATGTGCCAAAACATGAAAGCCAGGTACTCAAACCGGTATAAACAACCCAAAACTTACTCAAATGTCGTCGTAGTCGGGTTATTTGGTTCAAATTTTACCGTGGAACCCTACACCACAATCAATCACTCCCAAAGAATTTATTTTCCGCGATACTGGTTTTAAGAGTACAAATAGATGGACACATAAAATAATCGTGGATGGAGTTGTATATGCGACTATCAATTATACTCCGTATCTCACCTTTTATAAATAGCAAGCCACACACGTGGACACTAGTACGAAAAAAACATCATTCCATAATATATATAACTAAAATAACATGAGAACCAGAAGAAGAGAGAAATGGATCTTCGAAATGTTGAGGAATTAGTGAAAGATTCCAAAGGTGGAATCGTAGAAAAGAAGGATGCAATCATATCAGCCTTGTCGGAACCCGATTCCGAATCCGATATAGCACAACCGGTTGATGCTGCTACTGCTCTTCAACTCTTCTTTGATCATATTCCGATTTCATCCATTCCTGGAATCCACAATTCCCCTTCCACGGGTACGTACACCAAATTATGTTTTTATATATATTTTTTTCTTTTCCATTGTATGTAAAATAATGCCATTATGGTAATATGTCACCATGTTACTACAATGGTAAAAAGGTGATAAATTCTTGAATCTCTAGTTACACGAAATCTTGATTGAGACATTTCAAAAATTACAACTATAGTTCGAGTCAATAGAATCTTGATACGAACCCATCCCATTCCCATACCAGGCCCGTATCCATAAGCTAGCTTAAAAGAGAAGTAAATACCTGGATTGGACTTATAAATCACCAACCAATCCCATACTTGGCTGATGTGGGATCGTAACAAATCTAGTAGTTGAAAACAAAGGAATTGTGGATAACTTGCATATGTGTCATTGAAACAGAAATCTGGTTATAACGGAACCTACAGTTTCTAGGTTAAAATCTTGTTGGTTAAAAATTGTTAAACCGAAAGGGACTAACTATGCAGCCCGTTCGTTATAAGCGGAATCAAGCTAGATCCAGTTGAGTTAACACAAAACCCCTTCCGTCTCAAGTAAATCACAACTAAATGGCGGATGATACTAAAATCACCCACAAAAACACGAAAACATGTTAGATTTTAGTGCATATAACTTACTGATGTACTCAAATTGTTGCAGAATTTGCTGGTCGACGGTAGGATTGACGTTGTGATTTTGACTGTATTGTGCAGTTATGGTAGTGAGAACACAGGAAAGTGTGAAGGATGGGATTAGACTGTTGTATGAGAAGAATGTGAGTGGAGCCTTAATTGCTGATAGTTTGGAACCTGTAGATCTAAATGCGACCTTCACCACATCATTCTCTCATCCTTATGTCGGATTCGTTAGCTTTTCTAATATGGTTCTTTGGTCTCTAGAGGTAAGTCCTTAATTTGTCTATTATTGCAATCTTCAAATAACTTTACGAACAACATGAAACTATGGCGGAAGTTATTTTGTTTTACTCAAGATTCTTACTTCTAACAATCTCGGACACATTAATACAGAGGTGTTAATGGATCATGGAAAAAACTAAAAGGTTTAAGATAAAATTAATGTCGATGAAATGGTTGATTTGATACAATTTGATTAATGGTTGTAGGTCTTAATTTAAATATTATTGCAATTCTAGGAATTCAAGAAACATCAAACAGGAACTGAGAAGGATCATGCTAAAGGTTCTAAGAAGATTAAGCCATGCGGGTTCTTCTCATTGCTCGATAAAATTGCAGTTGTTTCCGAGGCGAAGGTGATCTCTTTTCTCATAAATCACTAACATTTTTCCTAAAAGACCCCATTTTTTATTTTAACTTGAATGAGGTAGCTTCCTTATTCATTAATATGAACTATTTTTTCAAGAGATGGTTGTTTTAACCCATTTACTTGAAAAATTGTTCGATATATCAGTTAGATTTTATCTCTAACAGGTCGAATGAGTCAAACTTTAAAAACTTACAAGTGAAATGTGACAGATGAGTTAAAAGTCTCTCAAAGTGTTACTCAAATGTTTCCTGCATCATATATAAAACGATTCATCCAAACAAATTTAATTGATGTAATTTTCGTAATTATATTTCATTAATGAATTTAATGGATAAAAAGTTTTTTGTGGGTCAATCCCATCCACCATGGTTTGAGTCGTTAACCCAGCCCGCAGATTTTTCCACCTCTAATTTTTACATTATTTGATACTCTTTCTAGATAGGCGATCTAGCAGCGTCGTTTTTATGGAATCCAGTCTTCCCCGTGAAACTAGACCAGACACTCTTCCATGTTCTTTTGTTGCTATCTAAGCACCGACTGAGCGTCGTCCCTGTGACCGAACATTCCACTGCAAAAGTCGTGGGCTATGTTACTGAGGTAATTAACTCATTGCTTTTACAATTTCTTTACTACTTCTACTCACTCCATTACTTATTTTTGAAATTTGGTTTGGTAGCATTCGGTAAACCACATTCTCCTACAGTCGAGTGGATTAGAGTGGTTTGACAGCATTGCAGATAAAACTTTGTCCGATTTCAGGTTGCAACATGCAAATTCTATGCCTACCTTTAATTACGAAATTGAAAAATGTTCAAAAGGTCATATGTTGAGTTTATCCAACTTGTCAAAATCTAACATGTTTCATTTCATCATAATAGGTAAATAATGTTTTTAGGAAAAAAAAAAAAACATTTTTCGAGTTGGTTAAGAATATCATATAACACCCCTGTTTGTCAAAGTGGCGTATTACAAATAGTCTTGATACAATAGTATAGTAGTTTCTTTCTATTTAATTACCCCGTTGATGGTATTGTGTTTATTATTAAAGCCAACTTGTGCAGGTTCGAGCACAATGAACAAATTGTTTTTGTCTACAATGATCAAAGCATCGCAGAGGCGTTTCACATCTTATGGAGGAATAAAGTTTGTGCCATAGCAGTTGTGAAACGACAAACACAGAAGCTCATTGGTTGTGTCAGAGTCAGCGACATACATCGTCTTTTGGATGATGATTGCATCTTTACTAACAGAGAGTATGTACTCTTACTTTAATCAACATATTACATCCTACATTTACCTGAAAACTATCCGCAAATACTTTTTTGTACATTTTATTTATATACAACTAATGTTTTAGGTATGAACATATGATGCGACATAATTCATTCAACTTAGGTCGGCTATTTCTAAGCAGATTGGTTTTGTGCGTTTACAGGGATACGAGCGTCGAGCAATTCATTCATACAGACACATATCCATACGACCATGACATAAACCACGAGCTTGGGGCTCTTATATCTGCAGGAACTCTTGCACTCAACAACAAGTTTGAACCCAGAATGGACTCACCTGTTACGAGCACAGAAAAAGACTCCTTAAAGCAAGCAATGAAGAAATTAGCAGAAATGAGAAGCAATTTCAGCTTTCTTGTAGATGAGTGTGAGAGGGTAAAAGGTATGGTTACATTAAGGGACATACTTATGGAGTTTGCTCCTCCTTGTATGGACTCGAGAATTGATGGTGGTGGTTTTTTTGACATGGCTTTGAAGGAGTCTGGGTGCACCATCCGAGATGGAACCATGGTTCATCTTAAATGAAATGATGGAACCATGACCCATCCATAAGTTCTTGTATATTTTTAAAATAAATCGAGCGTTGTAGTTTATATCCCATTTGGGATTGTAAGTAGCTTTTGAATCCCCTTCTAGTGTAGTATGACTTTTATGAAGTTGAAATTTACCTGACAGTTTTCAATCAAAATGTCCTTATAAAATTCCAATTTATACAAATATCCGTACATGCAATTTTTCAAAAACATGTAATATGTTTGCATGGTTACATAGGTTTGTGCACGGTGTGTTAGGGAAACTCCATAACAAGTAATATATGTGCGGCCTTCCAAGGCCCTGATAATGGCAATTATTGATTTTTTATAAAATTACAACATAAGCCTTTCATATGAATAAATATTAATAAAAATCGTAACCTTTATAAACAAAAAGTAAAAGAAAATAAAAAAAATAAAGTTATTTTCGTGACTCGAGCCGACTCCTCTTATTGGCTCGTATGGCTTATAAATAGTAAACAATATGTGAAAATTAAGTTTTTGTTCACAATTATAATCATAATTATAATTATAATATAATAATATAGTAAAAATAATACAAAATTATACCGAACTTTAATATATAAAATTATTTCAATGTCGACTCTAAACTTTACATGATTAGTTTGATTAATCGTACTAAAAAGATTTAATTCAGAAAATATTGTATTTTCCAAACGAAAAACAAAATATGCGTGGAATATCATGTTTAACTATCATCATCTCATTAAAGGTTACCGTAGAACCGGGAGATGAAGTGACCACGTATACCATATTTCGAGTGTTCATGGGTCAATTCTATTCGGTTCAAAAAGAAAAAGGATTTGGTTGACCAAGGATTCATTTAGTTGCATTTTAATCAAAATATCTCGCATTTTAAATATATTCAATTAGATTATAACACTAACTTAAGGTAAGAGTATACTCGAATATTAATTTTACCTATTATAACTCTATATCCAAACCAACATACATATTGTTTTAAGTGTTAAACTAACAAAGTTATCCCACATAATACATGCTACAAAAATGCTAAAACGTTTTCTCTGCATATAGGGACGCAAGAAAAATGGTTTGTTATCCAAATTACTGTTGTAATAACAAATTACGATTTCACTTTTGTTTATATACATATACGATGTGTCTCTATATGATTTTAGTTTACCGGGGTATCGTCCCTTTTACCCAAAAAAAGTAAACACCAAACATACAAGTAGAATGTAATGTGATATAAAAAAGAATGAACTAACCATGCAACATTAAGCTTCGTCTCCCACTTCAACACTTTGAAAAGCCGGTCCCAAGATATACAAAGGCAATCCATGTTTATGATTAAATTCTTCACTCTGCAAATACAAGACGATATTTATGTATATATATATCTCGGCTTCGATCAATAAACTGCTTCTCGATACTTCAAATTATAAACCCATTAGAATTAAGAGAAACAAAGTACAAATTTTGGTATTTAAATGAGAGGGAATTTGTACACCATTAAATTACAACAAGACAATAAATTACATGGAATATACAAAAAATTGGACATGCTTTATAACTTACAACAGGTAATTGATACTCGGAAAACAAAATTATACTAAGGTATCCAAATACATGCTTATGGTGGTGTACTTCAAGTGTGGATACAACACCGACCCTTCAACCCCACCAGATGCCTCCACTTCAAAACATGTCTGAAACCCTTTCACGAATGCCGCATATATGAAAACTAATTCCCATTTGTCCGGATATGGAGTTTCTGAAAAATGCAACAATTTTACCCAAAACAACATTATGATTTTAGAATAACCGTAAAACATATGTGAGCTTGTTTTGGATCCAAATTACCATTGATCTTCTTCATAAGATCTTCTTCGGGGACGTAAATTTTGTCAAGCTTTTTCCCGATCTTGTGTTCCCATATCTCAACCAGTTCATTCATGGAGTATACGTTCCCTGGCGGTCTCAGATATAGCACCTTATTCAGTGTACGTGGATCCTCCACTGCACTGATAGTGAATGCCGCAATATCTTTCTCATCTATAAACACACCTACAAATTTCAAAATTCAGTTTTTCTCCAATTGGTAACTCTAATCTCATTTATACATATCAAGTACGCGGGATCCATGCATAAGTCACTTAACATTAGAAAAATGAAACAGTAAAGATAACGATATTAATGACACACAACTGAGTATGCATCATATTTTACTTTCTTAAGATGAAATATTAATTGTAGAGTAGAGCGAGAAATCATGCTTACATCAAAACACTTCCTAGACTAATAAAAAGCTAAGAATGTAAGACGTTAGAAGACAATTCCTTCCATTGCACCACTATCTAGAGCCAACTCATTTGCTATATTTAGAAGTGGTAATTTCAACCGATTAGATGAAAACTGTTTGATTTCGAGTTTATTTTAATGCTAATGGGTCAAACGGGTTAAAGTCCCCTTGACATCATATAGAGTTTTAAATATCCTATTTTGTTTTGTTCAAAAGAAATTAAATCATTACTGTAATAATTCAAAGAACGGAGAAAAAAAGCTTTACCAAGACAACACATCCCATTTTGACATGTTATCCAACCAGTTCATGCAACCGCTTAGAGTATATTTCACTTGTACATTTTTTCCTCTCAGACCACCCCATATTCGCCTGTATATATGTCTACCCCGCTTGGTTAGACCCACTAGATTTATTTTCTAAGATAAATATTTTGACTCATTGTAGATAAAACGTACCCAATAACAAACAAACATAAGTAAATGGGTTAACATGGACACTTGTATTTTTCAATAAAAAGAAGTAGGTTAACATACCTTTTACATTTCCATCCCCAAATATGACGACTTTATCCCTTGGAGGGACTTTGAGGCCTGGCTGCACTAGAGATGGAAGAAAGTATCTCATGAAATAATTACAAGAAACGTACGTGTACGGTATCCCCTCAGCCTCTATAAGACGTCGAATTTCAGTTTTATTCGCATAATAACCTTTATCCATGTCGGGTAAATGAACTTTATCAGGATCCAATTCGAATTCCGAGGGAATAAATCTCTACAACAATCATGTGTTTCAGTAAAGTATATAGCAGAGGAATAGAAAGTAAAGTAGATCATAGAGTTTCCTTAATGCAAATAAAACATTTCACATTTCAAATTTAAACAACAAAGCATTAAATATCAAATATTTGCCTTGTCTGATTCATTTCTTATTCACGGGATTTTACTTTAATTTGAAAGTAGTAAAATGAATGAAGAGTTGCTATTGCCCATGAAAATATATGAGTAAGTTATTTCCGGAATTCAAAACAAAAGAAATTGGAAGTAGGTTACTAATTCCCGTAAAACGAAAAAAACATAAACAAGGAGAAGAAAAGTACACAGGCGAAATATTTAAATGGATGACAAGAAGAAAGTTTAAGTAGCAGCATGACCTCAATGCCTCCAGCTTTCTTAATTGCAGAAATGAGAGGCTTCTGATCAAGTATCTGTTTCCAGTTTACTGCACATATTACAACCTTAACTTTCTTAATCGCCTCGATTAAGCTCTCTTCATCATCCAATGAACCCTACATTGAAAACTTCATTCGATTAGTTTCATTATATGTAAAAATAGCATTGCATTGATTTTCTTTAAACAACCACATAACACTAAGCGGGTGTTTCAATGAATAATATGAAACGGATTATGAGATTATATGTTTATAACTCAATTCTGATTATGAACAAAAACTTTTACCTTCCTCCGTCCCAAAATAAGTGTCTGCTTCCAAATTACTCAACCTTTATCTATAATAAAGATGATATATCATCGGGGAAATAGTATAAGAATCGCATTTTTTAAACTATGTGCAATATGAAATTGGAAATTTAATTTGGGACCGAGGTCTATTTACTTTTTTTTAGAGGGCAAACAACTAATAAATATTAGTAAAATGATTAACATAGCCCTGGTGCAATGTTTAAAAACGGTTAAACCATTAAAGTGCATAGTGATACAACATGACCACACAACTCGATTGACGGTTTTTAGGCCGTTTAATTTAGCAAACTCATGATATAAAAGGCAATCATGTTATGGGTTTTGCTAAGCATAGGTGTTTAAAAGGTTCAGACATGTATAATTGTATAGTATATTAATAATAACCACCGGTTCATTTAAGTAACAGCTCCTAAATACAACATTATTATGCGTAACTGAATTTCTTATCTATAGCCCCGATTAGTAGATATACCTGGAGAATAACGGCGCCGGAATCAGAGAGAATTTGAAGTTTATGGGATTTTCCGGCGTCGGAGAAAGTGGAGGGTCTGACGAGACAAAAGGTAGGATGAGAAAAGTGGAGACTAGCTTTAGCAAGAACAAAACCAAAGTCACCGGTTGCTCCGATTATCAGTATACTGTTCTTTGATCCTTCCATAATTGGGCAGCACTGATCGCCGTCTACGGCGGCGTTTACCACGCTCTCTCGAGTCTAAAATTAAATTAAAGGAAAGGAAAGTAATGTAAAGAAATGGCCGGATTGTTTTATAGAATAAAATGTATAAACTTTACCTCCTAATCCTTTCCTTTACTTTGCTTTCCTTCCTTAAAAAAAAACTTGAGAACACAACAATTTATTTATTTTCTTTCCTTTACATTCCTTTACCCTCAAAATAAAACTTGAGAACAAAGCGTGATTAGTTTAGGAAGTAATTGACAAAAGTATATAGGAAGTAATGTGTTTTAAAGTAGAACGACTTATGTCTAAAACATATGCACTATAACTTTTATTTTTAGGATAAAACATATAATATTTTCAAGTTTTATTTTTAGAATAAATAAAGTTATCGGGAAAATAATAAATAAATTATTGTTTTCTTAAAGTTTTTTAGAAAGGAAATAAAGAAAAAGAAAAAGATTAGAAGATAAATTTTTTACATTTTATTCAATAAAACAATCCGGTTATATTTACGGTGATTGTAAAGTAAAATAAATACTTTCATTTACCTTAATTTCTTTTTCTTTACATTACTTTTTTTTCCTTTAGCTTTAGACTCGAGAACATAACGATGGTAATAGTTAGGGGTGGCAATATTCCGCACCAAACCAAACTTGACTTAAAACTTACATTTAAAAATAACGGCTTAAGTTATATAATTTTGACCCGTTAACTTGTTGATCCACTAATCTTCTAATTTGAATTATTTTCAGGTTATGTCCGGGTTGGTTATTTGGTTAATTGGATTGACTTGATAATTCAAAAACTTTTATAAAATAACCCCTTATGTTAATCTTAATAATAGTAATTTACCATTTTTTTTTCTAAAAATAATGAGATAATTAAATGGGTCGTCCCTATGGTTTGCACTATTTGCACCTCTCGTCCCTATAATTTTTTTTGTTGCACCGTTCGTCCCTAAGTTTGAATTTGTTGCTTCGCAAGTCCCTATTTTGGATTGGCCGTTAAGACAACCGTTAAGTCTTATCATGTGAGAAACATATGATGACAACTTTGTCTTTTTACCACCATCCCCATTTACCTACCACAAACTCCCCAAAACCCTAATCCCCACAAATCCCTAATTTCTCCAATCACATTTCAAAACAGTAATTCTTTTTCATTAATTCTCACTAACACAACACTTGATATGATTTCATTTTAAGGTCTCAAACACCCTTCGTTTTCTTCAATTTTACCGGAAACTCAGCCACCACCACACCATTACCTTGGGACTATTACTGCAATTGCATACTCAAGCAATCACATACTCAAATAATAAACTAGATCGACACCTATAAACAGTCACTTAGTATATGTTCTAAACACATTTTGAGTTTATGTTTGTTTACTAAAAAGAAATGGTCTAAAAAGAAGAAAGCTAGCGACTATTGTTTCGAGATCTGAAGTAGCAAGTGACGGTTGCGTCAGATTTGTGGTGGAGATAAAGATGGTGATGATCTTCAACAGCTGCGCTAGCGGTGGTAATCAACGGAGCTTGTGACGGTCTTTGGCGGCGCTAATGGTTGTCCTCAACGGAGTTTGTGGTGGTCCTAAACCAATTAAAATACATAGACACAAAATCAGTATGATAAAGAAAAATGGATACTAATTTTGGTTTATGTTGGTATTTACAAGATGGTTATTAAAGAAATTTTGATAAAAGTTATTTTGGACTGGTATATCATCAATTAAAAAGGGTTGTGTTTTTTTTTAATTTTTGTTGATTAAATTGTTGAAGAAATTAGGGATTTGTGGGTAGGGTTTTTGGGGAGTTTGTGGTAGGTAAATGGGGGGATGGTGGTAAAAAGACAAAGTTGTTTCTCACATGATAAGACTTAACGGCTGTCTTAAAGGCACATCCAAAATAGGGACTTGCGAAGCAACAAAATTCAAACTTACGGACGAGTGGTGCAATAAAAAAGTTATATGGACGAGTGGTGCAAATAGTGCAAACCATAGGGACGACCCATGTAATTAACTCACATATATATTATCTTTTCCAACGTTTGTAGTTGCAAAACCGAATATAAACAATTTAACTCATTCATAAATAAAACTCATTCTGACCGATTGACCCGAAAGCAACCTCTTTTGTTTGAACCCAACTCGTCAATCCACTAACATGTATAATAAATGGGTTAGGTTCGGGTTGAACATGACAACCTGTTAACCCGCAATTGATAACCTGATAATATTAATGGGTTGTGTTTGGATTGAGTAATTTTAACCTGTCAACGTGCTAACCCGAACTCAACCTCAATTGCCACCCCTTGTAACATTAGATGGGTCCGTTTTTTTTTTCTTTTAGCGATTGAATTTTGTATAAAATGGGACTGTATATTTATTCTTAAAAGCTTTTTAATTTCGCCGTTAAGTTTGAAAATTACATCACTCGTCCATTTTGAAAACTAATTACAATTTTATGTTTAAAGCCTTATACATCCAATTTAGAAAGAAAAAAATATATATATATTTATAGGTTTTAAGTTTTTAGATTATAACCTAATTTCTTCAATTGTTCATTTGGATATCTAAACTTTGAGTATTGAGATTGAACGTAGGTAAATCTAGAGTTCAAGGTAGTAATCGGTTTTTGCTTTGAAACATGTTTGTCGAAAGTGAACTTCCAGTGAATTGGTGTTATGATCTTAGAAGGTTTAGATAAAATATTATAAGTTGTGTGTATGATTCATTCGAGCTTTTTAAGCATATTAAACAATTCATCATTGAATGCGTCATTGTTAAAGTTTATGACATTTCGGTGAAATTTTCGGTCGTTTTCTCTGGTTAGTTTTAAAAATATGGCAGGTACCTAAACGAACAAATTGAAAAAGCTCATTTTCATAAACCGAACATTTGAAAAAAGTAGATTTATCTTATTGTGATTTAAACTCAAAAAAATATGGGATAACAAAAGTAAATGAGTCGCATTTGTTAGCGTTTATTGTTTACTTGAGTAACCGGCTACAATAAGGTAGTCGATAAAATTGATGCTAAAATTTAAGTATGTTAATCATTTTAAAAGTTTTAAAGTGATAAAGATACCCAAGTGAACAAAATAAAAAGTTAATTATATAAAATAAATATATAGAGAAAATAATTTATGCTTTGACGACTTTAACTCTACACTTATATCAACTATTAAAAGTTGTTAAGTTACTTAACCAAAAATAGCATATTTGTATTTGAAAGACATCGGAAGTATTTGGAAAGACATCCCATCGAAGTGTTAACAGATAAACCAATCAAGCAAGTATTTGGAAAACCGGAAGTATCAGGGCGGTTAGTGAAATGGGAAATTGAACTTGGATGAAATTTCTTTCCAACCTAGAAACTCAATGAAGGGACAAATATTAGCAGACTTATTGGTTGAAATCAAAGAAATGAAAGACGCAAAGAATCCATCAGTGACAGACAGTCCTCCTTGGACCCTCTTCACTAATGGTGCCTCAAGCCTAGAAGGCTCAGGAGCCAACCTAATACTCACATCCTAATAAGAATGAATATACTTATGCACTTAAGTTCAGTTTCGCAACAACCAACAATGAAGCAGAATATGAAGCCCTCTTCTTTGGGCTAAGAATCGCCAGAAATAAGGGGGTTCAAAGTATAGTTGTTTTTGAGGTTTCCGAGTTGGTGGTCAATCATATCAATGGTAGCTTTGAAGCAAACCAAAGTTCCATGCATCAATACTCGGAAGAAACCAGAAAGGATAATCCCGAATTCTCAAAGTTCACCATAGAGGAAGTACCAAGAAATCATAACAAAATAGCATATATATTGAGCAAGCTCGTAGCCTCCTCCTTTGCCCACCTCAAAAAACAATTATTGGTAGAAGTTATAACGGAGAAATCCATAGTGCTAGAAAAAGAAGTGGTTGCAATAACATAAGAAGATTGTTGAATGACTCTAATTATAACCTTTCTTCAAAACGGACAACTCCCAGAAGATAAACAGTTGGTCAGAAAGGTAAGAATGAAGGCACCAATGTACCTTGTCATGGACAACTACTTGTTCGGGAAGTCATTTTTGGGTCCACATCTGAGATGTATTGGCCAACACAAGCAAAAGAGCTTATGAAGGATGTACATGATAGGATGTGTGGCATTCATGTAGGTCCTCGCTCAATAACCACTAAGGTGACGAGACTTGGATATTTATGGCCATCAATGCATAGAGATGCAAAAGAGGAAATTGAAAAATGTGAATCTTGTCAAAGGCATGCCTCGGTTTCGAAAATGCCTAAACAAGATCTCATTCAGTCACCACTGTCTGGCCATTCTATAAATAGGGGATAGACATTGTTAGACCATTTCCTCCTGGAATGGGCTATGTCAAATATCTCCTAGTAGATGTGGATTATTTCACTAAGTGGACGAAAGCAAAACCTTAGCAACTATAACTCGCCCTCGAATGATAAACTTGGTCTGGGAACACATATTATGTCGGTTTGGGGTTCCACATGTCATCGTAAGTGATAACGGAAAGAAATTCGCAAACAATCCATTCAAAACTAAGGTTTCAAGATATGGATATCCAACAGCGGTTCAGCTCGGTGGCATATCCCCAAGCTGATGGTCAAGTGGAAGTCATGAATAAGGCCATTGTCAAAGGGATCAAGGCTAGGCTGGGAAACAAAGACATGGGTAGATGAAATACAAGGCATCCTGTGGGCATACAAAACCTCACCCGCCATGTCCACATTTGAAACACCTTTTAGCCTCGTCAATGTTACTCAGGCAGTCATACCACCCGAGCTTACAATCCCGAGTCACCAAATCTTCCACTTAATCCGGAACTAAAATGAAGAAGCTTTAAGAGGAAAATTTGAACATCATCGAGGAACGAAGAGATATATCCTCATTAGCAAAGCAGAGAGCCACAAATAGATCACTAAGAATTACAATCAAAGAGGTTGTCATACATCTATGGACCTTCTTTAGCGGAAAAAAGAGGCCAACAGGGCAAAAAACTTAGGCAAGTTGGGACCCACATGGAAAAGCCCGTATAAAGTAGAAGCACATGGAAACGGTTCCTACACCCCTTTCTAACCTAGAACTTCCTAGGACATGGGTCATGTACCTAAAGAAATGTTATGTTTGATATTGATTTGTTTATGTATCTCCATATTATCTAAATAAAATAATGTTTTTTTTTCATTTCCAAGCTTACAATGTATTATGTACTTTGCTTGCATACATCATATGCCAGAACAACATGAGCACACAAGGTCCCACATGGATTTTTTTTATTCCAAGCCGTACACATGCATCATCTGGTACACAACCTCGAACTACACTTGAGAGAAAATATGTTAAGGAACCATAGACATCTTAAGCCTAAGTCGAACGTAAAAATATCGTCTTTCACTCTATTAAAGAAAAGGAAAGTACTTCTCATTGGAAAGCGACATCACGCGCGAGTAAAAAAAAAGTTAACCAAACACAAACGTGCCATTGGCACATTGTCATAGGCACACTACAAAATATAAAAGAAATGTTAGTAGCACCCAAAATATTCAATCGACATCACAAATATCATAAACACTAAACAAAAAAGTGCCATAGGCACAATATGAAAAGGTGCATGGGGCACCCACATATAAGAGTTACGACCAAGGAAATTACATGGACGCAATCCAGCATAAAATTTTTTTTTTAGACTTCTAAGTATGTGACTAAAATGAACCCACCTGCCACACAAGGCAAAGCCAATGACATAGCAGGGAAGGCAAAGTCAATGATAGATAAGGCAAAAGAAAAATGACAGGCCTATAAAGGCAAAGCCAAGGTTACGTAAGACAAGGCCAAAAGCTCGGGAAAAACCATGAATACAAACACATGTACTCGTATTACCATCGGTTAAATAAGAAAGTTAGGCTTCAATTGAAAAAAAATAAAAAAATAAAAAAAATCTAACTTGGGGCATGATAGTGTTAGTAGGGAATAGGCTCGGTCAACCTCAAACACCCTGATACAAACACTAGACAGAGTGCCCAAACCACGTCCGTCTCCATACTCTTTCCTAGCCAAAGTATTCGGCTACGACTCATGCTTGGGTACGCAAAGGTTCCCGGCTACGACTCGTGCCTGGGTACGACAAGTGTTGCCCAACTACGACTCATGCATGGGTACGCAATGATACCCAACTACGGCTCATACTTGGGCATGCAAAAGTGTCCGACTATGACTCATGCCTGGGTACGCAAAGGTGCCTGATTATGACTCATGTATGGAAACGCAAATGTTACCCGACTACGGCTCATGCTTGGGAAAGGTGCCCGACTACGGCTCATGCTTGGGTACGCAAATGTTCCCGGCTACGACTTGTTCCTAGGTACGACAACTGTTGTCCGACTACGAACTCGGGTTACCCGACAACGACTCAATCTCGTGCCCGGGTGTCGCACGTTGCTCGGTTACCACAAAGTGGTCCGACTGCCACCAAGGTATTGTCGGGCGCCACAGAGGCTTGTGCCCGACTACGAGGTTTGGTTACCCGGTTACAAAGGTGGCTCGGCTATGGACTTGGGTTACCCGACGACTCAATATCGTCCCCGGGTACGTGTGGTCGGGTGTCGCACGTTGACCGGTTACCACAAAAGTGGTTTGGGTGCCACAAAGGCATTTCTCGACGCCACGAAGGCTTATGTCTGGCTACGAGGTTTGGTTACTCGGTTACGAAGGCCTCCCGGATATGGACTCACGTTGTCCGGTAACGACTCGATCTATTGGTCGGGTAGGTGAATGTACCCAACTGGAAATTCGTTGCTCGGTTGGCGTCTCGACCTCATGTACGAATACACAAATGTGCCTGACTAAGTTTTACCCGGTTATGCATATACGACCGGCTACGTACCCGGTCATATGGTCCGATTAGGGGACTTGTTGCCCGGTTGCCAAGATGGATATGATCCCAACCGTCTTCAACATTCACATTTAAGTCGACCATTATGCTTATAATAAATAACAAAGACGATGGAACATTTTAATGTGGACGTTGGATCATTACTCCCTTCACCAATGATTACATAAAGAATTTTAACTAGGACGTTAAAACTCTTAAGAAATGTTATACTATAAATACCCATATGGTATCATCTTCTTGTGAGAGTTCACACAACATACACTAACACACACATTCATCTTGTCCATATTACGATTGTAGCAAGAATATCATCTTCATTTAACCTTGATCACCTTAGACTCGCTAAGAGCTTGTTAAGTTTGCACTGTATATTCACAATATCTAAAGTTGAATCAATTCAAACGTCCTCATTTATGCATTTTAACGATCTTTTTATCAAACAATATTTAATAAATTTTTCAAACAAATTTATGACATACACAAATTATTTTCCATTCTCGTTATTTTTAAAAAAAAAAAATAAATAAAAAAACTATATAAATCTTTCATTTATAAGAAGTCAATCTTGACTTGTAAGTTGTAACCAAATCTCTCAAATAGAACATGTGTGTGTGAAACACATAATAAAATAAAGTAAGCAAACATCAAACACGACCTCAAAACTCAAAACATAAACCTCCGCGTTCTCTCTCTCTCTCTCTCTCTCTCTCTCTCTCTAGATTTCCTTTGAATACACGCCACCAACAACAAGAAAAACATCAATTCAATTCTTCTACCTCAAATTCAAGCAAACATAATCCACCTAACATTCAACTAAACTAAACAAAAAACATAAAAATGATCGGTTCAAATGATAAAAAACCATCATCAACATCATCGATCTATAATCGATCCTACACAATTCACACTGATTTTCCAATAATTAAACCCAATCCTAATTCTTCATCAATCCAACGATCTGAATCTTTTAAGAAATTCCCACCTGCTGATTCATCGCCTCTAGATTCCATAAAAGGAAAGGTGAGAAACATCTGCAGCTTATTCGAATCCCGAAAAACATCCAAGTTTCGATTACCCGG
Organism: Senecio squalidus; assembly: GCA_910822075.1. Lineage (NCBI taxonomy): Eukaryota > Viridiplantae > Streptophyta > Magnoliopsida > Asterales > Asteraceae > Senecio > Senecio squalidus. The sequence goes on from CAJVGC010000590.1 coordinate 31,280,206, forward strand.
TACAGAAGATAGAGTTGTTGTTTACTTCACAAGCTTACGAGGAATCCGAAGAACTTACGAAGATTGTTATTCCGTTAGAATGATCCTCAAGTTTTTTCGGGTTTTTATCGATGAACGTGACATTTCCATGGATTCCTCTTTTCGAAAAGAGCTGGCGACTGTTTTGGGTGGTGATAAGAAGATAAGTTTGCCTCAAGTGTTTATTAAAGGGAATTACGTTGGTGGTGTTGATGTGATTAAGCAGTTTCATGAGAATGGGCAGTTGGGAAAGCTTTTAAACGGCCTTCCCGTTCGATCAATTGGTGCGGCCTGGCAAGTTTGTGAGGCTTGTGGTGATGTTAGGTTTGTTCCTTGTGTGAATTGTTGTGGGAGTAAGAAGGTGTTTGATGAAGATGATGATAAGTTGAAACGATGCCCGGATTGCAATGAGAACGGTTTGATTCGTTGTTCCACTTGTTGTTCTTGATGTTAACGCGCTATATATTATATTACTTTATGATTTAATTATAACTATGAACCAGGGATTGGAGTGTTGGTGTGTTTGTGTGTATGTTTTGTAGGTGGAATTGAGGATGTATATATATATGTTCATCCTCTTTATGAACACGTTTGCGAAATAATCCACCCTTACTAGTGTCTGTATTGATAGGCTTCTTGTAACTGCATTTACATAGTTACATGGATGGATAAACATTCCTGGTGATCTTTTGATTACCGTAAATAGAGTTAGTTGCATACCTTACTTGTGAATCATAGGATTTGGGTTGTGTTTATGACATTATGTCATATGGGTCTAATGGATTATTGTAATATCGTTATCTTTGTCATTGTAATCTTACTTGACCTATTAATTATTTATATATAAGAAAAACATTGTACATAAGTGTTTGCGGGTCAACCCAACCCGACGTTGATCATTTTGAACTGTTACCCAATCCAACTGACCCAATTATCGTGCAGTCCACCTCTAGTTCGAACTAATATAGCTATTACTAGCTCGAACTGATTCAGTAATTCAGTTTAATACAGAATGGGTTTTTAAGTAGGGGAACTTACTTGATAAAACACGTTTGGCACGAAGAATTGTGAGCATATATAGTGAGTATATATAGATACAAATGGGCGGCACCAAATGGGATACAGCTTACGCCTACATTAAAGCCCCGTTTGACTGATAAATTTTACATGATAAACCTCTGTTCAAGGTGACAGGAAAAAAAAATAAGATCTGTTTGAAGCGTTACAGAAGATAGCGAGGATCGTGCATCTGCAAAAATATATTTACCATATGATGTATTAGAGCGAGTGATGATTCAATGAGAATAATGTCATCAACATTAAGTCAAGAGCTAGCCAGATCGTGTCCATGATGATAGATAATTCACTGGCGATCACCACTGATAATATGGCGGTTGGAGGGTCAACCATACGCACACTAAGGATATGGTTGCTACTGTCATATGAGTGCTGTGAAATGGGCTTCCCTGTGCAGTTGTTGTTCCGAACTGGACACTGATCCGTTGCTGCACCTTGGAGGTGAAGAGTGACTAGAGAATGGCCAGACATGAAGAGTGGTCATCATGGGACAATTCAAGACGATGATGCTCTTCAAGGAGGAAATATGGGAACGGATTGTGGTGTCAGATGATACCGTCCATATCTTGCAGGTGAGCAAGTCCTTTTTGGGATCAATGTTTGCAAGCAATCCAATAACGATTTAATGCATTGATAGTGATGGAGTTGAATGGCACAAGTGTTTATGTTGTCGCTGAAAAGGTTTTCAAGACTAACTCATGGGTGTGTTGGCACGCCTTTCTTCAAGATTTTTTGAAGGAGAGATTTGGTGATCGTCTCATGGATCCGAAGTGTTGCAACTCCAATGTGTTTTCATTCATACCAGAAAAATACTCAATTATTTTTCCGTCAAACTTTTGTCATTCATTCATTAAAGATATATACAAATACAAAATGGGGTTTAACTTTTAAGCAATGGGATACTGTATACTTGTAAGCTTCTTTCTATACGCTCTTTTCGTCCAGACACAAAATCCGGGTTCATTTATGAAACATTAGAGCTTTTGTGCAAATAAAAGCAAATTTACAGTTTTCTTACCACAACTTCTTATCTGCTTCTGCCAGTCTGATTATGTTAATCTTAAATAACCAGAATTATAAAAACGTTTACCAAAACCACAAAACTTGATAATTGCAAATTGAACTAAACCGTAATCAATTTTAACCCACATTCTAACACCACGTAATCAATTTGATGAACAGAGCAAAAGAAAGAGCAAGTATACCTACTAAAGTGAGCTTTTGGGTTGAACCAAAACCCTTATGTGAAGTCACATAAACATAATTTTCATAAACATAATACAAAATTCTAAGAAATCTAGCGCGGAAGCTTTAGAATTTATAAACTGATCCCATATCCGGTTCATAAGGGAAACTTCCAAATGAGGATTAGTAACCTGCAAAATAGAATACAATTGTCTTAACCAGCATAGGTTTATTTTAGAGGTGGTAACTTATACCCATAAACTTATAAATGGGTTTATACGGGTCAAATGGGTAAAATTAACAGAAGCATGTCAAACGGGTCAAAAGTCGTCTTTATTGAACAAAACCTCCTAAATCACTTTATTTAGAACATTCGATTATTATTGAAATATTATATCATAAGATTATCTTTGACACGATAATTATTCATAGATAAACTCGAAAATTGGAGAAAAACTGTGTCGAGTTGACCCATAGGATAAAATTACCTTATATCTGAAACCAATATACATTACTGCAAACATGAATTACTCAAAAATTAATTCGTGAACAATATAAATCAAAGGAAAAGATACAAATTAACTGAAACGCCTGTCATAAAGCACCTAAAGATCGATAGAAACAATGATAATTATCTCCTTAAATCACATGCCAATCCAATGCTAGAAAATGACTTCGAGCAGGGATCACAAATTTGAATCTTCGCCTTCTTTATCATAAATAATGTGTAATCGAGCTGCTAACGTCCATTATACTTTTCCTGTGTACTAACTAATTCACTAACCACCAAGTTTCCCTTCACAGGCATTGAGCCTTGCCCATTTTGCACATTTTCAAGAACATTTGAGGAAGATTTAGAACCAGAATATCAACCTTCTTCTCGCAGAAACCTAAAGTAGTATTTACCCACTGTCATTGAACTACATTAAACGATTAACAATATGTCACTCCGTTTGTTCCCGTTACCATAATGTTACTATAATCAAATTCTTGAGTTGATTCGGTTACTATCTTTTCATGTGATAATTGTACCCACCCGGTTGACTTTATTGACTGTGTGACTTTAGTAACGAATGTTCCATTCAAACCCGTATAATTAGAGACTAAAGAAACATGAAGAGGCGAAATCTTAAATTCCCTTTTGTCTTCTCACTCTTTGCATCTATACATAAATGAAAATTTGCATCAATGTACCAAACAATCAACCTTACTAAAAGAATATCATGTTTCCCGCTTAAAATAATTCCTATAAACGGAGTGATCTCAGTATCATAGGTAAGTTGATCAAATGACCAGATCCCAATAATCGGTCTCTATAAATAACGGGTTCACACCACTCGTGTAAACAATCGTTAAAGGCCAAATGCAACCAACACCACCACCATCTAAGCTTACAACAACCTCCCTAAACGGTATTTTACCAGAGTAACCAGTCAAGTTATTATCCGAAATATACTAATTCTAAAACTGGTCATTACACTTCAAGAACAGCCTTATATGCATTTTGAGGAATCATAAACTCTTTCGATTTCACATCAGTAGAATTCTGGATTTCGAACCATAACCCATTGTTTATTGGTAAGTAAGTTACTATTGATCATTCATATCACGTAACTTTTTCGGTTTCTTATTTTCATCAGGATAAAAATGAATACTAACATATACATGATATACACCAGTGTAAGTACTATCAACAGTACCTAGTAATATCTTTTTTTAAAAACCGTAGGAAACATACACCGAGAGGTGAAACTTATGAAGAAGAACATTCAATTATGTTTACACTTACGAACAGCATTCAAATATGGGATTCAGACCTATGAAGAAGAACAAATAAACAATCCTGAAACTGTTTTCATTACATTACGAACAATATTTAGAAGCAATGCACAAGAACTGGTTTTACAATTTATTTCACGCTTCAATTTTACCCGAGCTGCATCCCGCGGGTACTACATACCTCAAATCGTCTGATAAGAAATATATATATATATATATATATATATATATATATATATATATATATATATATATATATATATATATATATATACATACTTCTAAAAAACCTCCTAGTTAAACACTTGCAGTTAACAGATATCATAGTAAGGTGTCCAAGTAAGTGCTTATAGTGGTGTACTTTAAGTCGGGATACAACACAGACCCCTCCACCCCACCAGATGCATCCACTTCAAAATATATCTGGAACCCTTTCACGAATGCTGCGTATATGAAAACCATTTCCATGTTGTCCGGATATGGAGTTTCTAAGAAAACAGTAATTATATTCAAAACGTTATCATGATTCCGGAAGTCGAAAACATAAATAAACTTCTTTTGGATGCAAATTACCTTTGATCTTGTTGAGAAGATTTTCTTCAGAAACATAACTTTTCTCAAGTTGCTTCCCGATCTTGTGCTCCCATATGTCAACTAGTTCATTCATGGAGTAGACGTTCCCTGGTGGTCTCAGATATAGCACCTTATTTAAAGTACGTGGATCGTCCACCGTACGGATGGTGAATGCAGCAACATCTCTTTCCTTCATAAAAATACCTACAAATTTCAAAAGTTTAGTGTTTTTGTTTATGCAGTGCTTCTCTTTTTAGTAGGCCTCGTCTGGATATTTCTACTTGCATCAAGTAAGTGGGACGTAACATCAGTTAAAGAGGATAAAGAGAAATGATGCCAACATCAAAATACTTTTTGATTAAGGGGGCAAAATGGGTACGAGTATGGGTTGGTTCTGTCTAATTCCATAATTTTTTATTAAAAACGTGAACACACTGATTTCAAAATATTGATACAATAATAATTTAACTTATTGAATAAGATGTATGCATTAAAAGACGTTTTGGAGAACTTTCAATCCTCTCGACACATTCAGCTCATTTGACCCGTCTCCTTTTAAACTGTTTCTTCTGATTTAACCATTTAGAAATAAAGATATAACCCAAATCGACAGTAGCTAGAACATAGGGAAGTACGGTGAAATTGGCTCTTTCACATTTTGAACTAGTAAAAGCAAGCGCATACAATTAATATTTAACAAAACATACCTTTGACATTTCCGTCTCCAAATATGGTGACTTTATCCCTTGGCGGGGTCTTAAGGCCTGGCTGAACTAGGGAAGGAAGCAAGTAACTCATGAAAAAGTTGCAAGATACGTACGTGTACGGAATCCCTTCAGCTTCAACAAGACGTCGTATTTCAGATTTCCTCGAATAAAATCCTTGATCCATTTCGGATATTTGAGTTTTATCAGGATCCAATCCAAATTCTGAAGGGATAAATCTCTACAGCAATCATGTGTTTCAGTAAAAGATAGTTATAATTGCTTACATGACTCACCATAGCAAAGAGATATAAAGTAGTGATTCGGGCTTTCTTTTTGCAACTTTGCAGTAAAAATATTCATTTTTCATGCAAGATTTAAGAAGTGGTTTGTTATTTATCGTTAAAGAATATTAAATTACATAAAACAGAATTTTGGGTTGTTATTTATATACTTCATCCGCACTTCTTCGGAATAGAAAACTTTGGATGAAGCATACCAACTGAAAATCTAAGCACACAAACATTAACAAGAAAAGTACATTGATATACAGATGGAAGACAGGAAGAAAGTTTAAGACGCAACATAACCTCAATGCATCCAGCTTTTTTTATGGCGGAAATGAGAGGTTTCTGATCAAGGACCTGTTTCGAATTTACTGCACATATCACAACGTTTACTTGCTTAATTGCTCTGACAAGGCTCCCTTCATCATGCAATGAACCCTGAAATTCAAATTTTGAAGATTATTGTCATTCGATGGAATTATATTTTCTATAAAATAGGTTTTAATTGTTTGTCTTTCAAACAATTGAAAGACTTTTAATATCGTCAAAGCAACTTGTTTACACTGTTTGTGATCTTAACTACGATCCACCAGCAGACTGCAACAAAACGGAACCATTATTAAAGGGTAAGAACTAAATCCACCACTCATTTTTACCTTATTGTTGAGACTTAAAATATCACTTTCTCATTGTTACTAATGCTTATCAGATCAAAACACATATCACACGTATATAACGTTATCAGTCACATTAGACGGTTAATGAAACTAACTAGGCAATGTGAAGATAAAACAAGTACAACAGCAACAAAAGGATGTTACGTGATTCAACCGTTGAGTGTGATCGACCTAGTCTAGGAGCACGAAGGAACAAATATTTTTAACTATTCAAGATAATATCTCAAATTCTAACAGGTCCATACTATATTCTACCCTGAAGTGTGGATTATTAATACACAAATATGTTATTGTACTTTGTGAGAATGTTCAATTTTGTTACTATATACTTTTTTCCGTTCAATTGTATTACTATACTTTTAAATCTGAATGTCATCAATATTTATAGTGTATTTAGCCGATGTTTTTTCATTAATTCGGTAATATAAATGAGACTTTTTCATTACTGTAAATGATGATTTTTATAAATTAGTAATTTGAATGAACTTTTTCATAAGTAGAGTAATACAATCGAACCGAAAAAAAGTTAGAACATTTTCACAAAGTACAATAATTGTAACCAATATCAAATGTCTCTAATTTTTGGCCGATTGAGGGGGTAAAAGTCGGCTCCGATTAAATTTTTGAGCATTTTGTTAGCCGGATTTTCGAAATCGTTTACGAAATTAAATTTAATGTTATCTGTGTGCGACATATTTTGTTGTCTCAAAACATAATGATGTCAAAACAAATATTGAAATATTGAAAAAATTTAATCCTTTTTATAACATGTTATCGCTATCCATCGCCTAAAACGAATAGAAAAAGGATTAATTTTCATTTTTTTTATTTTATCACAAAATTATGTCCAAATTATGTCCTGTAACAGCAACATATGTTCAAATAGAAAGTCTAGACTTACAAATAGGTTTACAAAAATATTTTTACAAAATAATGTGTTCAAAAAGTAGTGGACGAAAAAATATGAAAGAGAATTAGTGAAATTATGTGATTGGTTGAATTCATTTGCTATATCATTTTGTAAATTATCCATTTGTAATTCATTTGTATGTGTAGCATTGCTCATGTTCAAATAACTGCATATATATAACATTAAAATTTGATTTTGTAAACGATTTCGAAAACCGAGCTAACAAACTGTCCAAAAATTCAGTCGTTGCAATTTAGAAAAAGTAAGTTGTTATTTTCTACGACTAACATTTTTATATTATATTAAAGACAATATTAAATTGAATGTGGGGTGGTCTTTTTATACATTATCCTTAAAATATTAGTAACTTTAAAACATGGGTGCCAATGGTGGTAGATATACCTCGAGAATAACGGCGCCGGAATCGGAGAGAATTTGAATTTTCCGGGACTTTCCGGCGTCGGAAAAGCTGGAAGGTCTGACAAGGCAAAATGTAGGATGATTTGCTTCTAAAGTAGCTTTAGCCAATTCAAAACCTAATCTACCGGTTACACCTATTATTAGTATACTAGATATTTTCTTCTTTGATTCTTCCATTACCGGGTATTGCCGGTAATCTAACCACCGTGGACGGCTGAGTAACGGCGTGTTTCTAGGGATTGTTAAAATAATGTGGAAAAGTATTTTATTTTAGAGTGGTACAAAATACAAAGTAATCTTAAAATAATGGATGTGTTAGTTAAAACAACACGTTTTATTTACCAAACAAAACTAGTTCCTATAGTTGTAACTTGTAGTTCGAAACTTTGAAGTTTTAATACTCAACTAGGATATTATTCGTCTGTTGCAGCGGATGATAGAAAATTATATTTTATAAAATTACATTAAGGAATATAATTATCCGTGTGTTCAAGGAAAAATAATTTATAAACCGTGAAAATAAACTAAAAATCAGATATAATTACTAGGATTATGTAGACAGTCTTCACAAAATATTTTTATTTTTTATTTTATCAAGATCCCAATAATAAACATTCTTGGTTTATTAAAGTATCCTCTTTGAATTCTTGTAGAGCCATTCCAGAGTTAATATGTAGAATGGGGTAAATATTTGCCCAAAACTATTTGAAAAGAAAAGAGCTAATTGTGTGCAACAAATTATTCCTTCTTTAATATTTTTTACAGAATTTTTAATCCCATGTATATGGAGATGAGAACTAGAAATTGAATCAGGAGATTAAGTTACCACAATTGAAAAGAGCATTTTATACTAAATTCTGGATAAATATGCTCAAAACAGACAAATAAACGGGTGAATTAGCATCAAAAGACACAATTGAGTATATCCAAACTACTCTATTAAAGTATAAAGAACATAAGAAATTAAAAGAAAGGGAAAATATAAAAGAATTAGCCCCCGTTACTCCAATTCATTTAACTGAGGCAAAATTAATGACCAACTCATTATCAAATTATGGATGAATATATAAACCAGGTTCAAAAGGATTTGATTCAATATCAACAATTACACTCAATTTCAATGAAAGACTCCTCTGAAGATGACAATCAATTTCAATGCCTTGCTGGAGAATCTCAAGATCCAGAAGAAGACATGCAATTGTCCATCCTAGAGTTATTTATGGAATTGAAATATCAAATGTCAAAAAAAATAGGAGAATCGTCCAAAATGAATGAAGACATGGAAAATACTTCCAAAATGAATAAAGACACGGAAGATAAGAAAGAAAAAGCAGAAGCCATGTGAAAGAATCTCATTGTAGCCATGTGAAGGCTAAATTATTTTGTCCAGTTCCCACAAGAATTTAAAGGTGTCGACCATAATAATGTGTTACTAAATTTAGCCTTGAGCTCCACCCTGTATAAAAAGGGACTCAAGTTGTCACACCCCGCTCAGGCGGAAACCCGATGTGTACAGTATTAGTATAATCAGAGACATAGGTTACAACAAAATAAATAACAAAAGGGTAACATCGAATTAAATATAAGTTATCGAGTTTCAAAGTTTCATAAATTCGGAAATAGTACAATACAAATGCGACATACGGATCCTAATAGAACTAGTACATAACAAAACAAGTTCCCAAGCAAGATCCACGTAGTCATATAATAACCATCAATACGTAACCTCAAATCCCTGAAATAACGTTAAAAACGACGTCAACACAATGTTGGTGGGTTATTCGTAAAATGCATAAAACATTAAGTAATAAAGCTGACCCAAAGTTTAGAATAGGTTTAGTAAAATCATTAACAATAAACATATATCTTGATTTAAACAGCAAAATAGCAAAATGAACAATCCTTAGCCTAAAATAATACACTTGAACCTAAACAATTAAAGGCAACAACCCCCTTAGTGTGTTAAGCTAAGTTTAGTCAATGAAATAGTACACGGTAATAACATCAGTCCGCAAGGACCGCACACCGGCAAAATCCCAATACGGCGATGAGGGTTTGTTAAACCCAAATAAATCTATATATATATATCCGTTGGCTCAATAAGAGTTGACAAGTGTGTAAACGGGGCCTTATACTACCACCAATGCCATATAAGTAAGTAAGGTAACACGATAATACTAAGGCATCATAATCTAATTTGCATAAACAAGATATATAAAATTTAGTTACGCTAATCATGCCCGAAGTAAAATTTATAAAGCGGTAAAAGGGCATCGAATAACTCACAGGTAGCGTATAAGCGTAAAATAGCGTATGAGTGTCGGATACTCAAAATAAAGCGGAGTAAGATCCACCGCCTAAGTGCCCTAGCATAAGACATAAAAGGTCTAAGTATCTCTAATGTAATAGGTTTAGCCTCGTATTAATTAACGTTATATTAAATATTTAAGTTTAGTAGAGTTTAGACGAATGATAATGTTGGTTGTTGGTCGCCTTTCCCGGAACCCCTTTGAACCCTAATACCAAACTAGTTGCGGAATAACTAGTTTGTACGTATGTATGGTGAAGAACAACAGAGATAATCAAATGGTTGATACTATTAAACTTACGTATTCAATTACAAACACGAATAGTATCTAAACACTCGATTACACGACTTTAACACACAAGAACTCACAGTTACGCTCACTAAACCCTAGCTCACGTAACTATTCTCGATATGAATGCTCTGACAACTTTCAACAACCTGCATTTATGATCCCGATATTTATACCTGACCCGAAACCCTAAACAGTTACGGGCGCGTAACTCCACAGTTACGTGAGAGTAACTGTTAGTTACTCTCCGTAACTTAGTTACGTGAGGGTAACTGTTAGTTACTCTCCGTAACTTAGTTACTTAGGGTAACTGTTTACGTAAATGCGTTTTAGACTTTACAACTCGATCTAATTACATTCTATCTCGACGACACATTCAACTGAATACAAATACAGACATTTATGTCCCAACAAACTCCCCCTTGGATGTAGCTTGTATTCTTCAAAATTTACTTGAACTTTTGGTGTCGAGAGATCGAGAGTTGATCCTTTATACTTCATATAAGCCTTGTACGGTCTTCAGTCTGTAATCGATGTCTAGCGAATCTTTCTGGCAGCTAGTCTTCATCATCAAGCAACGCGGCTCCATGAAGAACATCTTCGAGTCCTTGACTTCCTGGAAGTGCTAAACTCTTCGAGATCCCATCTTTAACTCTGCAAACCTGGCTTACAGAGACAAAACTGACCAAATACGTGTTTTTGTTCTTTACAGTGATAAAATTTCTCATTTTTCAGAAAACACGTGATAAAACCTTTAAACCTTGAACGATACATGACAACGAAGAAAATAAACGCAGAAATAATTTTTTTTTGGATTTTTGTTTGTTTTCTTAACCTAAGACCGAAAATCTTTTTGTGGTTTTCATCTATAAGCTATTTACACTACTTTAGCAACCTACAAAGAGCAAATCTTTTTGTTAGAGATTAGTTTGCTTTTAGGATCATATCGCAGAAGTCGAATCACAAGAATCAGCCGATTATTAGTATATATGTCTTCTTAAATACAACATAGATATCATATAAAAAGTCTTCCGATTATTTAATTTACAACTGTTTATATGGATCCCACTTATATTTACACTTAGCTAAATCCGAACTTCCCTCAAAGCGTCATCAAACCTCCAGTATTTATTTCGGAAAACTGTCACCTTATTCCTAGATTATTAACTATTCTAAGTATTGAAAATGCATACATATAGTATTAAGTTTAAGCACTTATGCCATTTTCATTATTTATTAGTTTTTTATTTATTTATATAAGCTTAAAAAGCTTTATTGACTCGTGAACTCCTCCCTCTGTCTTTGCCGTTTATCAAGTAAGCATCAAGAGTTACGGAATTCTTATTTGACTCTACTCTCCCCCTGTCTTTTCCGTTTATCAAGTAAGCATTAAGGGTTACGAGTTTTACTTAGAATTAATTATTTATAACTCCTCAACCTTTATACTAACTGCAGGAAACTATGATTTCGCAACCTTATAGAATCCTAGAGCGCCTCAAGGTTATGAGTTTTATTTAGATTTAATTATTTACAACTCCTCAACCTCTATACTAACTGCAGGAAACTATGATTTCGCAACCTTATAGAATCCTGGAGTGCCTCAACGTTATGAGTTTTACTAATATACAAACTCTTTGAGTTTTAGATAAAAGCGATTATTTATTATTTTATTTTTTTGTTTTTCTCTCAATTTTTCTTTTCCTCGCTTTTTCTATTACTCTCAGATACTTATTAATATATATATATATATATATATAATAATATCCTATGGTGACAGATTCCAGGCACACCGAAAGTTTTCAGCTTATCACGGAGATGAACAAACTTAACCGTGTTACCCATTAGAAACAGGTTCGGAAAATTGTTTATATGATATTGGCCGTACCTACTAATACATCGAACAAAAACTTATGATTCTGATTTTTAAAATCTGCGATGTACTATCATTTCCTAAGGTTTTTACAAACTTTCTCCCCCTCCTTTTATGTTTTTCTGACTTTTATTGTTTTTCTGATTTTTCATAACTATACAAATCCTAAAAACTTAAAAAGAAAGATTTCGAAGTCACAATCAAACGATTTAGGTTTTTATCAATTTGGACGCTTTATACTCAATTGAGATTATTTAACTTTAACTCAATGAGTTTTCAAAACTTTAAACTCTTTTGAAAAGCGTTTTGCATTTAAGCAAAACGGTTTTTGTTTGAGTCCGCAACTGTTATATGTTGCGAAGTCTAAACACTTTAAACTTTTCAATATAAAAGTGTTTATTATACTTGAAAATATATGTGTTTGTAACATAAGTCGGACAACGTAACTCAAATAGGAACTGAAAGCCTACCGAACCACGAATCACACACAAACAAACATAAATTCAAGAATAACAAACACATTTATACCAAAAGATGAATCAATAGATACAGACAAAATAGATAATGTGTGAGCTGAGAATTAAGAAATACCAAAAATCAGCTAAAATTACTGCATACAAAATCTACACTGCATCTTCCGTCACCAGCGGCATATTCTTGGAATGGTAGCCGTTTTCAACACAAATACGAACAACATGAGAGAAAACATAGCCAAAAGACTTCTCATTCCACATAGCCACAATCATCTTCGCATTCAGCCGCTTCAGATCATCTTCAGAAAGACAGAGAAGGTGCATGGGATCATAGATCCGTAGTAATACGCGCCCCTCAAAATCTAGCATCACTGCCTCCCGAGTAGCTTCGTCGAAGTACCAATCATCCATATCTTCCAGGAAATCCTGAGGCAATGAAGGCATTCTGATGCGCTTGAGAAGCTTGACCTCTGGATAGATATGCTTGACCTCTCGCTTCCCCGTCGCTGGATTTCGACGCTTTATCTTCTTTTTCTCAGGCTTGGTGAGGGTAAAGTTGACATACTTCTTGTAGAAGATGTCTTCCCTCAGCTGAGTATAGAAGAGCCTGGCAGCATCGGAAGTGAGGTTCTTCGGCTCCATATCCGCTAAGCGTTCCAGCTCATAATAAGGCATGGAGCTGAAAGTGGCATACTTCATCCGCATGTACTGAATCCCATCAGTTCTGAGCAGTGCGAAGAAGTCGGTGTTGTCTAGGTAGCGCCATGATAAAATAAGCTTCTTGCACGGGCCTACCAACTTACACCCCGCCGTAACACAAACCTTGTCAAACACCCGATGATCAATCTCCCTCCTCTTGCTATCAACATAATGAACATAATTTTTCGCTGGAGGAGCTGGAGTGATTGGAATCTCTGGTGATGGCTCTAACACTGCTTTAGACTTTCTCTTAGAACCCGAAGAGGAAGTATCAATGACATTCTTTCCTGCAGATGATTGCGATGCAGTTGCCTTCTTTAACCGAGCCGAATCAACCTCGTCCTCGGAATCCTCGAACAGGTTGCTTCGCCCGGGAACCATAGATGCCGCATCGTCATCGTCCATCGGGGCACAATCAAACCTTGGTACCACAGTGGTGGAATCCTGAACAGACATAGTAGGCTGAGCTGGTTGTATTTGACGAGCATGTGTACCTGAAGGAATCAAAACAAAAGCAAGATTAGGGTTAGTTTTCTCCCCCTGAATGGGAGCATCCTTAGCAGGAGATCCCTGATCTTTTGCAGGACTGGAGGCAGATCCGCCGGGATGTGTTGGTTCCGAAGGATTTCCCTGATCTTCTGAACTCATTCGAGAAAGAGCTCCTGCACCTCCTTGATCATCATCAGGCTTTCCCTGATCGTCCTTGTCATCTTTATCATCCTTCGGGGCATCATCATTCTCTTCATCATCATCATCTTCGTCATCGTCTTTCTCCCCCTCTTTCTCGCCTTCCTTCTCTTTCTTCTCATCTAGCGCGTCATCAAGGCGCTCGAGGAAGGTTTCATAATCTCCCCGAACCGCCGAAATCTCGTGCTCTAAGCCTGCAACCTTCTTCTCCAGAGACTTAATCTTTGAGTCTCTCGCTTTCACTTCACCTTCGAGCCTTTTAATCCTTGCTTCATGCTCGCTGTGGGAGCTCTGGAGATTCGCCATCTGAAGCTGCATCTGTCTAACCATATCACTTAATCCAACTGTGATCTCAGGGCGAGAAGAGCTGCCCGAAGGAGTAGAGGTCACTATTGGTGAGGAAGTAGTGAAAATGGGTGGAGTTGGTGTGAATTTTGGAGGTGGAGGAGGAGTAGTGGTGGTAATGATTGTGGTTGGTGGAGTAGTAGTGATGATAGTGGTGGATGGAGGAGTAATCACGACTGCTTTCTTCGACTTCTTTACTAAGGGAATATCAGAAGAGCCCTCAGGTGAAATGGGAGTAGGGCGAGGACGCTTTACGGAAGAAGTTGGTGGAGATTGCTGAATAGAGTGAGGCTGAATACCAACAAACTCAGCAGACTTCATTCTTACTGAGCGGATAGGCTTTGGCGAAGGAATCACAGCTGCCGGTTCCTTGAACTTTACACCTTTGACTTTCTTTGAAGCTTGATCCTCTAAAGCAGTACCTAACAAAGCTGCCCCTTCCTTCGCTGCTTTCTTCATAATCCTGTTACGTCTCGCAGTATAAGCATCCACTGAAATAGTCTTCCTGAGAACTTCCAACTCACTAAGGGCTTGCTTCATCTTCTTTGTGGCATCGGAGAGTTCGGCAGTCTCCTCCGACCCAGCATCACTATCACTGTCATCATCATCTGAAGAAGAAGGCTCTGGAGGGGATTCCGCATCAGATTCTACCTTCTTCTTTCCCTTTCCCTTACTCTTTCTCTTGCTCGAAGCACCCTCAGTATCTTCAGAAGCCACAGATTTGGCAGACTTCCTAGACCTGGATGGCTTAGGGGAGTCAGGAGCCACCAGATCATCAAATGCGTTCAGCGCTGGAGTAGGATAGTTAGCATCAATCAATGCGCCCTTAAGAGGTAACTCATCACCTACCCCTCTGCAGTCTACAAAGTATCGAGGGTTGATCTTTTGTGCCTTTCCTACCGGACCATTATAAGGAAGGTCCGGTAGAAGGTGATCAATCATCAGCTGTACAAACCTCGAATACTGATCGAACGTCTTCTTCTTGTCCTCCAGATTCCAGCACATGTTGTTGAGAATGAATCTGGAGAAGTTGTACTTGTGATTGAAGACCAAGGAAACCATCAGTGCCTGACCCCGTCTGTCCAAAGAATCATATCCCCCTTTCCATTTGGACATGCACATTATGATCGTGTGCATCAGATGTTAGGCTTCAAGAATTGGAGTGAATCCAAACGCCCTGAGTATCCCATCTGTCGGAAACACCCGAAGATCGTATTCTCTGGTAGAGTGTCATCAGCATCATCATTATCTCAGAACTGAAGAACCGTCCTGCTCACCTCTTCAGTAATGGAGATCGGAAGATTTCGAACTGTTGAATCAATGGAAGGTGGAGAAACCGACGTGTTTACTCCAGCATTTCTCCAAAACTCGCTAATAAGATCCTTCTTTAGATCGGGATCAACTCGCATAGCATAAGCAATCGGGCTTCGATGCAGATAGTTGACAATACCCTCAAACCCTTCTCCTTTATCAGCCGTCGAGAGTAAAGCCACTGAATTGTGCCAATATCTTTCTTAGACGCCATTCTACACACAAAAACAACAAACTTGCACAAAAGTTGTAAATGCATAAAGACTTCTATAAGACATCGTAAACAACATCTTAGACATGCATAGACTACTTATGATAGTAGGAATGTCATTTTGAGTGAAATCGGTTACGCTGCGATCGTTAGACAATTACATTAAGCAAATTGAATTTGCAAAAAACAGATATGAATCTGTTCACAGTTACGTGCATGTAACTGTAGTTACGTGCCCGTTACTGTAGTTACGTGCCCGTAACTGTAGTTACGTGCCCGTAACTGTGTCAAGTAACTAGTCATTTTGAAAAATTTGGGTAGCGTAACTACAATTCAAAGGTCGGAGAACTTTTTCTTAAACAGATACGTGCCCGTAACTATAGTTACGTGCACGTATCAGGCAGTTACGCCCGTAACTATAGTTACGGGCTAAACACCACCAAAGTCAAAGTTACGTGCCCGTAACTAACAGTTACGTGCCCGTAACTAACAGTTACGTGCCCGTAACTACCAGTTACGTGCCCGTAACTGTCTGCAGAACCCTGATTTTCAAATTTATAGAACTCAATAGCTATGTTTTTTATCTTAAAATCCTAGCATAAGCTGTATTCCGAGCAACATTAAGCTTTACACTTCACAGTTCACTAGACAGTTTTTAGGTCGGTTTTAGGTTAAAACTCAATTTTCTTTTAAACCTACGATTTAGGCCGAAAAACAACAATCCAATCACTACCATGTACTCGAAAAAAGTTTGTGAATGTATACCATCATCAATTTGGTGTTTCAATTGCTGATTTTGTCTTTTTAATTTTGACTACCCAAACCGCGACCCGTAACTAACCAAACACCCCCTTTAAACTCGAAATCAGGTCAAGAAAAACATACCGTAATGTTTAGATGATGATTCCGAGACAGAAGGTGATGAAAAACGAGTGAATGTGATGGTAAATTGCAAAATCGCCGAGAGAGAGAATAGCGGGTTTTTGAAAGAGGGTTTTTGAAAGCATGAGATGAAACAGTGATATTCAGGCTTTATATACCTCTTTCTCTCTCTTAGTTACGTGCACGTAACTCACAGTTACGTGCACGTATCTGGCCAACACACATATTGATACGTGCACGTATCTCTCAGTTACGTGCGTAACTGACAGATACGTGACTCAGTTTTAAACTTGTGTGTTTTTCGCGCGTTTTTCGATTTTAAACTTGTTTTAAGTCACGTTTTCATCTTTAAACTATTACTGAATAATAGAAAAACCAAGTTTTAACCTTTAAACTCTATCCTAGAGATAAAACGCCTACTTTTGCAAACCTTTACACTTTATCACGGGATAAAGAACCTTTACACTCGACGGAGAAGGCATGTGATCAATCAAGCATGTTTAAGCACTTGGAGCCTTCCACTCGTCAAGAATACCTCGAGAAATCGTCTATCCGGAAGAATGTGATCCATATAGCGTATGTTAGCACAAAAGATTCTTCCTGTAACTGCAAATCACTAAGAAAACACGAGAACCGTAAAATAGAAAAAGAAAAACTATAAACCTAAGAAACGTTAAAATCTTTTTGTATTTTTAATTTTAAAGACTTAGAATTTAAACTACAACTTAAAACCAAAAATCTTTTTGAATTTTTTTTAAATTAAATTTTTTTTTTTAATTTTTAAAAGACTAAAATATTTACAAAATAAAATGGTTCGAATTAAGTGATTTCTAGTGTGATCAGACGATTTAACTTGATCAACTCTTCGAATCGACTTTTGATAAAAGCTTTCGTAAAGATATCTGCTTTTTGACTTAAAGTGTCGATTCGAATCAAAGTGATCAAGTTCTTATCATAGCAATCCCGTATAAAATGAAAACGAATATCAATGTGTTTCGTTTTAGTGTGATGGACGGGATTGCGTATGATACACACCGCTGCGGTGTTATCAATGTGAATTGGAGTGTGAGTTACAATCAAACCGTAATCGCGAAGTTGATGTTGAATCCACAGAACTTGCGAACAGCAACTTGCAGCAGCAATGTATTCAGCTTCGGCAGATGACATAGAAACCTGCTGTCTGCTTCTTGCACTGCCACGTAACTAACCGCGACCCGAGAAACTGACACCCACCCGGTTGTGGACTTCATGTCAGAATTGCAACCCCCATAATCAAGTCGTCAATGTGAAATCGTTGTCGTCATAAGGATTACCATAAACCAAGATTCGGATTTCCTTTTAGATAGCAGAGAATCCGTTTTACCAGCTTTCAAATGGCACGTCTTCGGAGCAGCTTGATAGCGAGAACACAAAGACACAACAAAAGTAATATCCGGACGAGAAGCCGTCAAATACATAAAGCGAACCACTCATTGAACGATATAGCTTCATGTCAACGACCTCTTCATTAAGTG
>CAJVGC010000590.1:31298524-31371631 GCA_910822075.1 Senecio squalidus
ACTGGTCTTGACTCTTGCGTTTAAAAATCAAGTTTTTCAAACGAGGACATGCATTTGCAATATGTCCCTCAAATCGACAGTAATAGCAGATTCGAGGGTCAGTGGAATTGACCTCCGAAGCCTGAGAAGATTGAATCTTCTTTTGAGTGTCGTGTTGAGGTAGTACTGCCTTGGTTGCGTTTGACTGAATCACTTTTGGAGAAACAACTTTAAGTTTAGTTTTTGAAGTTTCGCCCTTAGTGAAAATCTGAGTCATTGGGGTTTTAACACTTAAAATTGGTTGATTTTCAACACCTTTAGCTTTTCCCTTTGACTTCGACTCATTCGACCGAGACACATTAAGCTTGGACTCTAACATGTTTTGCTTTAAAACCTTTTTGCTTTCACGATCTTGAAGTTTTTCGAATTTCTTGTCCATTGTTTTGACAAGTCGACTTTCAAGTCGTTGAAAGACTTTTTCAAAAAGATTTTCTTGATGCTTAGTTAGATTTAATTCGTTTAAGTCATTCAAGTCTTTGGATTTGTGGTCATTTTGGTCTAAAACAGCTTTCGACTCTTCAGAGACTTTAGAGTCACTTCCTTCCTGACCGCTTACTTCCGTTTCATCTACGGCTTCAGCGGTCATCGAGGGAGTCTGAACAAGTCCCTGAGGCAAGTCAACAATGGGGATCGGGGTAAAGTGCTTTGGAGGTGGCATATTATCGTACCCCAATCCCGACTTGTCTTGAGTGTTAGTCCTCTGAGTGCTGATAAACTGACTCAAAATCTCTTTTGAGTTTGCAAACGCAGCTAACTTGCCATGAAGGATATCAATTTCCTTTTGCTTTTCAGCAATAGTTAGCTTTGTATCTGCAAGAGCGTCAGTATACTGTTTGATTGTTGAGATATGACGTTTTACCATTATTTCCAAATCAGATATTTCAATTAATTTTTCGCTTTTAAATTTTTGAAAAGACTGAACTTCTTTGGTTAAATGATCGTTTGCATATCTTAGTTTATCAAATTCAGTGACCATGACCAGATTATTACTTCGCCATACATCGAGCTGGGCCTCTAGCTCGATGCACTTTGCACAAGTAGATTTAAAAGCATCAAGATCTACCTCAGAAGTTGAAGACAAACTGTCAGTGTTTGAGACCATGAGAGCAAAGTGATCATTCCTTGAAGAGTTGTCTTCATATGAGCTCCAATCCACACTGCTGTCTTGAACCAGGAGAGCTGTAGAGGAATTGTCGTTGTCCTTCTCTACACCCTGAATTCTCAGGTTCTGATTGCCTTGGCGCTGATAGTTACCTCCATGTTGGTAGTTATTTCCTCGCTGATAGTTACCCTCTTTCTGATACGATCGATCTTGAGAAGAAGAACGGTAACCTTGCCCTTGCTGATCATTTCTTTGGCCTTGGTAGCCTCTACTATCGTCACGTGAATGTTGTCCACATTCCCGAGCAAAATGTCCATAGTTGTGACACTTGTGACATTTCACTTTAGACTTGTCGAACCCCATCCCAGTGCGACTGTCGCCACTTATGTGCTTTTTCCCAGTACGGTTGAGAAAATTCTTGATCCTTCTAGTCAGCATCGCCATATTCCAGCGAATGTCCATTTCCTCCTGGTCGTTATGACCAATTTGATCATAATCTTCTTCAACTAAAGAAAAATTAGAGATTCGACCTCCCACAAGATCGTCGCATGCTGTAAGGAAGCATGATTGAAGTCTTTCATGCTCGCCTTGTAGAGAATCAGAGGCTATGTAGGCAGATGATTGAGACTTTAACAGCGAGGGTGAGGCCTGTGGTTCAATGCCATTTAACTGACAGCTTCCACAAGTGGGACATCTAACGGAAGTGGAACTTGAAGCGATCTGGTTTGCCTGTGGACTAGGCGTGGAAGCATATTGGCTTGAGGAATTTGACAACGACATTCCAGCCAGAGACGGTGGTTGCATTTGTGGAAATACAACCTCCGAGAGGAAAGCGACTCCCGAATTGTCACGCTGTAACATATCTCTATTCTGATAACCTCCACTTAAGGGCTTCTGTTGCATTTCGAGATTTGAAATCTTCAATTTTTCAATCAGCTCCTCGAAATCCCAGTCTCTGAGCTCATCTTTGTCTTTTAGAAGAAGAACACGCATCTCCCAGTGCGCGGGCAAACTATTCAGAAAACGAGTGTGTATATCAAACTTATTATATTCAACTCTAAGATCGAATAAATCATTCGTCAGTCTGCAGAATCTTGAAATCAGCATATCAAGACTCTCGTTCTTCCCACAAACAAAGTTATCAAACTGTTTCCGTAGCAGATCAGCCCTTACTAACTTCATGGCTTCGGTGCCACCGTATCTCTTCATGATTGCATTCCAGAGATCGTAGGCTGTTGCGTGTTGTCTGAAGACTGATTTCATCTCATTAGTCAGACACATTTGGATCGAACCTAGTGCTTTCTGATCCTTTAGATACGCGGCCTTCTCAATATCGGTGTAGGCTTCTATTGGCTTCAGAGTTCTGATTCCCGTTTGAACATTAGTATCGAATGGAGCAATAAATCTCGTGAGAATCGGGACCCACATTCCTGAATCGGAATAAGCTACATAGGTCTTGAAACTTGATACCCAATCCTCAAGAGTACTATTTGGGTCGTACTTAGGTGGAAGTAAAGGATTCCTATTTGCCTCCATTTCATACAAAGTAGCGTTCGGAACGAGAGCCATATCGAATACAAATCAATACCCAAATCAGCCACAAACGAATACCCGAATACCCCGAACTGAACACTAGTCTTCAAACGTCTTCACACAAGTCTTCACAAACAAACCCGTAGAATCAGCAAGAAAACCCAGAGAATCCAACCCAACAGCTACCTAATGTTTCTGACGAAAATCGGGCAGAGTAACGGCTAGAAAAACGAAGTAAACGAACGTCTTCAGTGTGCAGTTACGTGAGCGTAACTATGTAGATACGCACGTAACAGTCTTCGAGTAACTATCTTCAAAGGTCACGTAACAGTAGATACGCGCGTAACTAGGTAGATACGCACGTAACTAGTCTTCAAGTAACTCTTCACACGTAACAATCTTCAAGATCACGTAACAGTCTTCAAGAGCACGTAACTCCACGTAACTATGTAGTTACGTGCGTAACTGAGAAGTTACGCGAGGGTAAATGTTTCCTGACAGTTACTCTAGATTTCTTCCACTTGTCGAAAACTAAGAAATACACAACACTAGAAACCTATCTTCTGCAGATATCAAGAATACCCAATTGTAAACACAATATCTGAAACCCGAGATCAAACTACGTCTAGAAATGCCTAGATCTAAAAATCCGAAATAAAGTACACTTTTCTTAAATCTTAGATCTAGCCTAAAACAGCCCCAAACTTCACCAAACGGATTCAAAGACCTCTATAACAAGTATAGAGGCTCTGATACCACTTGTTGGTCGCCTTTCCCGGAACCCCTTTGAACCCTAATACCAAACTAGTTGCGGAATAACTAGTTTGTACGTATGTATGGTGAAGAACAGCAGAGATAATTAAATGGTTGATACTATTAAACTTACGAATTCAATTACAAACACGAATAGTATCTAAACACTCGATTACACGACTTTAACACACAAGAACTCACAGTTACGCTCACTAAACCCTAGCTCACGTAACTATTCTCGATATGAATGCTCTGACAACTTTCAACAACCTGCATTTATGATCCCGAGTCTGATATTTATACCTGACCCGAAACCCTAAACAGTTACGCGCGCGTAACTGTCTGAGAGACAGTTACGCGCGTAACTCCACAGTTACGTGAGAGTAACTGTTACTTACTCTCCGTAACTTAGTTACGCGAGGGTAATTGTTAGTTACTCTCCGTAACTTAGTTACTTAGGGTAACTGTTTACGTAAATGCGTTTTGGACTTTACAACTCGATCTAATTACATTCTATCTCGACGACACATTCAACTGAATACAAATACATACATTTATGTCCCAACAGATAAATATTTAGATTTAAAGTCGTCGAATCCACCGACGATAAGTCGAAAGCGAGGTGACGATTAAAAGTTATTTGTCGATAATGACTTCTAGAAATATCGATCACTTAAGTTTATAAATACGATTAGATAGGAATGATATTCCGAGCCTAAAGTGACTACCAGGAATATCGTTGAAAGGAGTATTAGATTTAGTCAAAGTCAACCAAAGTCAAAGTCAACCGAAGTCAAAGTCAACCGAAGTCAAAGTCAACCAGAAGTCAAAGTCAACCAAAGTCAATATCAAAGATAGTTGACTTGGTCAAAGTCAACGAAAGTCAACCTTTGACCAATTTGAATATTTTAAAGATGTAAATTTGAATATTTGAGTAAAATATGATTAGGAATCAGTTTATAAAAGTTATTTAAAAGTTGAGGTTTAAAATTAAAGATTTGATCGTTTTCGAAGAAATAAACGTTTTGACGATAAAAAGAACGTTTTAATGTTTATAACGGTAAATAATATATCGTTTAAGATTGCGTTTTATGTTTTGAGTCCAAAACATATATTTATCAGTTAATAATACTTTACGTATACTAAAATAGGGTTACGTATGCTTAAAATCGTCGAAAATACGCGAAAAAAGGCGAAACAGCTGCGAGGACTGCGCACAGACTACTCTGTGCGTCGTCCTGGTTGGGAAATAGCCCGCTGCGTCGTCCTAGACACTAGGAACGACGCACATAGCTGTTTTTCCCAAAATCAGCTTGTTCGTTTTACTCGTTTAAGTTACGGTAGGTTAGTTTAAGTCTTAAGTGAATATTTACAGATTGTTAGGTGAAGTTATTTAGTCAATTAACTCATTTTTAAACTTATATATTATTTACATAATCATACTCATACTCATTTACAAGCTTTTACAAGTTTTCGTTAAAATTCGTTAAGTCATTTATAATACATATTATGTATAAAATACTTAGATTACAAGTCCACTAAGCTTTAAGATAGTGTTGGAACATTTTCGGAAAGAATTTACTAATAATCCTATATGTGATTATCTGGTTTTAAAATAGTTTAACATACATTTTCGGTTAAATGTTCTAATAACTTATTAACATAGTAAATTATAAAGTTTTAAAGTAACTCTTTAGATATTTAGTTATTTTACCATTTTAGTCATATAATCAAGTGTTAGGATGGTTTTTAGGTGATAAAATGGAGAATTAAAAGAAAAACGTGAAGATGAGAAAGAAACGAAGATTTACCGAAAAGTCTTGAAATGGTAGTAGGACTAGAGACTTTTGCCAGAAAACTTGAATAAGTAATATGGAAGGTGAAAGCTCCAAATAAGAAGAAAAGAATTGTGTTAGAATATGACTTTTCATGAGGAAAAGTAAAAGAAAACGTTTATGAGAGTACTTACCGATTTCTCCAAGGTAGGAAAGTCTTTTAATCTTGAAAGTAAGCCAAAAACTTCCAAAGGAAAGTGTGGAGAAAAAGATCTCCAAATGAGATAAAGAAAACATATGTTAGAATAGATTTTTGAGAAGAAAATATTGAAGGAAAAACTTGCTATAAAGCTTTCTCACCGAATTACTCAAAGCTTGAAATCCTTCCAACTCAAGGATAAGCCGGAGAATGAACTTTGATGAGTAAACTCCTTGCAAAAACATAAGAGTTTGGTTAGTAAACTCTTAGAGTCCAAGGAAGAAGATTAGTGTAAGAAAGGATGGATTTTCGAAGGGAAATTACTTATAAAAGAAAGTTGTATGATCTTCAAGATGACTTCCAATGATCTTTCTCAACCCAAATACCACTCTTGGATGTGGTTTACCTCTCTAAAAGTTCCTGGAAATGAAAGGAGCTAGAGAGGGTTTGGAGTTAGAGAGAGATACAAGTTTTGGTCAAATGAGGTGAAAAAGGTTTAAGGATGAATTTTGGTATGAGAGATGGTTAGAAATGGTCAAGGATCCACAATTTACTCATCCCTCACTAATTGGGGAAAGATTTGGGCAGAGATCACATGGTAGCATGTGGTTTGGCATCTCAAGGAAAGCAAAAACGTTTTGGAATTTTGCGGACTGCAGGTTTAGGACGCCGCACAAGGGCTTATGTGCGTCGTCCTGGGTGATTTTCCTGCCCAGATAGTTGGTCCGTTAAAGGACTGAATTTGTAACAGATTCCGTTAGATCCCGTTAAAGGACTAACCTTGTAACAGATTTTTATTTTGAGGGTAAAATTTGTAATATTTTAAACGTTAATTTTTCTCGAAAAGACGAAGGCTTTAAAATACCAATATTAACCTACGAGAATACTTAATATTGCTAGGCACTTAGTTAAATATACGTTTTAGTCACAAAGGACTTAAACAAAGGTTAATAAACGTTGATCCGACACAAACGCAAAAGTAATAAATCGAAATATCGAAATAGTAATTTGGGTTAAAAATGAAATAACGATAAGTAAAGAAAGTTAAACTCGGAATTAGTACCTCGAAATTTGCGGTTGTCACACAAGTTTCGTTTGTAGATACCAGTTTTTATCAGCTCTTCTTTATTTGGAAAATTCTTTGTATAATATTGGAAAAAGTTTAATAATATTTCCAGTTTGTGGATACATCCTAATATAAAATTGTAAGTTTCTCTATCTTATTTACTTTCTTATTTAATAGTTTGCCTTGTTTAATCGCCTCCTATAATTTTCCATGTTGGATAACACCACTCATATGACTACTGGATTCATGGATTATATAAAAAAAAAAAGTATGGAATTTGAATCGTAAGTTTTGTAAGGTCAATTCTGCTATATAAGCAAGGTTAATATGGTCCCTTCTAAATATAGTATGTTAAACTCTTGTCGTGATTAAGCGCGCTTAAGCCTAGGTGTGGCGTCAAGGGCAAAAACTCATTAACTAACCGCTTTAACATACTATAGATATTTGACTATCAGATAGTAAAAAATCCCTTTGACCAAACAGATTGTAAATCGAATCCTTGCAAACCTTTTGCTATTTAATTTCTTAGTTTTCTAAGTCTTAATAAATTGAATCCTTCACTCTGTATCACTCCGTGTGTATATATATATATATATATATATATATATATATATATATATATATATATATATATATATATATAGAGGTGGGTTCATTTAGGAACCACTAAATATTTAGGAACCATTAGGAACCAATATTCACCAGTGTATATATATGATATTCACCAGTGTATATAAAGCATATGTATATATATATATATATACACTGGTGAATATTATATGTATATACACTGGTGAATATTATATGTATATACACTGGTGAATATTATATGTATATACACTGGTGAATATCATATTAAATATACACTGGTGAATATCATATATATACACTGGTGAATATTGGTTCCTAATGGTTCCTAAATATTTACATGGTTCTTAAATGAAACCAACTCTATATATATATATATATATATATATATATATATAAATTGTAAGTTTCTCTATTTTATTTACTCTCTTATTTAATAGTTTGCCTTGTTTAATCGTCTCCTATAAATTTTCATGTTACCTATATATATTAGTTAGGTGGGTAAAAATTATTAAATATATACTCCGTATTAAATATAAATATAAATATAAATACCTGAGAAAATGTTAGAAACATAAAGATGTATAGATGTAAAAATAAATTAGAAACATATAATTAAATATTAACACAATTTCTGGATTTGATTTCGTATCCGATCCAGGTAATTAGGTATCCTCAATTCAACGATTTCTTATGACAATGATGATTGTGTTTGTTGTTCATGTGTTCGTGTGTTTTTTTTTTTTTCGAAAAAATTTGTGATATCCGGAAAATAGTGGCTGGAAAAACCAGTTGCCAGAAAGATGACTTGTAGGTAACATGTTACCCATTTATCACTTTAACAGGTAAACACGTAGTACATATATTATTATACAAGTATTTTTCGAAGTTCGTTTATTACAATGTTACCAATGAAAAAGTATGTAAGGTTTTTTTTTTACTTTTATCTGCCCATAATTGACATTTTGGTCCTACCATAGAACGATTTCTATAATTTAACAAGAAACATAAAATTTGTAACTGTACAAAGTCATTAAAACTTCTTCATTGCCAAAATAGAATAGTAAAGGATATAAACAATATTAAAATATTTCTTCCATATATGAACAGATCATAATAAGTAAGTAATTAACCTAAATTGATTAGTGAAAAAAATTAAAAGAATAAAAACAATATTCATTCTAACAAGCTGTTTACAGGTAACTAACTAAACATCAAATGCAAAATCCAAAACACACATGACCCATCCTTGTAAATCTATTTCACATGAATTTAACTTAATTCAAATTTATTCCATCTTCTTTGACAACAATGAGATTAGGCAAGTGTTTTTTGAAACGTGTTGGTGTAGGCCTAAGCCAAGTTCTCCACCCAACTATAGTATTATTTAAAAAGGGAGCACACTCACCGCGTGAAAGCTCGTGTGACCATTTAACCCTCCTCAATCTATCGGCCCCTGGACCATAACAATTGTATTCGCCATAAAAAACCGTCCTGAAAACAAGATTAACCAAAAATAAATCACTTTGGTTTGATTATACAATACAAAGTGACACTAGGAATGAAGATAACATATGCACCTTTCTTTGCTTGGATCATCCCAATTATGCCATCCTTCTGGTGATATTGTATTTGACATGTAAGTATGTGCATATATCACACGCGAGAATTGACCCCATGGTCTTCCTAGAACAGTACCACTATACAATCCCGTTATTTTACAACCTACAAATATAAAACCTGTTTTCTCTAATGGTGAATTCCGATGTTGAGCTGTTATTATTCCTAAGTTTTTAGCTAGTGAATGCAGATGGCAACCCTGCAAGAAGTTTTTTAAAAAGTAGGGAATCAACACAAACTGTATATGTTATTAGGGTACAAATACAACAAGCGAACTAATATATCCTTCAAAGTAAAGATTTGTTAACAATAGTCTGTCTATGTTCGTTAATGCTAACCACTAATGTCAATAATTTCCATATTACATATTAAAAAACAAGAAAAAGAACTGATCTAACTCGATAATGTACCCATGATGACCTTAATTGTTTGTGGATTTTAGCAAATCAAATAACAATTAGAAATATGACACCCATGAAAAATACGCTTGAACACGCAGTTTTCTTATGAAATAAGACCCTAAGTTACCAAAAGACTTCTACCTTGGTTGTATGTAAAGATGTAAGTGCCTTCCTCCTTTGAGGTTGATGGTTCGAATATGGTTGAAGACAAATATAAATATTAAATTTTTAATAGTTTTCAACGTTTAAAATTTAAATGTCTGTCACACAATTTTTCAGTCTATTTTAGAGACAAATTCTTATAAATGGGATAGCTTAACCCATATAAAATCACCACTAATATTTGTTTGATATAAACTCATCATTATTATTATTATTATTTATGTTTTATTATTATTTTACTTTTTTTAAGGTTAAAACAATTTATCATATATGGAAACAATATTAAGCTTTATAGTTATCTCTATTTTAATTCAATGATTTTCCTCAAATGGTAGAGATTCGTGATAAAAATTAATAAGGATTAAAGTATTAATAATCATTTACTATATTTCTATATTACTCTTGCCAAATTATAAAAAGATAGCATCAAATCATAGATAATAATAAAACTTACTTCAAATACAGAAGCAGCATTTCCACAAATGAAATCTGTGGCTCCTTCAATGTAACAATTGTTGTAATAATGTCTACCATAATCATCAAGCAATGTATCTTGATAAGACAAGATTCTACACCCGTAAAATGCAGCTCGATCAGCTGACACTCGTAACGCAATACCTTTCCCACTCGTCCCAAATTCATTCTACAAAATTTCCCCAATTCAATAACCAAATAGCAACTTGAAAAAATAAAGTTAACATACTTATTTTACCACTAGATGTAACTAGGTAAAAAGTAAATTAAGTTGTACTTTGATCATAAATTAACTAATGATGCTTACTTGAATTGTGAGATATCTCGCAACGAAATCAGAAGCTAATACAGATAATGTTGGAGAATCGAATATTGAACCACCATCTTTCCATGTTATAACTGTTTTCGAGTTCTCGGTACCACTCAAAGTAATAAAAGGTTTATCAACAGGAACAATAATCTTCTCCCTAATCAAACCAAATTTCTAAGTAAATTTTTTTTTAAATCTAAACGAATAAAAACAACATTTGTCACACAAGATAAAAATGAACCTGTATGTGCCCGGTTTAATCCGAATGTAAATAGACTCGGAATTATTAGAAGCAACCGCGTCAATAGCTTGTTGTATAGTTCTATAATCACCTCGGCCCGATTGATCAACGTTTATCAAAACCGCATCCGAATTCTTCAACGAAACCGGCATTGATGAACAAACATAGCTTTTATAAAGCAAAATCAAATCAAGAAGAACTATACATGTGAGAGCCATGTGAATTAAACATTAAACATAAAATAAACCACTTGTTTTTGAGTAATAATCAAACATGTATATGTATAAATTTAAAAATGCTAAATTTGAGAATATATTTGACAAAATATGTTAGAAAGAATATGAACCGATTGTTGCGGTTATAGATGGGTTTTCACTGAAATTGATGCGTCAAATGGAATAAATAAATTAGGATTATATGCTAAACTAAATATGGAAAATATAATGAAAATAATAATGAAAATATAATGAAAAAATAAAATAAATGATTTGTTATAATTTGGGGTAAAATATGAAAAGGCAATGCATGTGGGAGGAGTGGGGCGGAACGTGTAATCATTTTTGAAAAATGTTTTTTATTCTTTTCTTTCCCGCATTCTTTTTGCTTAGCTCCTCACTTTTTATTTATTTATTGAAACTTAATTCTCCAAATAGTAAACTACAAAATTAGTCCTTCAACTATTGGTTAGTTTACATGTGTCGTATATGGATGGACAAATGTCTAAACTTGGATACCTTAAAATCATTACGGGGTCCATTCATAAGCATACATCTTTCGGGGGTTAGGGAATGGGTTCGGAAAAGAGTCACAGGATATCCCAGTTAAGTTGCGCATATCTGACAGGCCATAATAACAATAAGGTGAAACTGGGTTTTGTATTTGGCCAGAGAGGTTACCAGGTTATCGATCAACTTGTCTCCCCTCACTCGATGTTCTTCGGTTGTTATCATGGTTTGAATTCCAGTAAATAAAGCGTCACTTTGTTGTATAATGACAAAACTCACGCTGAAAATTCTTGCATAGTTGTGGCACGTTATTAATATTGTTACAATTGGAGTTGTTATCGCGAGTGTAGAAGACCATAGGCGACGAAGAAGTGTCTTTGACATTCAACTTATTGGTATTGCGATTCACCCGTATTTCTTCCATATCTCAAGCATGACTCTTGTGTCAAGGAATGAATGTAGTCAGGGCCGGTCCAATGGTTTTTGCTACCCCGGGCGAGATGAGAAAATTATGCCCTTTAAACTTGTATCATACTATAAGTTTTTTTTAATAAAACAAATAATGCATAAAATCTTATATAATCAAACAAAGCGAGAAATACCCTATATTCAAAACTACCATATATTATAATATGAGAACTGGAAATCAGTTACATCTTTTATAATAAAGTGAGAAATACCCTATATTCAAAACGTTGACTAATGAAAACGGTCTTTCAAACAAAGGCGTGGTGTAGGGGTGTTAATCGAGTTGACCCGACCCTAATAAGCTTAATAAGTCGGGTCTAGTCGGGTTTTGAAATCTTGGAAAGTCACCCGTAACCCGACCCTAATAAGATATCGGGTAATCGGTTCTGGTTTAGTCGGGTCTACTTAATAAAACAACCTATATAAAAATGCACCATCGATCGGTGTTAGTCGACAACAAAATACTCAAACTTATTACTTCTTAGACATATCAAAATTCTTTTATTTATTAACAAGTATCAAACAAAATTACAATAATTTTAACAGTTGAACGTAAAATAGAAAATAATAATAAGAAAAAGATAGGAAATTACTATTACTATATAATACATTCATCAGAAATTGTTCGCCGTTTCACCGCACAATATCGTCGTTTTTAACAATAAAAAAATTGATATAATTTCAGAAAGTCAAATTAGTCAACAAATTTATAACAAATGTAAATTGTATAAACTTTGGATTCTCTTTTAGAAAACAAATTTATAACAAATGTAAATCATATAAAGTATAAGGTATAAAATGTAAATTGTTTAAAACATCTTCTTCCTCATATACTGCATAAAACCTCCATTACCATGACTATGACTGTATTTTTTTTAATCACCAAAATAACTCCAAATTAATTCTATTCTTTTTATAAATCAAAGTATATAACACTAAAAAAAACATTTTTGTCTATTTTTTTAATGATTAATGTTTGGGTTTAATAGTATTTTAATATTTGTCTAAATGAACCTACTATAGGATACCCGATAACAAAATCTTGATGCCCCTACGAATGTGATGCCCTGGTTGGTCGCCCGGTTCGCCCGATACCAGGGCCGGCGCTGAATGTAGTGGTTTAGTAAGGCGGATGAAAGTTGCTACTCTGTCATACTTACCACGGTGTCCGTTAACGATATGCATGACAAGGGTTCGTTCGTCAATTGGTTGTTCAATGTTTTCGAGAAGGTTAAATATGACCTTTAGCTTGTGGCAATATTCCGACACCGTGAGATTACCGATCGTGATATTTCGAATATCATCGTTCAACTGCATAGCTCGTGCATCTTTGTTACTTTGAAACATGTCATCTAGAGCCTTCCATTGTTGTTGAGCAGTTTCGCTTTTCTTCATGACCATTTGAAGCAATTGTTTGCTAAGGGTATTATATATCCACATTTTCACCAGATTATCGCGTTCACACCAATTTTTGTCACCCGGTCCTTTAGGTTGGATGGAACTGTCTGAAAAACCATCCACTTCCCACTTGATACAATGCATCTCGAACATTCTTTTCCATTGAGTGTAATTCAGTTCATCCATGTCAAGTGTAACCGGGATGTAGGCCTTGATGTTGGTAATGTTAAAGGCCTTGTCGGAATCAGAACCGGAGCCAGAGTCATCGTCGGGCAAGGTGAATTTTTTAGCAGGGATCGAAACAAAAAAGATAAATGAAACGAACAAAGCGAAAATACAAGAATTCGATTTAGGGTTTTCGAATTTTTGCGGCAGATGAAGGAAACCCAAAGTAGATGGCGATTTGAAATTTTTAATTTTGATAAGACAATCATGTTTGTTAGAGAGTTTCAGTGAAGCTTCTTTAAGACTATGATACTATATTATGGTAATCAGTTTTAGGGTAAAATGCTTTGTGCCTTCTCATTTGATAAGTGACATATCCATTATTACTTATAATTTAGAGTCGTCGGCCATCTAACGTGTGAGATATTCCAAATAATGGAATGGTATGCATTTAAAACTCTTGACTCTTTGGTTGCCCTATGTATATTACTTATAATCTAGAGTCGTCGTCCATCTAACGTGTGAGATACTCCAAATAATGGAATTGTATGCATTTGAAACTCTTTACTCTTTGGTTGCCCTATGTTTTAATTATCATAATGTGATATGGCATACTAATTATTAAGGTATAATGATATTTAAACTCCTCAGTTACCCTAAGTTAATAACACAGACGTTTTTAGGTACTCCAAAAGTTGGTGGTATTAATGGCATACTAATTATTGAGGTATAATGATATTTAAACTGCTCAGTTACCCTAAGTTAATAACACAGACGTTTTTAGGTACTCCAAAAGTTAGTGGTATCCACTTGGAATCTTAATGGTTTGAACGACCATAATGTGATTAATGACATACTAATTATTGAGGTATAATGATATTTAAACTGTTGAGTTACCCTAAGTTATTAACACAAACATTTTTTAGGTACTCCAAAGGTTTGTGGTTTTGTGTTTTTCTATATAAGTTAGTTCGCCAGAAAAGTTACTTTTGCATCAACAAGCCCCATAACTACGTACAATTATGTCTCTTTCGAAAAACATGTCGCACTCCAAGATTGGCGCCCTTGACCCAACTAGAGAAGATTGGGTTGTTCATGTACGACTTTGTAGAATGTGGGAGGCAATAAATATGAAACTCAGTGATGTCTTACTTGGGTTGGAGATGGTTATGGCTGATGATGAGGTAATTTCTAATTTGTTTGAAAATTTTACAAGCCGGAAAAAGGGTACGCCACAAAACAGTTAATATACAATAATTGCTACCATGTTTTTTATGTACAACGATGGAAACTGTGGGGGGTTAAATTAGTTTCTTAAATGTTTTTTTTTTACCAAAAAGGGCGGTTCGATACAAGGTTTCATCACTAGAAATCATATACGAAAGTTTAAGGCTCTTCTCGAAGAGGGCCATGTATATCAAATCTCGAGGTTCAGAGTGATTGAAGGTCAAATAGGATATAAAGTTGTCCCGAATCAATACCGCATCCGTTTCAACATTGCAACATCGGTTCGTAAACTTGAAGGTGGTCATGAGGAGTTTCCATGAATGTGTTTAGTTTCACACCAACGGAAGTTCACTAACAGAGAATCAACAACAATTCCCTCATCACTGGTGCCAGTTTTTCTTTTCTCTAAATGTTTATGTTTTCTTTCCTATATCCAGTTTTTTGTGGGTTGTTGTCGTTCACATGACATCTGGCTATGTGTTTACAAATGTAATAGGGTGTTTGGTAGGTGAATGCGAAATTATTCGCCTTGACAATGAAAAAAAAATTATGAAACACGAAGTTGAGCTATCTGTTAGCAGGTTATTATTGTGTATTTTCCTTTGTTTCTGCGTACCTACTTCTTTGAGATTGGCTTTACGGTCGTGATGTAGTAATTTAGAAATTGTCATCGCGCAACACGCGAGAATACGCCTAGTAAATACATAATACATAATGAGTTTAAGCAATGGGCTATTACAATAAAACAAGGCCTATGTACAATACATTCTAATAGAAAGAAATCCAATTTTCGTCATTTACTTAGAAATTTTTTAAATTATATAACTTTAATCATAATCATCAAATTAACTCTGCTAATTTTCACAATTTACATCTTTTTCTTTATTAATATCGTCTTTTTGCAATATAAGCTTTTTTCTTATTATAGAACATCTTTCAGGATCGTTTAGATTACGTAAACCTAATGTATGTTTAAACCAAGATCTTTATTATCAAGGAAGTTCAGCAGCGGATGAACACCTTTATATTACAAGTTTGTCGATCAAACAAATATTGTATTATGTCAATAAGAATGAACAACGAATAACAATAATGAATGTCGAATATTAAGCCTCAATTATATTGAACAAATTATGAATCAATACAACGTGTTTCTCTTAATACAAGGATATATATTTATAGACCTTGAGGCTAACCCTATCTACAATAGGAAATATCTAATTCCAATTACAATTCTATTCTAATTAGAATTGCTAAACTTGCGGATCAAGATAATTCTATAATTATCTTCAAGCAGTAGAAACATCAACGGGCCGTAGTAATGAGTATCTTCCGTAGTAACCAGCAGTAGTAACTGTGTTGTGATCTTCAGCAGTAGTAACTGTCTTCCATGCAGTATTAATGATCTTCATGCAGTATCAATGAAACAGTACTAACTAAACAATATTAACTAAGCATTATTAATGAAACTAAAACTATTTTAACTAAGTTTTAATCTCAACAATCTCCCCCTAACTTGAACTTTTATTACTTATCAAAGTACAAGTTTTTCAACAAAATTTAACTACTTTTAGATTACAAAATACTATCACTCTTATCTCTGTTTGGCCTCCTTCTCTTCTGCTTGTTTCTTCAACTCTTCATTCAGTTGACTCACAATCCTCCACACCAGTTCATGTGCCATTCTATAAGTTCTTAGACCATGAAGTCTAACTGAGATCAGCTCTTGAAGTGTTCTTAAACCCAAATCATACCTTCTTTCAAGTAGGTAGAACTGCATTGCTCCATGCCTTCTAACTATTGAATAAGTTCCACTTCTTTCATAGATATACCAGTTGATGATAGGATTATTAACACCTCCCTTTTTGAACACTGTGCTTACCATCTTCTCTTCAGGATTAAACATTCCATTTAGCCAATCCATTGCCATATCAGTACCAGAACATTCTCCTCTTGATTGAGAATACTTTCTAATACCAATATCATATATCCTCTGAATGTATTCCCTTGAAAAATCTCTTACCATTCTGTAGAAGGCTGGTACCACACATTTCTTGTTGTCTGATCTAGTTACCACATATGTTGTCTTGTTTGGTCCTTCATAAAACTTCCAGTCAATGATCTCTGGCAACTCCATAGCTAGAGTTTCAATGTGTAAACCTTCTTCATGTACTATAAGTGCTGAGCAGTCATCTTCAAATATTTCAACATCTCTGTCCTTCTCTTTAATTGAAACATTGACTTGCTCTGTTTTGATAGGTACATACACATTGGGTTTCAGCAATAGTAGTTGAAGCAGTAGCAACCTCACCTTGTCTTGGCTTTTTACTTGGCACTCTAGTTGCATAAGACTTCTTCCTCTTCAACTGCTCTGGCTGACTTGGCTTTGCTGGAGCAAAAGGATTATGGATTTCTTTTCCTTGAGTATCATACATCACTCTACCAGTCTCTTGAGCTTGTTTCATTGCTCTTTCCAACTCATATTGTTCTTGATTTTGCTTTTTAGTCAGTTGGATCTTCTTCAGACTATCCTTCTTTTTCTCTTTTTCCACCAGGGCAAGCAAATTTCCCATTTTCATTGGACCCAATGATTTACCACTGTAGCCCTTTGATTTTAGATAATTCATGATTCTGCTTGTCACCTGCTAGCTTTTCCTGTGTTGATTGTTTCTTAACCACCTTTTTTCTCTTCTCAGCTTCTTCTTCTCTTCTTATCTGAGCTAACTCCCTTTCATGCTCAGCTAATAAGAATAAATGCTCTTATTCCAACCTTTTGATTTTCTCCATTTCAGCTTGTTGAAGTTTAGTGTGAACTTCTGTAATGATCTCAGGATCATTACCCACATCTAATTCTTCAGAAGCTAGTTGAAAGGCAGCTAACTCACCCATCTTTTCTTCCCTCTCCTTCCTTTTCTTCTCCTTATCCTTCTTGCCTTCCTCCACTACAACTTTCTTTCCCTTTGCTTTATCAGTTGGTTCAGATTGTGGTCTGGAACCAGGAATATAAGTAGTGTGAGGAGGAATGATAGGTACAACACCCAAAGGTGCAGATGGATCAGTAATGTAGTCAACCCCTTCAACTACTCTTGTTCTATCAACTCCAGTCGGAATAGAAACTCATTTTTCCTTGGGCCTGGAAGCTTGTTCCTTCATTCTATCTTCAATAATTTTGCTTCTTTCCAGTTTCAGAAGCTCTGCAACCAACTCTTGTTCATCAACAGCTTGAGTGGATGCTTCAGTAGTAACAATTGTCACTGTTGTAGCTTCTGTGAAGATTGTTGTAGAAGCTTTCGAAAAGATAATAGTAGGAGCTTCTCCAATAGGAATAGAAACAGAGATAGCTTCAGTAGAAAGACCCTCAGTAGAAATATTCTCCACAACTGCAGTAGGAACTGATTCAGTATTAATGGAACTTGCAGTAGGAATGGAGATATCCACAGCAGAAACTAGAAGTTTAGTATCAATGATTGCTTCAGTATTAACTATTTCTTGTTCCATTTCTTTCTCCCCCTTAGCTTTATCATCATCAATCATCATCTACTCCCCTTCAATTTTATCATCACCCATTTCCTTCTCAACCTTCTCTCCCTCAGCATTAACAACCTCAACCTCCTTCTCTGTCTTCTCAGTATTAACTTCAAGGTTTGAAATATCCATGCTTACTGCTTCATTATCAATCTCCTCCTCTTTATCAGATGTAGCGGTAATCACAGTCTCATCACTTTTTCTCTCCTCCTCCCCCTTAACTACTTCAGCACCCATTTCTTCTTCTTCTATTGACAAAATATCATCATCTTATTTCTCCCCCTTTTTGTCATCATATGGGGTGTCATCTGAAGAAGTAGAAGAACTGGACAAGATTGGAGAGGTTCTAACATCCTTGCTCTCTGATTTTGGTTTCATCAATTGAGTTGTTAGTACTGCTTGTTGCTCAACCAACTGATGGACCAATTTCGTTAATGCAGCAAGTTCCTCCCCTTGTTTGTCAATTTTGACAACAAAAGTGGCACACATTTCCAACAATTCCAAAGGTGAATAGTTATATCTATCCTCACTCCTTGCATGTTGAGTACCAACAAGTGGTGGATCATAGGATGTAGAGGGACCCTTTGATGTGTAAAATCTAGTCTATTAAACTCGACCTACTATTTCACTTAATTACACACTTATAGGCAGTGGACCTATTCGTATATAATATAGCTTTAAGTAAGTAAAGGTTCGTTCGCAGGGACTAATTTAGTTTTTAAAATCGAATTAATAATACTGGTTGTTTTTGGGGTTTTTTGTTATTACTAATGATTAACTACTTAAAACTGAGATTGATTATAAAATCGTTTTGAGAAAGAATTGTTTGTTATCAAATAATGGAAAAGTATACTCTTTTGACACTTCACTTGTTTTCTATTTATGTTTACGAAATTGAATGTATAATTAACTTCTTATATATAGCAAAACTCCTCTCGAATATTTCACTAACTTTAACTACTTCAAATTATAATGTTCCTCTCGAATACAGTTACAATTATCAATAATCAAGCATTAAGTAACAAGCCGGTGATATATGATTTAACCTTATAAAGTTTCCTCTCGAATAACTTCTCTAATTATTAAGTCCTCTCGAATCTTAACAAATAGACTTACTCGTTTACGTTTTATTACCTAAATTGTTATTACTAGGTCCTCTCGAATCCTAATAATTTTAAACCGATTATAGACCGACCGATTATTTCATACAAGTTAATTAATCTATCTAGATTCCTCTCGAATACCTAGCATATTGATTAACTAATCTGAATATAAACAACTATACGATAATATATCAAAACACAAACAATTAAGGATCAACGATTAAACATAAATACCTAAAACAATCAATAACGCAAACATAAACGTCAAACAAGTTCCATAAATCAAACGAGCATAAAAGAGTTTTAGCTAACCATAATAAAGTCCAAAATAGCAGCAAAAATTGAATAAAACATACTAGAAATTCTGGAATAAAAGATAGGAAAACAAACTAGAAAAGTTGCAAAACGTGTCGTGATCGAATTGTAATCGTACTCCAACTCTAACTCTTTTCCTTGCTTTCCACGCTTCCAAACCGAGATCTCCAGCTCCAAATATTGATAAGAACCTAATGAATCATATTCTGGATGATTTGGGTTGGTATTTATAGGCAAAAATCGATAGAATTCGTGTTTGAGTCGAACTCCAATTTTGCTGAAAACAGCGCAGTGCGTCGTTGTGATGGTTAGGACGGCGCAGTGGGTGCCAAATTTCCCAATATTCAAAATTTAAAAAATGTAGCTCTCTCTTTCTTCTTTATTCTCCAATTTTAATCACCTAAATCGGATATCGTATGAAGAAGTTATGATCAAAACGGTAGAGGTGGTACTGCGACGTTCTCTTCGTCAGAAATCACTATTTTTCGTTTTTTAAGCTCATTTCTTCCACCATTTCCACTTCCCGATCATGTAAACCTATAAAATAGACAAAACAACTTTTCTACACGATTAAATGCAAAAACCTATCTTCTCCATCATGTTTAATATGAAAAATGACCGAATATCGCATAGAAATAAACGTATAAATATGCGATATCACCCTTCTGCCTAGTAGAAGCTGTTCCCTCCGCCAAGGTCTCTTGGCGCCCAGGACCACTCTCTAATGATGCCAAAAAAGCAGCATCAATAGTGTGTGTTGCCGTGAGTTGGGTCTTAGTGATGTTCAAACTGTCATGTGCTCCACTAGAAGAAGTAGGAGCATCAGTAGTTGTAGCCCTTCCCACATGGTCATCCCCCTGCTTAGAGACCACCTCAGTGAGCCTGGGAGATGGCTCATTGGTTTCCCTTTGAAAAGTCTCACCTAAAGATTTTTTAAATAAGGAAGTGGTAAAAATGGAAAGTGGGGTAGGTTTAGACTTAAGAGAATGAGGAACTCTTTTAGCCTTTCTTGTAATAGTAGCAACCAATGGAGGTGTTTGAAGAGGTGTAGAAGCAGATAAGGTTGTAGGTGCTGTCACAAAAATGGTGACTATGGTTTCAGTTATAACTGGAGGAATGCTCACAGTAGTAACTGGAGGAACACTTACAGTATAAAATGCAGTAGTTTCCTCAGTAGAAACAGTTGCAGTACTTGCAGTAGGAACTGCAGAGGTACTAACAGTAGAAATAGAAGCAGATGGGGGTTGAGACAGAGGTAAAGTTACTTGTCTCTCATCTGTAGCAGATGTTGCCACCACCATTGTAGAGAATAGTGGTGTAACATGGTTAGAAAATCCTTTATTTTGCCTTCTCATGTTTGCAAAAACCTTTTTACCATGAGAGTGGGCAGGAAAAACAGTTTGGGATCTTGTAAGATCCATGATTTCACAATTTAATATATGTTGTAGGAATCTTGGGTATATCAAAAAATTTTGTTTAGGTTGTCCCAAGTTCCAAAGCATACCATCAAAGATAAGTTTGGAAAAATTAAAGGTCTGGTTTGTAGCAATGCAAACCATGGAAGTATCCAAGGAATAGCTTGCTTCATTCCATCCTGTTCTCTTTTTGTGAAAGACATTGCTGAATGGTAGAGTAGAAACTTCCATTGAGGGGACAAGAGGCCTTTTTGAAAAGTAGTTGTGTTTAGAGGCCCCTCATACCCCCTTCTTCGAAAGTTTTGAAAAAAAGTTTCATTAGGTAAAGAACTTATACCTTCTCCATCCTGGAGTTGAAGATGTGTTCTGATAGTGGCTTCTGAAATCGTAACCGTTGTACCATCAACTGTAGCATTGATCACTGGTACTTCTTGTTCTGAAGAAACCACAACAGTTCTCCAAAACTCTCTAATGTGTTCTTCATGTATTTCTGGACTCAGAGTTATAGCAAATTTGATGTGACTTTGCCTCAAGAAATCAATAATGGGGTGAAAATATTTGTTGTCTTTGTTCTTTAATAAACAAGCAACTAAATTATGGCTTTCAAAAAACTGTAATTCGACCATTGTTGTTTGATTGAAAGATTTTGTGAAAAGATTGAAGAAAAATTGATTTAGAGTTGCAACGGTAACTTTTGAGAAATTAGGGTTCTATATATTTGAGAATGTAAATTAATTGAAAGATTAATTTTAATCCCTATTTATAGGTTTAATTTTGTAAGAACTTGGGCTGTTAGATTGGACGCGCGCTGGAGTTTAAAATTGAAGG
The DNA here is from genome assembly GCA_910822075.1 of Senecio squalidus. Taxonomy (NCBI): domain Eukaryota; kingdom Viridiplantae; phylum Streptophyta; class Magnoliopsida; order Asterales; family Asteraceae; genus Senecio; species Senecio squalidus. Next base: position 31,319,957 of record CAJVGC010000590.1, read on the forward strand.
TTCAATCGTGAAATGCCACGCTTTAAAGAGACTTAACGCGTGCCGTAGTTTAAATTTGGAAGTCCAATCACAAACCGCCAAGTGTTAAAAGTTAGTTGCAACTTGAGATTTGACTTGTCAACGCAGTATTAACAGAGTAATCTTATTAATTAAGAAACCTGTGCAGTACTAATCGTTGCAGTATTAACAAATCAGGTCGTAGTAATTAGGTTAATTACAGTAGTAATGATACCTACGGGCCGTATTAACTGCTCTGGCAGTAGTAATGTATATTCCTTCCAGTATTAACCAGAGGTCCCGTAGTAATGAAATTACTAGCAATATTAACCATTCAAGCAGTATTAAAATCACTATAGGCAGTAGTAGTAAAACCTTCCCGTAGTAATGAGAATACTTTCCGTACTAATAATACTTTGGCCAAAATTTGTTGCCACTGTTACTTTTGCAGTAGTAACATAGTACAATACTAAAAAGTAAGGTACTGGATTTATGTTAAGGTTACTATTGCTTTTCTCGAAGGGTCAATAATTGAGATAATTTAAAAGACTCATTAATACTGTTTAATCCATGTTGATCATGCCAATACTAGTAATCAAGAATGTAAATCTTTCCACATCAAAAGATTTTGTGAGAAGATCAGCAAACTGATTATCAGTATGGACTTTTTCAACATGAATCAACTTCTTTTCATTACAGTCTCTTCTAAAGTGATATCTTATCTCAATGTTCTTGGTCTTGGAGTGCTTCACAGGATTGTTGATGATGCTTATTGTGCTCTTGTTGTCTATGTATATTGGAGTGTTCATGAAAGCATATCCATAGTCCATCATCTGATTTTGTATCCATAATACTTGAGCACAACAAATTGATGCAGCTATGTATTCAGCTTATGTTGAGGAAGTTGACACAGTTGTCTGCTTCTTGCACTGCCATGACACCAGTCTTGACCCTAGAAATTGGCATCCCCCTGAAGTAGATTTCCTGTCCAAACTCTCACCACCATAATCACTGTTAGTATAAGCAAATAACTCAAAAGGAGAGTCTTTGGGATACCATAAACCTAGTGTAGGTTTGCCTTTCAAGTATCTCAATATTCTCTTGACTGCATGGAGATGAGAAATCTTAGGTCTAGTTTGATATCTTGCACACACACAGACTCCAAACATGATGTCAGGTCTTGAAGCTGTGAGGTACATTAGTGAGCCAATCATGGACCTGTAGTTGTGAATATCTACATCCTCCCCCTCAAGATCTGCAGTCAGCTGTTGGTGCTGGCAATCTTTGCCTCCAAGGAACCAAATTTGGTTAGAATATCTTTCACATATTTGGACTGGCTGATGAAGAGTCCATCAGACTTCTGTTTGACTTGTAGGCCTAGGAAGAAAGTTAATTCTCCCATTGAGCTCATTTGAAACTTAACATGCATCAGCTTTTCAAAATCTCTGCACAAGTCTTCATTTATGGAGCCAAAGATGATGTCATCCACATAGATTTGAACTAGAAAAATGTCTGACTGCACCTTCTTGATGAATAGAATCTTATCTATTGGACCTCTTTGAAAATTGTTTTTAAGGAGATAATCTGAGAGTGTTTCATACCATGCTCTTGGTGCTTGATGAAGCCCATAAAGAGCTTTGTCCTGTTTGTACACCAAGTGAGGATATTGTGGGTCGTCAAAGCCAGGTGGTTGTCTCACATATACTTCCTCCTCTATTACTCCATACAGAAACGCACTCTTCACATCCATCTGAAAGACTTTGAAACCCATGAAAGATGCAAAGGGAAGAAATAGTCTGATGGCTTCCATCCTTGCTACTGGTGCAAAGACATCTTCATAATCTATTCCTTCCTCTTGAGTGTAGCCTTGAGCCACCAGTCTGGACTTCTTGATGACTATGCCTCTTTCATCCTTCTTGTTTTTGTAGATCCATCTCGTTCCAATGACTTTCTTTCCTGGAGGTAGCTTAACCAATTTCCAAACATCCTGGATTTTGAACTGGAGCAGTTTTGCTTGCATAGACTCAATCCAGTTTGGATCAAGAAGAGATTCTTGTATTCTCTTTGGTTCCATTTGGGAGAGAAAACATGCAAATAAACAAGTGTTTATATCCATCAGTGGTTCCTTTGGGGGCTTGGTTTGACTCCTTGTTTCCATAGATATATCAAAGTTACCAATGACTTGAGATGGAGGATGGTTTTTGTGTATACGAGAAGTTGGAATCTTCTCCACTCTTAAGTTGGCATCCAAATTTGTATCATTGATGTCAGGCATCTCATATCCATGATAAGGACCAGAATTTGGAGAAGTGCTCTTGGGAGTAGACATTTCAGCATCACTATCTTCAAGTTCTTTAGTAACTACTTGTTCAACCCCTAATTCATTTCTTCTACCAAGTGTGGGATTCCATTTGATCTCATGTCAGCTTCTTTGTCAGGTGGTGTAACTGGAAGTTCTTTATCATGGAAGGGGTGGTCTTCAGTAGATTCCTGTTGTTGTGTCTCCGCTTCAACTGCCTTGTCAACAGTGTCATAAAGATTGAGAGGATCATCAGTTGATATAGGGAGATGGACATACTCCATAATATCCAATCCGTCTGTACCAAAAACTGGAGATTTGTCAGTAGAAACAGATTCAGTATTAATTGGAGCAGTATTAACAGGATGAACCGAAGCAGTAGGAACATGAGCAGTAGCAATAGACGTTGATTGTTGAAAATCAAAGTTGAAATCCAAGGATTTAGTTAAAGCATCCAAATCAAAGAGCCAGATTGGTCCTTGACCCTTAGTGTTGGGGGTGTTTTCATTGAAGGAAACATTTGAACTCTCTTCAATAATACTGGACCTATGATTGTAAACACGATAGGCTTTGCTCTGTGATGAATATCCAACAAAGTATCCTACATCTGTCTTGCTCTCAACTTGCCAAGATGGTCCTTTGAGTTAAGAATTGTACAAGGACATCCAAAAGCTCTTAAGAAACTTATCAAAGGCAGTCTCTTATGTAGAAGCTCATAAGGAGTCTTGTTTTGGGACCTGACCAATAGGACTCTATTCTGCACCTAGCAAGCAATATTAACTGACTATGCCTAAAAGAAGATAGGTAAGTTGGATTCTGCCAACATACTTCTAGCAGCTTCAATAAGAGTCCTATTTCTTCTTTCAGCTACTCCATTTAGTTGTGGAGTTCTGGTAGCACTGAATTGCCTTTCTATTCCCTTCTTCTCACATAATTCATTCATCACTTGATTCTTGAACTCTGTCCCATTATTACATCTGATCTTCTTCACCTTCAGATTGATTTGATGTTCCACTTTGGTGATGAAGGATATGAGTAGCTGACTAGTCTCATCTTTGGTGGCAAGGAAGTACACCCATGTATACCTTGTGTAGTCATCAGTAATAACAAGGCAGTATGACTTTTTGGCTATACTTTTTACATTGGTGGGTCCAAATAGATCCATATGAAGCAGGTGTAAAGGAGTATTGATGGTGTTGATTTCCTTGGTCTTGTGAGAAGACTTGTGTTGCTTTCCCTTCAGACATGCCACACAATTGTCATCTAGAGAGAATTTCTTGTTAGGGAGACCTCTGACTAGATTGGATTTCACCAGCTCATTGATATTCTTTAGATTTATGTGACACATCCTTCTGTGCCAAAGAGTGGATTCATCCAAAGTTGCTTTTGAGACAAAGCATGCTTCTTCTCCAGTTGGTTGAACCTTGGACATATCAAAGCAATAGACGTTTTCTTTCCTTGGAGTTATGAGCAGAACCTTGCTCTCATCTATGACATATCCAGGTTCCATTATTAAACACTCAGTCTCAGTGAAGATGGTAGTGTTCACACACTTGTGATACACTAAGCAGATTATATTGCAGTTGTTGCACATAGAAGACATCCTTGAAACTGATTCTTCCATTGCTAGCAGTTCCTTTCCCAGTGATTTTCCCTCCTTTTGGATTTCCTCCAAAGGCAACAAACCCTCCATTGTATTTCTCAAAGTTCCGGAGACAAGAAATATTGCATGTCATGTGCCTAGAACAACCACTATCTACATGCCAACTGCTCTCTTCATCTTTTGTTGGTTGAACCTGCACATAAACAAAGGAATAAGTTTCTGGTGGGGACCAAAGCCAAAGTTGACTTGGTTTTGCCCATTTCATCAAAGTAACTCACCTTCCTTTGGACTAAGTTTGAGAAATCAGGTGGACTAGGTGGTTGAGTTACTTTGACCTTTGGTTGCCATACTTGTTTAATTGATTTAACATTTGAAAAATTTGTAGTATTAACAAGTTTTGGTTTGACAGTAGAAACATATACTGGTTTAACAAAATTTTGTTTTACAGTATTAACACTTGCAGTAGTAACAGAGTTACGTTTGCAGTATTAATACGTGCAATATTAATACCATTATGTTTTACAGTATTAATACGTGAAGTATTAACAAAACGTTGTTTAGGAGTATTAATCCTATTTCTATTGTTGTTAAAAGAAATGTTGTTAACACCTCTGCTACTCGATGCAGTATTAACAGAGTTATACCTTTCAGTATTAACTCTATTACTACTGTTCAATACAGGTTTTCTTTCAAGTACAGTTATGGTTTTTGAAGCAGTTTTTCCATATTATTCAACCTTGCTAGTATACCCCAAACCCCTCTGTTGCTTTTGAAGCATTTTATTTTTATTTTCAGGGTTATGAAAGCAGATTTTTGCATAGTGATTAGCTTTTCCACAAATAAAACACACTTTGACTGATCTTTTAGGAAGTTTTCCCTTTTGAATTTTCAATTGGTTCCTATTTCTTTGATTTCCTCGTGTATCTATATGAACCCAAGACTTTTCTTTTTCCTTATGACCTTTTGTGTTTTTACAGCAGTTACAGTCACACTTAGTTGTTTTCTTGGAATGTTTATTGGGCACCAAAGACACAAGACTTTGTGAAGATTGTTGAGTAACTCCTTCAATTGTGATTAAGTGATTTTCCAAAGGAATATCCTTGTTTTTCACAATATTCAGTTTACTCTCTTCAACTAAGTCCTCAATTAGAACTTCATCATAGTTGATTGGATCAACTTTGAATGATTCTGTTGGAGTTGTCTGTGTGATAGGGATTCTAGGTTCATCTAAAGTTGGAGGGATATAGTTGTGATTGAATGGTGGGGCTACTCCTTTATAACCTAATCCATCTTTTAATTTACCATGAATTTGATTTTGAATAAGGTTATTTATAGATTTAGATGCAAATTCTAGTTTCCCTACATTTAACTCAACTTTATCTTTTTCCTCAGCTATTCTTTTGATTTCTTCCCTAGCATCCTGAAGCTTAACTAATAAATCATCTCTCTGTCATTCAACCAAATTAATCTTTTCTTTATAGCTTAATTCATTAGCTTTATAAGACTTAATCTGGTTTTCTAGATTTTCTATACCCCTAGCAGCTGACCTACGTTGTTCTTCTAATGTTTTAAGTGAGTCACACAACAATTGATTATAATTTCTATACTTGAGCATAACTTTCTTCCATTCAGAAGAGTAAAGTTTTGAATTTACCTCAGCCATGAGAGATGAGGTAGCAGTGTCCTTTGGAGAAGTATCAATGGCCATTAAGGATTGAATGAGAGTGAAGTCTTCAGTAGATTCTTCTTCATCTTCATTCCAGTCATATCCAAGAACATTTTTATCGGTGACAGTAGAAACACCAGCTATAGTAGTATCACCTTCTTCAGTATTAACAGCGACTGCAATGCATGGAGAGCAGTAGAAACCGTCTTAGTAGAAACAGATGCAATATCAATCACAAAAGCCATTAAAGCTCTGTTTTGACTGGTTTCTTCTGCTAGGTCATTCCAATCATACCCAAATACATCTTGAGTGATTAGTGCCGTTGAGGTATTTTCTTGTGTGTTTCTTGAGTTGTTGGTCTTTGTCTTGCTTTTACATTCCCTTGCAAAGTGACCTGGTTCTCCACAGTCAAAGCACTTTACTTTGCTTTTCTCAAAGGCAACTCTGTCATTGTTTCTTGGGTTGAATCTTCTGCCAGTTCTGTTCACAAACCTTCTTGCCCTCAATGAAAGCATGTCATCTGCCACTTGAGATCCATCTCTTCCCAATCATCTTGATGGATCTGCTTCAGATCTTCATTGGTTAGACAAGAAATTTGTGAGATAAAAGCTTCAAAGGACAAATCTTCTCCACTTTCATGTTGAGTTGTTCCAGAAGATGTGATAAAAGCAATATTAAAGTTATTAATACTGTTGTTGCTGCTGTTTGGTTTCTTTGCTTCAACCTCTACTTCGAAAACTCTTAGATCATTATAGAGATCATCCAACTCCATCTCCTCCAAAACATAACCCTGTCTGTATGAGACAGTATAGATGATCCATTCATCACCCAATGACCTTATGAATTTTCTATTGATATCATCTTTATCAATTTTTACTCCTACATTTCCTAGCTCTCCAGTAAGCTTCTTGTATCTATCAAAAGTTTGAGTCATTCTCTTTTCCTTTAATGCCTTGAAGTTCTCATACTCTTGCTTGAGAAGAGCCTTCTTAGTCATCTTTGTATTCTTGGTTCCGCTGAATTTTCCAAGGCTTCCCATAATGACTTAGCATCATTGTATCCTTCAAACTGTGATTGGTAATCATTAGGAATAGCAATAAGAAGAATGCTTAGTGCCTTTATCTATGTTTGCTTCTCTCTTCTCTCTAGATCAGTTGTGGGATGAGTAACAGTTCCAGGAAATCCATCAGCTGAGAGAATGGCAATCTCTTTGTTGCCATTAACAATGACACCCCATACTGCATAGTCAGAGAGCAGTATGTGTTGTTTGATATGTAGCTTCCAGATATCAAAATCGTTGCTGTTGAGTACAGGAACTTTGTTGACCAATACGTCTGTCATGATTGTTGATTGAATTCTTCTTGTTGAGACTTCTAATAAACTTGTAGATCAATGGATCTTGAGCACCTCCTGTGCTCTGATACCACTTGTCAGGATCGTTTAGATTACGTAAACCTAAAGTATGTTTAAACCAAGATCTTGATTATCAAGGAAGTTCAGCAGCGGATGAACACCTTGATATTACAAGTTTGTCGATCAAACAAATATTGTATTATGTCAATAAGAATGAACAACGAATAACAATAATGAATGTCGAATATTAAGCCTCAATTATATTGAACAAATTATGAATCAATACAACGTGTTTCTCTTAATACAAGGATCTATATTTATAGACCTTGAGGCTAACCCTATCTATAATAGGAAATATCTAATTACAATAACAATTCTATTCTAATTAGAATTGCTAAACTTGCGGATCAAGATAATTCCATAATTATCTTCAAGCAGTAGAAACATCAACGGGCCGTAGTAATGAGTATCTTCCGTAGTAACCAGCAGTAGTAACTGTGTTGTGATCTTCAGCAGTAGTAACTGTCTTCCATGCAGTATTAATGATCTTCATGCAGTATCAATGAAATAGTACTAACTAAACAATATTAACTAAGCATTATTAATGAAACTAAAACTATTTTAACTAAGTTTTAATCCCAACAATCTCCCCCTAACTTGAACTTTTATTACTTATCAAAGTACAAGTTTTTCAACAAAATTTAACTACTTTTAGATTACAAAATACTATCACTCTTATCTCTGTTTGGCCTCCTTCTCTTCTGCTTGTTTCTTCAACTCTTCATTCAGTTGACTCACAATCCTCCACACCAGTTCATGTGCCATTCTATAAGTTCTTAGACCATGAAGTCTAACTGAGATCAGCTCTTGAAGTGTTCTTAAACCCAAATCATACCTTCTTTCAAGTAGGTAGAACTGCATTGCTCCATGCCTTCTAACTATTGAATAAGTTCCACTTCTTTCATAGATATACCAGTTGATTAAAGGATTATTAACACCTCCCTTTTTGAACACTGTGCTTACCATCTTCTCTTCAGGATTAAACATTCCATTTAGCCAATCCATTGCCATATCAGTACCAGAACATTCTCCTCTTGATTGAGAATACTTTCTAATACCAATATCATATATCCTCTGAATGTATTCCCTTGAAAAATCTCTTACCATTCTGTAGAAGGCTGGTACCACACATTTCTTGTTGTCTGATCTGATTACCACATATGTTGTCTTGTTTGGTCCTTCATAAAACTACCAGTCAATGATCTCTGGCAACTCCATAGCTAAAGTTTCAATGTGTAAACCTTCTTCATGTACTATAAGTGCTGAGCAGTCATCTTCAAATATTTCAACATCTCTGTCCTTCTCCTTAATTGAAACATTGACTTGCTCTGTTTTGATAGGTACATACACATTGGGACTTCTTTCAGCAATGACTTGCTCTGTTTTGATAGGTACATACACATTGACTTGCTCTGTATTTTCGGAATCATCTCTCCCTTGATGAATCTAGAATAATTCAAACGTTTAATAACATATAAACCACAAAACGATATAATTTTTGATAAGTTTCGAATATAAAGTCACATTGGGTAACAACCTTATATTTCGTTCCTCGATAAAATAAGTTCGTTTAAGTTCAACACAATTTTAAGTCCCCAATATGTTATTTTTCGTTTTTTTAGTCCATTCGTCTAACTTCCGTTAGTTTTTTCCGTTAAATGTGAGGGTAATTTACTATTTTTCCATTTTTCTCTTCATTTTCTAACAAATTACACCTCACCTACCATCATCTTCCCAAATTTCAAAAACCAAAAATCAAGTCTCAAACTAGATCTAAAAAGGTAAAAAAAAATAACCAAAAAGGAGTTCTTGGTCATAACCCACCACAAAACAACTAAATCAACAAAAATGAGGTGGCGGGGTCGCAGTGGCGACGACAGGTTTATATAAAAAAAAAGAAAAAAAAATCTTGTAAATTTTTTAGATCTAGAAAAAAATAGATTCAAAATATCAAAATAAAAGAACTAAAAAAGAGGAAAAAAAAATACGTTGTTGTTTTTAAGGTGATTATTAGGTTTTGAATATGGTGATGGGTGGAGAAAGTTTTTGATAAAGAAAAAAATTTGTGTTTTTGATTTTATTTTTGGTATTATGATAATAATGATGTTTAGGTTTAGGTTTGACTTGTTTGATTTAATTTTGAAGAATTAAAATTAGGAGAAAAAAATATTAGTTTAAGTTGATTTCATTTTAAGAAATAAAAATTTGGGAAAGAAGAAGTTAATAGATAAATTTAAAAAGTTAAAAAGAAAAAATAATAAATAATAAGGCCATTTTGGTCATTTGGTTAGTTAATGTGGCATTTAACGAAAAAAAAACTAAGAGCACCCGGAGTTGGGGGGGGGGGGGGGGGGTTGGGTTCTCGCTCGTTGTGGGAGTAAAAACGAGCCCCCCTCTCGTTATCACTCCGGGTAGGCTCGTTCTGAGCTTCGTTGTGGGGGCTCGTTGTTACAACAACGAGTCGTTGTAATTTTTTTTTTTTCTTTTTCTTTCCTTTTTAATGGTATATTCTTTTTAATGATAAAGGATTTGAAATATGTTTTGTGTTTTGTGTTTGTTTGGGTTTTACAATAACTTGATATTTTTTTTTCTTCAATCTAATTTTTCTTTTGTTGCAGAGATGTAGATGGGGAAGACAAGTAAATTTCCAATATTTACCTTTTCTTTTATTTATTTACATATTTTACCCTTTTTCTTTTATCTAATATTTTACCCTAAATATTTCTATATTTATATTATTACTCCAAAGGTTTTGTATATTTACAAATTTTATTTATTTACAATTTTTTGTAATATTAATTTTCATTTTACTTATATTTTAAATATTTATATTCTATAATGATTAATAAAATGTTTTTTAAAATTAATATAATTGTTTCTAAAAAAAAAAACAAAAAAAATAATGGGTCCCACAACTCCCACAACCTCCACAACTAGGGGTGTTATTCGGGTCAACCCGACCCTAATAAGCAATTTTCTGGTCGGGTTCATTCGGGTTTTAACTAAAATTTTCTAACCCTAACCCGACCCTAATAAGGGTTCGGGTTTTAAGGTTCGGGTCATTTCCGGGTCGGGTTCAAGAGGGTCGGGTTCTTTCGGGTCCGGGTTATTACCATCGAAGTATTTTGAACCAAAGACATATGATATATATAAGCTAGAAGTATGAAAGAGTTTCATATATTACGCGATGTGGGACACCTAAGTAGGGAAAACCAAAGGCATATGATATATAGGATAGAAGTATGAAAGAGTTTCATACCTGAAGTGATGTGAAACTCTTTCATATTTCTAGCCTATATATGTCATATGCCTTTGGTTTTCCCTATTTAGGTGTCCCACATCGCTTCATGTATGAAACTCTTTCATACTTCTTGCCTATATATATCATATGTCTTTGGTTCAAAAAAATTATTCGGGTTGACCCGAACCCGATCAAGGATGCTTAAAAAGACCCGCAACCCGACCCTAATCAAATTTCGGGTTAATCGGGTTGACCGAAATAACCCGATCGTAGATTCTAGACCCGATTAACCCGACCCTAATAAGCTTATTCGGGTTCGGGTCGGGTCGGGTCAATCGGGTTCGGGTTTTTTTGACACCCCTATCCACAACCCTCCTTATCATACCAACCCAACAATCTCACAACCCACATTCTCACTGCCACGTCATCACCTTTTTCCCCACAACCTCCACAACCCACATTGTGGCTCATTATCACTTCGGGTGCTCTAATGGAAGTTAGACGGATGGGGAAAAAAACGAAAAATAACATATTGGGGACAAAAATCGCAAAAAAATAAAAAAAAATTTAAGGACGAAATCGACGAACTAAAAAATCACGAGGGACAAAAAAATACAATTTGCTCTAAAATTTTATATATTTTCAAACATTTATCTCTTAATTAAACACTAAAACTTAAATGGAAGGAGTAGGTGTGTAAACGAGCCGAGTCGAGCCCGTTTAAGTTTTACGGAGATCGAGCTCGACCTCGACTCGTTTCGAGATTTATATTTAAAACTCGAACTCGGCTCGATATACATACCCCAAGCTCGAGCTCGGCTCGGGTTTGGCTCATTTAAGTAAAATATGTATAATTTTATTATTTTATTACTCGTTTAAGTAAAATATTTATATACTTTATAAGTAATATTATCATATTTATATAAACAAAAGTTTGTTTAAGCTCGTTTAATCTCGCGAGTTCGATGTACGAAGCTCGAACTCGAACTCGTTAATAAAACGAGCTTTATATTATGTTCAAGCTCGACTTGAATCGAAATTTTTATAAACCGAACTCGAATAGCTTACGAGGAGCTTAACTCATTTACAGCCCTAGCAAGGAGTGCTATGTTTGAAAAGATCAATAACCAATAATACGATAAAAGAAAAAACATAATATAAACTATTGTTTTCACATAAGCATTGACCTTTTGACCTTCTAGAAGAAAATACGTAGCAATTCACACGTTTGGTCAAAATAAACTAATAAACTTATGAATTCTTGCATTTCTGACCACTTTCCTATACGATTTCATTCCAGCTACTTATTGGTGGCGGCTCTGAACAATAGTACTAGTAACATAAACATAAATCATTCACACAAACACGCTTTTCTTCTTCAGATTCAATCAAACCAAACTAACAAACAAAACAAAACCAAACAAAATGAGTTTCAGAATGCAAACTATGCAAACTTTGAAAGAAGAAGAAGAATATAATTGGACACAGAAGCCCGGGCGTGATATCGTCATCGCGGTTGATCATGGTCCTAAATCCAAACATGCTTTCGACTGGGTGCTTGTTCACTTTTGTCGTCCGGGCGATACAATTCATCTCGTTCACTCTGTCTCTAGTAAGCTCTGGTTTTCTTTTTGAATGTAAATGCTAGTAACGAGTTAGTTTTTGTTTGTTATTGATGTTTTATATTTGGTGTGGGTAGGTTTGAAGAATAATATCGTTTACCAAGCATCGCTTACGCTTATGGAAAAACTTTCTATAGAGGCTTTGAAAGTTTCTACGGTAAGTTACTTGTTACGTCTAGTTTGTTTTAGTATGTTATTTTGTTTGCTTATTAGGTGGGACGTTTTAGTATCATGATTTCGCCTACGTTAATGGATTATGGTGGCGTTTGGCGATAATCATAAGAGAGGCCCTTTGATTACGATAACTTTAAATTCATTTGAAGATATTTAGTTAACATTTCAAAAATTGTTATAATTATTTAAAAACAATTTTAGCATTAGGTACCAGGCAACTTATTCAAACAGGGGGAGTTTCCATTTTAATCAATTGCGAGGTCTGTCCCTTTTTTCTAAGTTAAAGGGACTATTGTCCGTGTGAGTATATTGAGGCCTTGGCTAATAATATTTTTTTGGCGAAGAAATAGTTATAGTATGTGCCCTTAACAATTTGAGACCCTTAAAAAGCCAAAAATCTGTCCGCTCGTACATTTTGCACTTACTCGGATCCTCTTGTGTAAACATCACATAGTTTGGTGAATTTAGCATTTCTAATGTTTAGTTTAATTTTCTTAGTAGCGAGTGGTGAACCAACACTTGATATATATTAGCTAATACGCCAATGTAGTTTAATCTAGAGATGCTTGTGAGTAGCTAATTTCAGCTATTGGTGAAATGAGGCGAAGGGAGGAATACGAAACATTATATACATATCAGATATACTGCTTATTTGCAAAGTATTTTAAAATTGTGATGAAGTTTTTATGAACCTTGAACTTTGACAATTGACCATGTTTGCGACATCAACTGTTCTTAGATAATCAATATATAAGCATACTAGATAACTTATATAATCACGATAAAGCTGTTATCTAAGTTTACAGAAGTGTATGCTAACAATCCTCAATCACTTACCAAGGCCCAATACCTATTGAGGCAGTTGGGTTTCTTTAATATGGCATCACGCAGTCGCAACCTGTGGATTCCAAAACTATGTGCTTGGACTTAAAACCAGCTATCTGTTTTCACTTTTCAAATTACGGGCTCGGATTAATAGACTTACTATGTTATCTAGTGCACCAGCCTTCACATTATGTGCTTGGCATTATCTTTTAAGCAACCTGGCTGTATGATCATTGATAAGGGCAGCGTCCTGAGCCTCTGTATGTACGTAGTTTGTTCCCCATATTTGTACAGTTCATATATATGCTCCGAATCATGCAAATATTCCCCTCGTCAGATTGGCTTTCTGTGGATCCTGATGCGTTAGTGAAAAAAACAAAAACTAGTAGTCCATGATATGGTTTGTTGCTTGGAGAAAATTATACGGAGCCTTTACATTTGTGTAGAGTACCTAGTAAGGATACCTGCTGTAGATATTGCTATTATATAGAGAGCAACTAGGTCCTGTTTTCCCTCGGTTTTAGGTCAGTTCGTGTCATGTGAGTTCATATTAATAACCAGTATTTTACCACATTCCTGTTTATCTGTTCTTGATTTCTGTTTTTCTTTAATTGGTTATAGATTTGAAACTCTAAATGAAGTAGAATCAGTAACTATTAGAAAAAGGAAATGTCGTTGAGCAATTAGTACATAAACTAAACTTAAATCATGTGCTATTGTTTATAATGATGATGTGCAACATATATTAGAATAACATATATCGGACTTGGGCTAACACTATTCTAATAACATCACTATATTTTTCTAAAAAGAAGTTAGATGTTATAGTTTCAATTCAATTTAAAACGTTTGGCGACATTTTGTTCTCTAACTCTAAGATTATGTATGCAACGATGTCAAGAAAGCAGTTTTGAGTTATAATTTATATGTACATAAATACCCTTAAAACAATTTGTCACCTTCGTAACTGTGGGCGGCTGGGCGCTAACTATTCATGCACCATCTAGAATTAACCATATGATATCTAGGAATTTCTTATACAAAACTTTTAGTCTCAACTGCAACTCTGCAAGCCACAAATATTTGTCGTTACAGAGTTTTTAAGGAATCAAACTATAGCCTACTTTACATAGGTCCACCACCTCCTAGCAATCACTTAAATGTGCCTCTTTTTCTTTCTCATAAGACGACGTCATAGTGGCTATAAATGTGGGCTTAAAGTGGAAGTTCCAGAGGTGATGCACTCTTGTTTCGTAAATTGTGGAGTACCCTGTAGCTGCAGTAGTGAATTTCCCAATTACTAAGTTTAATTTCCTATCACTAAGAAAATCCACACCCAGCCGGAAACGCTTTCCTAAATACTAAGTTTGTCTTCATTTTATGATATTCCAAACTTATTAACCTTATATTTGGCACTAGAGAGTGCTTTGTAGTCATTTAATTGTCATGCTCCTTAAAATGACGAAATTAGGTTGTTTGATAATGTAATTTTTATTAAAATTTACGGAATAATACAATCCAGTGGTTACTAAGTTTATATTATATAAGTAGTATATAAAAATCCACTGTTTAAAGTAATCGATTGTACGTTTGGCATTTTTTTATTCTGTAATAAGTTATAAATTTTACTTGAAAACAGGTTAAAGTAGTGACTCGGATTGTGGAAGGAGATGCGGGTAAATCAATTTGCAAGGAAGCAGAAAAGGTGAGGCCTATAGCGGTTGTTATGGGTACAAGAGGCCGGAGCCTAATGCAAAGGTATTTTTCTTAGTTTCACTGATCTCTTACTTTACATCTCTTTTTTTGTCGTACAATATATTGCTTAATCTCACTTTTCATTTCCTTTTTTGCTTCACGTATTCAGCGTATTACAAGGAAGTGTTAGTGAGTATTGCTTCCACAACTGCAAAGCAGCACCTGTCATAATTGTTCCCGGAATAGGTATGAAATTTGAATTCCTTTTATGTCGTTTTTTTCTGTAAATTGTTAGACAATGGGTTCTAAATGGATTTATTATACGATATAGTGGAAGCCGGGGAAGAATCAGTTGTTTCTTTGGAAAAGTAATAAATACATTTACGAAGAACTACCTCTCTACCAAAATGTGTTTGGATTTAGTTAATTGTAGTGGCGGTTCTGGTTACACAGGATGATTGTTTGCTCAAATTGATTGTTTTCCTTCTTGATTTGTACATTATCCTTGTTGTATTAATTCTGTATCTTTTGTACTCTATTATCGTTTATGGTTCTGTAACACAATACCATGATTTGTTATGTTACACTGCAAGACCGTAATTTACAAACCATATTCTACTCCCTCCGTCCCATAATATATGCAACTTTTTCCATTTTAGCAAATTTTTAATCTAAAATAGCATCTTAAACCGCAACTATTGTACAAATTATCTGTAACATAAAAAAAAATACGATAGGCTCCTTTGGACTAGCGAATGTCACATATTTTATGAAAAACAGGACCGGATATTTGTAATGAAATGGTCCTAAAAATATCTTTGCTTTTGAGGTTGACTGATATCCACATTTTGGCTAGAGAATCTTGTTATGTATTTTTGCTGCTATTATTTCTTGCAACTGCATTATGTGAAGTGGAGAATTTGAAGGTATAAATCTGTTGCTATTGGAGTGGGCCTAGTGGAAAAAAGTAATATGGTATATCGCCATCCGGTGAGGCAAACAAAATCAACAAGATATTGGTATGGATGAGGCCGGATCCACCCGTCACTGTTGCATATGGCTTGAAAATGAAAGAAAGCTGCGGCTCTTAGACGCCCTAAGACCAAGTATATGCAGCGAAACTCATACGCAGTTTTCATGGTCCCCCTTGTCTATCTATATATTTAAGTAACAAAACAAGAACGATTTTCATCTTTAGTACTATAATTTTGGCTCTTCGCACTTCCCACTATTCAACCTAAATTAGGACATACAGTAGTAGATATATGTGTAGGTCGAGTTCCAAACTCCAAACTGACTACATATGATGTAAGCATGGTATGATAATTACTGAAAAACTAATTATTTAAAGTTTGAATTAGGGAATGAGGGCTTACGTTTGCGGCCCTTTCGAAAATGAGAGCTCATGTAATGTATTGTGCTGTATGTCTATTTCGGTCCCAAAAATGTACGTATATGACTCATTGTCTCGTTTCTGTTTGTTTTTGAGTTGTCGCTTGCTAGGGACATTTAGGGGCCTTTCACAACATATTGCTATGAATTATACGTTGTAAGTTGGCATGTTGATGCTGGATGCAAACCCATGTCTCACATTGGAGAAATTAAGAAGTAAACGCTGAAATATAAGATAATGGGTTACTCCCTCTATTGTCAACTGGTTTTAGAGTTATAATGTTGACCACGTTCATAAGCTAACGGTCATAAAAGTAAATGGGTCAGATTTAAATCAAATCGGTAAATGATTTGATCTTATCTATGACCCATTTACGCCACATTATTAGGTGCTAGATGGGGTTTCCTATTCGAAACCCGCTTTACAAATTCATTGAATGTGGTTATGTCGTGATCCCACTAACTAAATCGACCTTTATTCAAACATGGGCTACTTGGTGGAAATATATACTATTCGCAATAAACTCTTTACATTTTTCTCTAGCCAAATTGCTTCTATATTTATGCAAGTTGCAAATTGTAGGCCATTTGTGATAGCTCTAATTTAGGGCCACCATATTGAGAATGGTTATGTTCATAGTTGAAGTTAATTCATTTTCTGTCATTTTCTTGGTCCCTGCCTATGTTTCCATATTTAACATATATTTAACGTCAAAAAAAGAAAAAAAAACTTTATCAATATCATATAAATTTCTGCAGCATAGAACGGAAATGCTGTTTGTAATATGCATTCTATATATTCTAATTATTGTTCCTACAATCCGAGTATTCGTACTTGCATATATGATATGATATATATACTTGCGCAAATGAGTAAAGAATAATGATTTCAATAACATTTCGATTAAGTCTCGCATCAACTAATCACATTTCCATCTTCAGATTGCTTCCTTCATTTGATCCTGAAAAACATACAACTTATGGTTTACGAGCCAACTCACATACGGTCAGACTATTGACGTTTTTGGTTTTATGGTTATCTAAAGGGCCAATGTTTTTAATCATTTTTGGTGGAAGACAAGGAAAAAGAAAGATACCAACTATGCAACTTTATTGGTTATTGAGCATGAAAATGGACCCATTTATTCTTTTAGAAAATCATTCCAACTTTTGTGGGTCTCTCTATGGTCACTATTCATTTGGTATCATTTATTTTTTGACTTAAAAAGTTACCTGTTAACTGATGGGATTGAAATGGTATCAATGTTCCTTGTTCAAATTCCATTTTGTACAGATTCTGTAAATCACCATCCCACATAGCTGGTGCCTGGATTTGCTGTAACAAAAAAGGATGGATTTTTGGTAAGAAACTTTGACTTGAATGGACTATGCTAAAACGGTAACATTGGCCCGCCTTTCGACTTGTATTTTGTGCTTATATGATTGTACCAAATAGTTCGCCCTTTTCGCTTTGTATACACAAAGTACAAACTGTGGAGTGGGCGTCGAAAGCCCTACTTAAATCATTTTGTAATTTAGAGGTGAAAATATGAACGGGCTTGGCGAATTATATGATTACACAAATTATATTATTTCAACAACAATAAAATTCGTTAAGTAAAAATACACTTTGTGTGATTTACGACCTGTTCTGCCCATTTAACCCTTTCTCTTTTAAGTTGTATTTTGTTTCAACTGTTTGACCCGTTAGAGATATAATGTAACCCGAATTGACTCTTTTATAAGTAATTTAATAAATGGCCGAGTGGGTTGAAATTGACACTTTCATGTAAATATGTGATTTGATTTTTCGGTGAACAAGAGTTGCAGTTGAAAGAATGTAGAGGAAAGATCAGAAGAAATTACATTGAAACAAGATGAATCGATAAATGTTTCAGGGATCGACAACGGAGCACTAATACTTCTTCTTAAGGCCATTTCTGCTGAGTTAATTCCCATGTCTAGTCCACAATATGAAACCACTTGATCCAATGAGTTTAATTGAAAATATCCTGAATTAGCCGTTTCAGAAGAGCATCCGAGTCCAGGATATTCGCTTGTCGAGGATTGAAACATCTGATAATAATAAAACATAAATTTTGTTAATATTACGTTTTTCTTGGAAGGCCCGTTAATATTACTAATAACTTCAAATTCTTATAAATCTACTAAAGGTGGCAAAATGAACGGGTAGTAACAAGTCAAAACAAGTAGTAATAGTTTCTGCAAACTCACCCGTTAGGTTACCCCAAACACATATTTACGAAAAGATTCAATATTTTATAAAACTTTGCGTGTGATTACATTTTTTTTCTTAATTATTTCGATATAAATTTAGTTTTTTCTAGTAAAGTAATCGATAGAGGTCTTATGTATCATAAATACAATTTATAGGTATTTTGACCCATTTGCTATAAACTTTTTAACCCTTTTTATCTTTAACCGTTTGACCATGTAGACATAAAACATAACCCGAATTGACCCATTCATTAGTAAGTTGTTCTGCTATGATTACAAATATTCTTACCTCTTTCGCGAACACATTATCAATATTGAAATCTATCTCCGGATTAACAGTAGCAAGCTTCATCGACAGGAACTGTTGGAATCAAAATTATAAAAAGTAGTTATTACTTTTGCTTAAATAGTCACTCAAATCATGCATGTAAATAGTAATAAACACGTTATTAATTACCTCAACTTGTTTTTGAAGGGATTGAACATAGTTAATAATTTCGTCAAGCATTCCAGCCTTCCCGGTGATCTTGTTACACCCCGGTACCAAATCTTGTAGATACTTCATTCTTTCACTTATTTTCTCCCTCCTTACCTATATATTCCCATAATAAACCTTTCGTCATAATCATCGATTTCTATAAATAAAAAAATAAAAATAAATGAAAGTTTTCGGGTTCACATACTCTTTCAGCTAAACTATGGCTATCGGTAGCTTGACCGCGACGTGCTCGAACATGAATGTAATCTGGTTTTTGAACCTCGGAAACTTTCGACTTGTCCTTAGATGAAGCTTCTTTACTATCATTTCCTTGGTCACTATATTGATGAGTAATTTTGGAATCCCCTTGTTCAGCACACCCTTTTATTTTCTTTTCTTTTTCAGTAACTACCTAAAAAATGTCACACATCAGATTAGTTAACAAAAATTTATATACTTTTTTAGGAAACTTAACAAAAAAACATTAAAATAGAATAAAAACCTCTAGGCTTTTCCTTTTCTTAGGTGACACTAAACTGGAATTCCCTTGTACCCTTACGTGTGTAGACGTTTCATTTATGTACCCAAGTCCTAATTGATCACCATCAATAAACCCTGCCCAATTCTCGGGCTTAACGATATCTAAGCCCGAGCAGGAAAACATGCTATTATGATCACTCCCATTATAAAAACGTTGTTGTTGTTGTTGTTGTTGTTGTTGCCATTTCATTCTTGCGTGTTGTTTTTCGAGCAAACTCGCGGAGTTGAATTCGGGATTCATTGTTGATATAAAGGAAAAAAGGTTTTATTGTTATTAGGGAGTACGTTTTACATGCTAAACTAACGTCCTCTCAAAACATAAACGAAATGCTTTTGCTTGGCTTTTTTGATGTAAAAAGACCTTTTTGTACGTCAAAGTCGTTTTTATCTTTTTTTTCTGTTTTTGATAACTAAAGATAAGTAAGAGTGAGTGAGGGGTGGGTAGACCTATATATATATATATATATATATATATATATATATATATATATATATATGGCCGGAGAATGTGACACTTGCCGGAATAGTGCCGGAATAATTTATAAGGATAGATGAGAGAGAAAAAATATGGGGTGTGGGTCCAGGTATGATATGACTGCCACGTGGGTATGTCCTGCCCAATACCAAGTTATTATTAAAGAAAGAAATTGGATAGACTAAGACCCCCACTTTATTTATTTTCTGTTTCAAAATTATCAATTCCCAGTTCATATTCATATTATCATATCATTTTCTGATAACTGCTCCCTATTATTATTTTATTAAAATTTCAGCTAAATACAATATACATATGTTTACATCTTGTGATATCACAACTACTAATTTGTGAATATTGGATATTAGTTTTGGGTTTGAATATCGTTACAAACCCAATGACTTATTGCCTAAGGATATTATAGTTGAGCACGAACCACATGTTATGATTTTAAGTTTTGTTAAAATATAGAAATATAAATTATTATGTGTTTATTGTTGGTGATTTCAGTGTCATCGATCATATTAGTGTTGTTGTAATTTACTTTGAAACCAAATGAGCTCCTTTACGAGTCGGAGAGTGCAATATGCATTTTTGTACGAGCTATCTCGTTTCCATATAAAAACAGGGGTTAAGGGGGTCTAGGAGCAGCGTCCCCTAGTTATGACCCGCTATAATATAATATATTAATTATATTAATATAAAATATTAATATATTAATTATAATAGTATATTTCTCTGAATTAATCGAACAAATATGTCGATTAAATCCCACCGAATTAGACGAACATGTATAACCTTTCGTGAATACTACTTCTGATATAAACAATTTCTGGTTTCAATTGAACATACCGAAAATTAACATATGCTCTTCTGTTCTTGATCAATAATTCTGATTGCTTTAAATATTGATTGTTGATTTCCTGATTATCTCATATAGAGAATTCGTGTAACCCTAAGGCAAGGAATTGGATCGAATTATTTTATTAAGAAAATGAATTTTATAAACAATCAAGAAGTTTATCTAAGTCAAATACACTCGATTTCTAACACACATTGTATACATCTTTGTTAAAGAAAAAAAGAACATATATTGTGGAAGATCTTTTGTGTTAAAGTCTTAATACCAACCTAGCATAAATATATATCTGTTGAAAGATTTATACTTTTGAGACAACTCTTTTTAAATGGTTACTTTTAATATTTAGAATATATCTTTGAAAATTTATAAAGTAAAGAACTAATAAAACTAATTTTCATTAACATAATTTCAATTTTTATTATGTATCTTTAGTTTCAACTACGTTTGATACTTGTGAACCTATCCTTCAAGCCCTTCTCATGTAACCATAAACCCGTTTTGAAAGCATGCCAATTAGTCATCCTGAGCTAGTGAGCTCTATGAAACGACACTTATGAACTTTATTACTACATAAGGAATGATACTTATGAAACTTAATTTAAGGAATGTCACTTTTTAACTTAATTACTCCGTAGTTCTTAAGGAATGATACTAGGAGTTAATAAACCGACCATTACGAAATAGAAGTAATAACCACACCTTCGTTTGGGTTGCCCGTAAGCAACGAAGTTCGTTGATAATTCGTTAGTTTTTTTTACCCGTAAACGAGAAAATAGTCCCTTACAACTTACCAATGGAACTAGTTATAGAAATAAAACTTTGATAAATAAACTTTTCTTCATATTTATGTCCTATGAATATGAATTCTTATCCTTTAAAAATGATGTTAAGTGAAATAATATTTTGGAGTTGTGGGTCCAGTTTCATATCCATGGAGGATGGCGGGAGGCTCCGGCTCCTCAATGTACATGAGTCACGTGGGACATGGTGAGTTTACACGTGACATAAAATTATTGGTCTTTATGGCAATTTGCTTATGCTGGTAAAAATAAACCATCCACCATTTTTTCTTAATTTTATCCTTGCAAATAAAAAGTTTAAAACAATAAAACTCATTGTATCTGATATACTTAATAAATTCTGCTAAATATATAATTTGTATCATTGAATGTAAAAGACAAGGCGATATATGCTTCTCGACCAGAGTACCACACCGTGATTGTGCATAATGGATGATCGCAGAAGATCCTGCGAACCTAAAACCTATTAGGTAAATATCTTTCGATATCACATAAAGTTGGACAAACAGTGAACACGTAGTGATTTTTCAAACATCCTCAAGTCTGAATCATGTTAGCTTACACAAGGTTTTGATCGATTATTTTAATAAAAGCGAGTGTCAATAATAGGGTTCATGCTTCTCCCCTCGAGGAACCAAGCAAGCTCCGATTATGCTATGAAGAATGGTAGACTAATCGAGTGGTTGTGTAATGGAGTTGTTTCAGATAGGTTAGATCAATCCATGTGGTAGAACAAAGGACTTTTTTCTTATTAAATTATGCATGCATTATTATTAATTTAGCACATTATTATGTATATGTTATAATAACAGCTTTATTTACACTATAAAATTTATATAGGACATGCCCAAGAGTCCATGAATTCATGTGCTATATATTTATTACTGAGTACTTTCTTTCACCAGTGTCCACAATATCTAGTTAGCGGAATTAGGCTTTATTTCAATCGACTTGTGACCTTTCTTAACTGTATTTAACTTTCAGAATTCAAAATTACCGATTATATGTTATTAAGGTTAAATATCCAAGAAATTGAAGCCGATGGTCTTCGAATCTACATTTCCTTTGAAGAATCATATATGTTCGCCACTTAGTCACCTTATTAGATTAGATGTTAGTAACAATTCAAACATGCCTCGAGACATGTAACTTAATTAATAAACGTCCCTAGTTAACTTATCTAAGAGATCATAACTCTTAACATCTAAACCGCAACCTAATAAACTTCATAAATAAATCATCTATTCCTTGAGTAATTACTTCATCTTTCAACAAGTTTTTTTTTTCTTGGACCCGCTCTTATACTGACACCACACTTACTACCCATCGCTGACACAAACACACGCACATACTTGCAGAGGTAGTATTTTGTTTTTCAATTCCATAAGACTATACGGTGTGGGGGGCTTTATAAAGTGATGATGTGGAGTGATAGAGGTGATATGTAGGAAAGAGAGTGTGATTTGTAGGAAAGAGAGTGTGATGATGTGGAGTGATGAAAATGGGTGGTGTGGTTGTGTGATGATGTGGAGTGATAGAGGAAAGAGAGTGTAATTTTAAAAAGTTGTATATTTATAATTTTTTTTATATAAATGAAATTTAAAAACTAGTATTTTTATTAAAAAAAAACAAACACTACAATTTATTTAAAAAAAAATACTACAATTTATTAAAAAAAAAAACACACTACAATTTGCCTTTGCTTGATCTCTACCCATCGGTCTTGGAAGGTCTTCCTCCAAGTGAAGATCATCATCATCATCGTTGAGATCGAATGAAGCAAAAGGCGATACCGGAGTGGCGGGAGTGGCGGGAGTGGAGGGGTTACTAGACTCCGATATTCTACGCGCTTTTCGGGACCCTCCAGATGTTGGGACATGTTGACAAATCGGGCTATTTCTCAATTTTTGCCAAGCCGCTAAATGTAGGAAACCCCCTTGCATTATGTTGCGGTAAGTCGCCATAGCATGTTCGAGCACTTGTTGATCACTATGACCGCTTGGTCTACTTTGTTGGGCTTGTCGAAAAATACCGTTGAATTTTTGACCTTTCTTCGTAAGTCTCTCCACTTGCTCGAAAGAGAGTCTTCGGTACGAAAGTAAGATGGATCATCTTTAAGCATCTTGGCGAAAAATTTTCCACGAACACATTCCCAAAATGGGGCTGAATGTACATCATTTCCTATAAATGGGGTCCTCGGATGTCGACGACCACGCTGAAGCAAGTGCGACCTCCTCCGCTTCGGACCACTTCTTCGTTTCGGTTTTGCCTCTTAGGGATTCGGTTTCTTTCTTCTTGTGTTTCCTCTTCCCACGGGCCGCCATTTGTGTTTCCGGAACCACCTCATCGTCTTCAGAATCGTCAACGTCAAACGGAGGCACTTGCGGAAAGTTGGATAAATTGTCTTGGTTAAGCAATTGCGAGAACGACCCGCCTTGGTATAGCGGGTCTTGGGATGGTCGTTGTGGTGGTGGAGATTGTTGGTAAAATTGGGGAAATTGGTTAGGGTTTGGAAGTTGGGTATAGTTTTGAAATTGGTTTGGGTGTTGGTATTGGTTAAGGTTTGGAAATTGTGGAAATTGGTTTAGGTTTTGGTATTGGTTTGGGTTTTGGTATTGGTTTGGGTTTGGGTTGAACCATTGGTTCCATTGGTTGGGGTTGGGGTTGTTTTGATTGTTGTTGTTGTTGGGATCCATTTGAGATGTATAAAAATATAGAGATTTTTATAAAAATTGAGAGAGAAAGAGAGAGTTTGTGTGGTTTTTGTTATAAAAGTGTGTGGTATTTATAGAGAAAGTTTAGGTTTTTTTTAAAAATGCCGTTGGTTTCTTTGAAAATTCGAACGTTGCATTTGTCCGTTGCCTCACCACTGCGTTGTTCAGACAACGCCCGAGCAATTTTCAAGCCTACAACGCCCCATGCGGTGTGGAGGGGGCGTTGTCGGGGCGTTTTCGAGCCTATGTGGCGGCGTTGTGGAGTGATTCCACGCCCCATACCCGATAGTCTAAGATGAATAGATTTTAAAATTTTGTACAGTAAAATAACTTACAGTTTTGGAAACCGACAAGTTTTGAAACTTGATATTAATAGGTGTTTTTCTTATAAATTTTTGATGAACAAAGTAGATAAATAAAATATGTTTTCATATTAATTATGAAATAAAATGTTAGAAAATCAATCACATAAATAAACTGATTACAAATATATTTGTCTTGAATCATTGGAAACTACTATTATAAGTTTAACGCAAGAAATATATAAAAAAAAATGTTATCAAGATTCATGGCACAGTGAGTGGACTGCCTATCTGAGAGCCTCCGACGTGTTTTTTTGGTGTAATATATGTTGATTTTATGTTTAGTATATTATGAAAAATGATTGAAAGACCTAAAAATGAGTCTAGCCTAATGTCATGTGTCATTTGTGGATTGATTATGTAAAAATAAGAAATTTGTCTAACACAATTACTGTGATGTCATGTCATTAGGTTGATAATTATTTTGATTTTAGGTCCGGTAATGATTTCTTATAAATTATTTGTTTTGTATACTCTTCCCTTTTAAACTTATATCCGCTACTACTTTTACGACATATAAGTTATTATAATTTGTAACAAGTGGAACTAGGTTAAATGACTTAACTTAAAAGATAGATGAAGCCTCAGCTTTACTCGAGATCATTCACATAATAAGCTCTTTTAACTTATGTCAACTGTTTTCTTAAATCATGTTCATTATGTTTTCGTTCACCTGTCTAACCAACTTTTTCAAACTTGAGAGTAATAGAAATTGGAGAAAAAGTGATGAATGTGAATTTGAATCAAAATATTCAATCATAGAATTGAATCAATAATAGTTATACAAAATCAATGGTGGGTGATTGGATAGTCAAAATCTCAATGACATGCTGACATCTTTAGCTTCATGGGGGCCAAATTCTATACAACACCTGTGACCCCTCTTATTTACTTTCAAATTTATTAATATCATGACTGCCCATACACACAAATAAAATAAAAACTTGTCTTTCCCATTCCATCTCCCTCTCTTCAGGGTCTCACAAATTAACCATCTCAGTCAATCTTCGAATTTAGATCGCTAACGAACATAACGTATGCATATCCAAACCGACTCATTGGTACTGTAACATTGGTTTTCCATTCGGTTTGTGAGCATGGACGTTTGTCGCTAGTATATTTTAAATTTGATGCATAAAATCTATGCGTTATGTTGAAAATCATGATTAGATGGCCGACTCCTCTCGTTAGCTCACAATATATATATAGCTCATGATATTCTCGATTGCTTTACTATTTAATGTGTATAGTCTATCAATTCAACAAAACAAAAAAAAAGTAATTAGTACCAAAATGCAAATCTTTGACAAAGAACATAAAATATGATATTTGTTTCTACAATCAATAATATATTAAAGTACTATTTGATACATATGTTGTAAAATTATTGGAAAGATACCCTTCTAACCTATTTGCAGTGTGGTTTAGTTATGGAGAAGTTAAGGTATGGGATATGCAGTCATGGAGGGATGCTTCATGAACCCATGAATATTTGCAGCAGATCCAAGGTCAGAGATTTCCTTACTCCTTCGTAACTTATTTTACGTGTGAATAAAATATGAAATGATATATAAATCAGGTCTCGTCACATAATACGATCATACATTATCTGAAGGACGACAAATGGATTTTGGTGACACCTTATTTTGTAATCATAAAAGAGAGACGATCTTTGAACACTTTTAGCGGTGTTTTAAAGAAGAATCGAACTTAATTTAAATCATACCAATAGAAGTACATAGAAAATTAACTTTACAACGAGATGGATACTCGATTTATTAAGTGGGAGGTCTGCTTCTTTTTATACTTTAAGTCAAATGGACAACTTTTAGTATAAGTTTAAACAAAAATAAGTTTAACCGATTTTTGGAACAATTTTAACGAACTCTATAATAATACATTAAGGATATGAGAATGTACATGTACATAGAGGTCCAAGTTAACGTCAATTGTTTTAACCGAAGTTATACTAATAGTAAACATCTAAAAGTTTGAGGTTTTTGAAAAGTGGTGGCCTTGTATGGTATGACATCATGCACTTAATCAATTATGATGTAGGTACACAAACATAGTAATACGCAAATATATACTATCTACATAACCGTGGAAATTTTTAAAATGGAAATTGTTTTGGAACGGAATAGGTATTACTCAACGAGCCACGTATACACATTTTCCATGAAAAAATTGTCTTGGAACTACGCTCCGTATATGATTACCGAAATATCGAGATCTTCTAGTGGTGCATTACTATATATAGAAACTTTGTAGATTTACCATTCTTCGAAGTAAAGTTTATCAAAAAAATATAGTACCCGCATCTTTTATTGGGTTAGTGACACCATCTACAAATTCCCGTGAAACTAAAAACATTAATTTAATTATGAGCAAATTACCAAAATAATCACCTATCACTTACACTTTACAAAAATAATCACATAATTCGCGATAGATTTCTTACGACATTTTTTTCGTCCTGAAAGTACACATATTTTAATCAGACCAATAAAAAATTTGACACGTTGTCGTGACACTATTCATTTCTCGTGTCAATATTCATTTTCGGGACGACGTGTCTGATTTTTATTGGTCTGATTTTGTTTTATGTACTTCTCGCGACGATAAAGTGTCGCGAGAAATTTATCGCGAATCATGTGATTATTTTTATAAAGTGTATGTAAGTGATATGTGATTATTCTCGTGATTAATTCTTTAAATTTAATATAGAGTTAACTGCATATATCGTCCCTCTTGTATGATAAAAATGCATGCTGAGTCTTTAGAATTTCGAAAGTGAATTTGTCATTAATGTACGAACCTTTTTTACTTTATTGTTGTTTTTTGTCAAAGTAAAATGACTAATATACCCTTATCTTTAACTTTTTTAATCTTTCATTTGGATTTTTATGTATATTTTATTTAATTTATGAATACTTAACATTGAAGATTAAAATACAAAATGTTCGATAACTTTTTCACAAAAAACACAATAAAGTAAATTTACGTAAAAGATCAAATCTAAAATATAAATCTGACCACCCACAGTCATAATTCTCAAACCCCAACCCAAAATTATTAGATAATATGCCCAAACCCAATATGTGGGTTTGGGTCTACTAGGGTTTTCATTAGGATTTATATAATGCTCATATATATATATATATATATATATATATATATATATATATATATATATATATATTATCAATAATAATAATGATTAAGAGGTTTTAACATTCTAATATTAGCCCAAACCCGATATGTGGGTTTGGGACAATGATATCGCATATTTATATAGTTATTTATATGCGATATTTGGTTATTTTCGTATTTAATCATGATGGATAGGATAAGATTTTTACATTTAATTGTGTGAAAAGTATTTTATTCAAGTAACAGGTTGAATATGATCGGAAAGTGGACATTTGGACGAAGAAATGCAAGTAAATGAAAGATATGGAATTAATATAGAGACATGCACGTGGACAAAAGGAAATAAAAGAAAACCCAATTGTAACATGACAAGGAAAAGTCCACCGTCTATTTGAATCGATCATTATCCACAATCTAAAAAGTTTTGGAGTTCGACTCAAACACGAATTATATCTAGTTTTTGCCTATAAATACAACCCCAAAACATTCAAATTTATCATAAATTATTATTCTCAAGTATTGGAAGCTTAGGATTCGGTTCTTATCAATATTTGGAGCTGGAGATCTCGGTTTGGAAGCTTGGAGAGCAAGGAAAAAAGTTAGAGTTTGTGTTCGATTACAATTCGATCACGGGTTTGCAACTTTCCTAGTTTGTTTCTTACTATTTTATTCTAGATTTTTAGTATGTTTTCTCTACTTTTATTTTCTGTTTTGAACTTTAATATGAGTAGCTAAACACTTTTGAATGCTCGTTTGAATAATGGATCTTGTTTGACGGTTTTGTTTCGTTTTTGAATGTTTAGGTGTTTATGTTTAATCGTAGATCCTTATTTGTTTAAGTTTTAATATATTATCATAAAATTGTTTATATACAAATTAATTAATCAACATTCTAGGTATTCGAGAGGAATCTAGATAGGTTAAATAAATTGTATGAAATAATCAATCGGTCTTTAATTGGTTTAAAACTGTTAGGATTCGAGAGGACCTAGTAATAACAACTTAGGTAATTAAACGTGAACGAGTAAGTCTAATTAATAAGATTCGAGAGGACTTAGTAATTAGAAAAGTTATTCGAGAGGAAACTTTATAAGATTAAATCATAGAACACCGGCTTGTTAATTAATGTTTAATTGTTGATAATTATAACTGTATTCGAAAGGAACATTATAGTTTGAAATAGTTAAAGTTAGTAAGGTATTCGAGAGGAATTTTACTATACATTAGAAGTTAAATATACATTCAATTACGTAAACTTAACTAGATTTCAAGTGAAGTATCAAACGAGTGTTTTTCTCCATTATTTGATAACAAACAATTATTTTTTCTAAATCGATTTTTATAATCATTCTTAGTTTTAATTAGTTAATTAATCGTGACAACACAAAAACCCCAAAATAAACTTAGTATTATTAATTCGTTATTTAAAAACTATTCAGCCCCTGCGAACGAACCTTTACTTACTTAAAGCTATATTACATTCGAATAGGTCTACTGCCTATAAGTGTGTAATTAATTCTACAAGTAGGTCGAGTTTATTAAACTAGATTTTACACATCAAGTTTTTGGCGCCGCTGCCGGGGACTGATTTTTAGTTTTTGTTTCGAATTTGTGATACGATCCTTTTGAGTATTAATTTACTTGGAAGTTACTTTTAATTGTAATTACACCAGTGCGTTTTACGGGTTTTCTTGTCTTTGTCTTTGCAGGTATTCAGGTAGTTGATGAACACAAAGTCTTCGGGGTTACGACTCATAAGTCCTAGATCGAATCCAGGAGTATCAAAGAAGCGAGGGAAGAAGAAAGGAAACACATTAATTCCAACGCCACCAGGGTTTGGACCTTTCTCACCTGTGAAGTTTGAAGATAATACGTCTTCAGAAGGAAGAGGAAGTCATACAGAGTCTGAGGTTGAGGAGTTAATCTTTGAAGATAAATCGGAACCGCAAGCGGCTATGGATCCATTGGACATGCCGATGCACCGACGGGCTGCAGCCGTTGCAGTACCAGCTACCAGAGGTTCAGCTATTACCACCCCGGACTTGGGTGACGATTTCGTTGTCAAGGCTCATCATCTCAAGATGATCCAAGACAACACGTTTGATGGGCGATACAATTCAGATCCGCATAAACACATAGCCAAATTCAACGAGCTGTGTGAGATGTTCAAATACGGTCAAGGCAAGAGCGATAGTGTCAAGCTGAGGTTATTCCCTTCGTCTCTCACCGGAGATGCGAAGGTTTGGTTCGAGGAGCTTAATGAAAATTCAATCACCACATGGACACAAATGCGCGAGACCTTTATCAAACGATTTTTCCCACCCGCCTTGGGTAGGAAATTATTCAGAGACATCAGAGGATTCCGACAAGAAGATGGAGAGACTTCCACTGAAGCATGGGCTAGACTGAAGGAGATGCTGAGAAGTTGTTACGGTCACGGTCTGGGCAAGGAAAACATCATAGAGATCTTCTTCTACGGGTTAACCAAGGAGTCACAAAACGAGTTGGATCTAGCCGGCGGGGGAGACTTTATGTACAAAACCACCAATGAAGCATACAATTTGATGGAAGATAAGTTAGTCATCAGCTTATCAAGGGAGTATCGAGACGATGGTAGAGGTCGACGTACAAGAGGACATGTAGCTCAAGTGGAAGGAAGCAGTGATGCATCTATTATTCTGAAAGAGATCAAGACTATAGCAGACAAGCTTGACAGGAGAATGACTTATCTAGAGAAAGAGGTACATGTGATCAAGCATGGGTGCGAAAATTGTGGGGGACCGCATTATGCAAGTGATTGTCGCGTGGAGGAAGCCAATTATGCAAATTATGGCTATCCTAATCGGGGAGCAAATTGGCCACACTACGGAGGTAACTACAACCGGTGTGAGAATCGGGACAATGGATGGCAAAGAAACAACACACGATCATCCCCACCACGACAAAGATACGATCCACCGAAGAACGAAGATGAAGATTCCAGCCTAAAAGATCTTATGAATCGTTCATCCACACCCAAAAATCGACGAATGACGATGTCCGTAAACAATTCAAAGCTTTAAATGATCACATCGAGCAAGGACAAAGAAATCAGCAGGCAGCACTGCAAGACTTAGAGAGACGGTTCAATAGGATGAACGAGCGGAACTCAAATCGACCATCGGGCTCACTACCGAGCAATACGCAACCAAATCCACGACCACAGAACCAGGGAAACAGTTCCACCAATCAAACACCAAAATATCAACATCCTGGACGAACCGAAGGACTACGAGACGGAATGCCACCCTGCCCAAAACACAGAGAAGAGCACGTGAACGCAATTACCACACGCTCGGGACATGCTTACGGAAAAGATCAAAACAAAACCGGAGAGAAACTGCCAGCCAGGACGCCACTTTCCACTACAGAACCAGTTGTGGATGATTTCGAGACCGAGGACGATGAGGACGAGGCACCACCAGTTCAATCAAAGGCTAAAACACCTGAACCAATGGAGGAAGTTTCAATCAAAGCTTACCAGCCACATGTTCCATATCCTCAACGATTAAGAAAAGCGAGAATGCAGGAGCAGTACGGTAAATTCTGTGACATGATTAAATCTGTTAATATTAATGTTCCTATTGTTGATTTAATTGCAGGGATGCCAAATTACGCTAAATTCATCAAGGAGCTGGTCACGAACAAGGGAAAGCCATCGGAGGAGCAAGCCGCCTTCTTGAACGCAGAATGTTCAGCTTTGGTGAAAAACTCGATACCACCAAAATTGGACGACCCAGGGAGTTTTCTGATTTCTTATAATTTTAGTGATACCTATAGTTGTAATGCATTGGCCGACTTAGGAGCTAGCATAAATTTAATGCCACATTTATTATATGCTAAACTTGCTTCGGGAGATTTAAAACCTACCAGAATGAGTATCCGATTAGCCGACCGATCATTTCAATATCCGTTAGGAATTGCTGAAAACATGCTAGTAAAAGTAGGAAAATTCACTTTCCCTGTTGACTTTGTGATTCTAGAAATGGATGAAGATGTCACTGTGCCACTTATTTTAGGTCGACCATTTTTAAACACTGCGGACGCACTAATTCGTGTAAAGGACAGGGAGATTTCTTTGGGGGTTGGGGATGAACGAATTTCATTTTCTGTTGATAAAACTCCAAAACATTCATACTCCACTGATGAAACTTTTTTTCGTATTGATGTTTTTGATGAAATGTTTGACCTAGATGTGCAGGAAATGCTTGGAGGACAAATTGATGTTGAAGAGGAGGAAGATCAGGAGCTCGAGGATTTTGATCCCATCTTGAAAATGGAGCTGGAGAAATTTGAGAACAATTCTACGAGCATGACATTTGAAAAATCCGACCCGGATTTAGACTTACTTGAGCTCGAGTATTTAATCAATACTCCCGGTGCAACGTTTTTGGAGGAAAGAATTCCATTTAAGGAAGAGCTCGAGAAATCAAACTCAAGTTTGGGGGAAAATTGTCACGGTATTTCTCACGACCCTTTTGATTTATTTATTTTTACTTGTCGAGAAAAGGAGAATATTTTGCAGGAATTTGAGAATATCGGAGATGATACATCATGGGAAGAATTTAAGAAGACGAAATTCAGTGAAAGCAAATGTGGGGAAATTGGAGAAGTTTTATTACTGATTACTGAGGCTCGAGAGTGGCATGACGCTTGGGTGAAGCGAACCAAGATGTTCGATGTCATGGAGGAAGCGTTGACTTTTGGCGATCATGACGGATATGAGTCGAGTGAGAAATTCGTACGATTAGAAAGCACGTGGGAAAGAAAGGCCAGAGAAGTCTCGACCTTTACATGAAGTCATAAGTGGAGGCATATCGAGTCAAGCTAACGACTCGATCGAAAAAAAAAAAACAAGCGCTTCTCGGGAGACAACCCGGGTTTTATTTTCCCTTTTTCGTAGTTAAATTTTTCCATTTTCTTTTATCTTTATTTCTTATTTAGTATTCGGTATTTTTAACATTTTCTTTTGCAGTTTCAGTTTTTAGGTACCAAGAAAACCAACGAAAAAACAAAAAAAAAATATAAAAACGAAAAAAAAAAAAAATTTGTAAAATTTTGTAAAATTTTGTAAAGTTATTGTTTACCATTTTCCACTATTAGACTTTAAAAATAATCTACTATTTTTACTATTTTTATTCCGTCGTAATTTGTAATTTTTATTTATTTATTTATTTTTTTTCACTTTTGTGTTTTTAATATTTGTTTTTAGTTTTTCTCTTTTCGTTTTTTATAGATTTGAAGTAAGTTCAACAAACGGTTTTGGGACTGACATTTAGATTAGCAAAGCATTTTCACAAGAAATTTTCAATATCTACGACCGGGTTCTTCTTTCTTCTTTTCTTATTTTGTATTTATTTTTCTTTTTAGATTTTATTTTTATAATTTCCCTTAGGTTTGAGTCGTTAACACATTAGGGACAATGTGTTACTTAAGTTTGGGGGGGTCATCGTGAAATTTCAAATCTTATTTTTCGACCCTTAGCTTAGTTTCCATCGTGTTAGATTGTGTTATTTTGTACAGTTTTTGAGTCAAAAAACAGAAAATTCAAAAAAAAAAATCAAAAAATTGAAAAAATACAAAAATATGTAACGTGTCTAGTCGGTAATTACCTTAAACTTTAAGCATAACCAGACGCATTTTAACCCTACTCGGAAAAATAGTGAGAATTTGAGCCTTTGAAAGCATTTATTTTTAGTGCTACTTTTTCATTTTTTGAGTGTGCCGATGGTGATGACTTTAGAACTTGACACTGTTATACATATCAAGACCACATATGAGCAATTACATTAGGGTAACTTAGTGTGATTTAGTACAATGATAGGGGCAATTAGGATTAACCCATTTGTTAGCTTTTTCGTTTCTTTTATATATTTTCCGCCTAACCCTTGTAACACTTACTTTTAGTGTTAGAAACTCTAGTAAACCACTTTGCGCCTAAACTTTTTCGTTTCTAAACACTACTATATAATTGTACATTCACCTTATTTTCGTTTCTTTTTTAGATTAAATCCGAACTTAGTTTATTAATTGCTACTATATATGAAGTGAAGTTAGAGTTTATTGAGGCATAAAAGAAAAGTTATACTATTATTGCCTTGTATTATTTTGTATTTGGAGAAATAGTTGAAAACAAAAAAATAATAAAGTTAGCCTTTTGAGCATGTGTACTTACCACGAGAAATATTATATTGTAAGACATGTACTAGGCTGAAAGAAGAAAAAAAAAGTGAAAAAAAAAATCGAAAAAACAGAAAAGCGAAAAAAAATTAGTTGTAGAATTTAGAATAAATAGTGTATCTTGAGTCTTATATTATATACGATATTTGTATATTCAGAGAAAAAGTAAAGTTGAAGAAAAATTGAGCAATCCGGTTCGTTAGAGATTCTACTTAGTGCGGATTTAATCTAAGTTTTGTATTATTTTCATTTAACCCATTTACACTCCATTATATATTTTCACATTCCTTTACCTATAATTATAACCCGAATAAAAGTGCCCGTTTAGTTGTACCTAGACTCTAGTGGTGGATATTTGATTCGTTATTAATCCTATGATAGAATATCCACCATGACTGAGCAGTTGAGCGATTCTACAGAAAACGTTACACACCCTTTTAGATTAGTTTGAGAGTTTGTGTGATTTTACTTCCCATAAAAATCGTGAGGTGTTTGGTTATGTTATTTTTTTGGCTTTGATAATTATTTTAACACAGTTTTTTTGCTTGAGGGCAAGCAAAAAGGTAAGTTTGGGGGGATTTTATATGGCATATTTATATAGTTATTTATATGCGATATTTGGTCATTTTCGTATTTAATCATGATGGATAGGATATGATTTTTACATTTAATTGTGTGAAAAGTATTTTATTCAAGTGACAGGTTGAATATAATCGGAAAGTGGACATTTGGACGAAGAAATGCAAGTAAATGAAAGATATGGAATTAATATTGAGACATGCACGTGGACAAAAGGAAATAAAAGAAAACCCAATTGTAACATGACAAGGAAAAGTCCACCGTCTATTTGAATCGATCATTATCCACAATCTAAAAAGTTTTGGAGTTCGACTCAAACACGAATTATATCTAGTTTTTGCCTATAAATACAACCCCAAAACATTCAGATTTGTCATAAATTATTATTCTCAAGTATTGGAAGCTTAGGATTCGGTTCTTATCAATATTTGGAGCTGGAGATCTCGGTTTGGAAGCTTGGAGAGCAAGGAAAAAAGTTAGAGTTTGTGTTCGATTACAATTCGATCACGACACGTTTTGAAACTTTCATAGTTTGTTTCTTACTATTTTATTCTAGATTTTTAGTATGTT
The DNA here is from genome assembly GCA_910822075.1 of Senecio squalidus. Classification (NCBI taxonomy): domain Eukaryota; kingdom Viridiplantae; phylum Streptophyta; class Magnoliopsida; order Asterales; family Asteraceae; genus Senecio; species Senecio squalidus. The sequence continues at coordinate 31,354,874 of CAJVGC010000590.1, forward strand.
TTCTCTACTTTTATTTTCTGTTTTGAACTTTAATATGAGTAGCTAAACACTTTTGAATGCTCGTTTGAATAATGGATCTTGTTTGACGGTTTTGTTTCGTTTTTGAATGTTTAGGTGTTTATGTTTAATCGTAGATCCTTATTTGTTTAAGTTTTAATATATTATCATAAAGTTGTTTATATACAAATTAATTAATCAACATTCTAGGTATTCGAGAGGAATCTAGATAGGTTAAATAAATTGTATGAAATAATCAATCGGTCTTTAATTGGTTTAAAACTGTTAGGATTCGAGAGGACCTAGTAATAACAACTTAGGTAATTAAACGTGAATGAGTAAGTCTAATTAATAAGATTCGAGAGGACTTAGTAATTAGAAAAGTTATTCGAGAGGAAACTTTATAAGATTAAATCATAGAACACCGACTGTTAATTAATGCTTAATTGTTGATAATTATAACTGTATTCGAGAGGAACATTATAGTTTGAAATAGTTAAAGTTAGTAAGGTATTCGAGAGGAATTTTACTATACATTAGAAGTTAAATATACATTCAATTACGTAAACTTAACTAGATTTCAAGTGAAGTATCAAATGAGTGTTTTTCTCCATTATTTGATAACAAACAATTATTTTTTCTAAATCGATTTTTATAATCATTCTTAGTTTTAATTAGTTAATTAATCGTGACAACACAAAAACCCCAAAACAAACTTAGTATTATTAATTCGTTATTTAAAAACTATTCGGTCCCTGCGAACGAACCTTTACTTACTTAAAGATATATTACGTACGAATAGGTCCACTGCCTATAAGTGTGTAATTAAGTCTACAAGTAGGTCGAGTTTATCAAACTAGATTTTACACATCAGTCCACTAGGGTTTCCATTAGGATTTATGTAATCCTCATATATATATATATATATATATATATATATATATATATATATATATATATATGTATATATATATATATATATATATATATATATATATATATATATATATATATATATATATATATATATGTTATCAATAATAATAATGATTAAGGGGTTCTATCATTCTTCATGGTATCAGAGCGGGTTTGATCATGTCTCTATTTTTCTTAGAACCCTAATCGGTGTAGGGATGAGTCGCCTAGCTTGACTAGGTTCCAAACCCTGGAAGAAAAAAAAAACCCTTTTTCTTTTGTTTCTCTTCTACAGCCGCCTAAAGCCAGTTAAATTAACCTTTTAGTTTCTTCTACAGCCGCCTAAAGCCGGAAATCCACTTTTTCTTTTCTTCTACAGCCGCCTAAAGCCGGCTAAAACCATGAGCAAGTCAAATATGAAGTCAAAGTTATCATGAATCAAGACAAAAAAAATAAAATTCAAGTGTATGTTTATGAAGACGGGTCTGTCAAAGTCGGATCTTAAATGTGCGACAGATCTGCCAAAGCCGGATCTCAAGCTCCTACTGTCTTTGTTTATTTTAAATTTTATTTCTTTATCTTTATTTTCATAGTTAGAGTTTGTTATCCAGTTCGAGCTTTTGCGATTTCGCCGCTCGAACTGTCGGGGAGTATTAGTTAATAAGCTCAAACCCGATATGTGGGTTTGGGTCCACTAGGGTTTCCATTAGGATTTATGTAATCCTCCTATATGTATGTTATCAATAATAATAGTGATTAAGGGGTTTTAACATTCTAATAAAAATGTCTTTGATGGAACCCGCCTCGCCCGAATAACGATATTTTTAACCGGAAACCCCATAGATGTGTATGCTAGTTCACATCCACAAGAATAACCGTTTTACATACGGTGGTGGTTGTTTACCGTTTTGTAGATGGTGGGTTCGTTTTGTAGATGGTGGGTTCATTTTGTAGATGGTGAGTTGCGATATAGGTTTTCGGGTTTGTGAAAACTCTTTTTTTGTATAATAAAGGTTTTGATTTGATTTAAGTATCTGTGAATGGATTTGTGGTTGGTGGTAAAGAGTTTGAATTTTGAGGTTAAAATGTATATAATATTTTTAGACCTTTGTGTAGATAAAGAGAAAAAGAAAGATTAAGATGATAATTAAAATTAGTTTGGATGTGTTATTTAATAATGAGTTTAAGATGGTGAGCTTTTGTAATATTTAAAATAAAAAATTTAGAGCAAAATATAAAAACCGTCCTTGTGGTTTAATATATTTTGGAAGAATCGTCCTTCTCAAATTATTTTTTCAAGAATCATCTTTAAAAGTAAACCTTGTTGTAAAAACCATCCACGTCCGTTCAAATTTACCGACAAATTGTTGAAATTTGTAAAATGACGGTTCTTCCCTTTTGATACAACTTTTTTTTATTATTATTATTCATTTACACTTGTCAATCAATGATTGGTTCATATCTATTTTATTTTAGATTGAGTAAACTGCTAAAATCGTCCTTATGGTTCAGTGTATTTTGAAATAATCGTCCTTCTCAAACTATTTTCGCATAGATCGTCCCTAAAAGCAAACGTTGTTGGGAAAACCATCCCTAGTCCGTTAAACTTAACAGTTACACCGTTAAATTTTTAAAAATAACTACAATACCATTTTAATTATAATTTCTATTTGTTATTTATTTTATTAATGGTTCACAGACAAACACCTCTTAGCATACCTACTTGTAACATCCTAGTTTCGAATAAAGAATATTTTTTAGATATATATTATGTTTTAGTCTTTAATAGAAATTAGAAATGGAGAAGGACTAAATTGGTAAGAAAAATAGTTAACATTTGTTAGAAAGGATTTACATTGTTAACTATTATGGTTAAGTAAGTAACTTAGTAAAGTTTTGAAAGATAAAGGACTAGATTTGTATTTATGGAAATTTGGTTAAGAGGTGGAGGATAGGTGTCTTCTCCACAGATTTTTGGTAAGTATGTGTGTGTATGACGGTTGGAGAAGAATTCAAAGAAGAGAGAAAGATCAAATTAAAGCTATTTAATAGTGAATTTCATCAATTAAAGTGAAGATTAAGGGTTTAAGAACCCTAATTTTGGTTCTAGTGGAAGAAAAATGACTTATGATCATATACTTTAAGTTATTTGATGAAATTGAGTTTGTATTGTGTGTTATAACATCATTTAGATGTTTAATTTGTAGATAGAAATGCTTAATTTGGTTAAATTAGATATTTGATTATTTAAAAGTATTCATATCATATTCACTTCGTGCGTGCTAAACCGAAATTCTTGTCTGTTGTAGAACCATGGCTCCCTCACGCTTGAATGCCAGCACCCTCGCCGATCAGGTCACAGCTCAGCTCAACGCAGCAATACCTGATTTGATCGCTCAGGTAATCGTCGGAATTAACAAAAGGATCTTCGGGGATGTGAACCCCTACGCCTCTCACCCGGAAACCAATGTCGGTAACTCTCCTCCCCTCCCAGCCACCGTGAAGCTTGAGAAAGAAGGAGGCTCCCAAATCAATAGCCCCCTTTCCTCTCCAGTCCCTGTCCCTCGAAAGAAGGAAAGAAAACGGAAGACTAGTTACCAACCAATAATGAACGACCGCAACAAGAGACCGGCCATCAGACACCAAGGATACGCTGGATCGCACCCCAAGTGCGACAAGTGTTACCTACACCACTTTGGTGGATGCCCCTCATGTTTCTTGTGCCACCAAACCGGACACCTCTACCGACGTTGCCGCAAGTATGCGCCGAATCAAGGAAGGAGGTGGGTTACTCCTCAGTTCGGGAGCAACGGACACCCCAGTGTTAATTGTCCCGTATCCCAAATAGCAGAAGCCTTCGGTGCTCTCACCATCACTGCCAAAGAGTCGAAGCAGGACTCGGGCCCCGCAGGTAAACTCCCTAGTAAACAACCCGAGTCGTCGCTAAGATATTCACTTAGGGAACTTGAAAAAGCTTAGTACCCTTAGAAATTAGACCCCCCATTAACTTAGGATCTAAGGTTCTTAAGGATGGTCTCACCATAGAATACGCTAACGGTCAGGAGTTTGGAGCAAGAGATATAATCATAGGACGCCCCATGTGCCTGTCTGATAAAACTTTCCCTATCAACCTAATCCCTATCGAGCCGAAAGGCGTCGATGTCAGCGTCAGGATGAACCGGCCCTTCCATTCCAGAGCCGAGATCGTCTGTCTTGACAAACTCACTCACACTCCTCTTTCCGACACCAAAACCTTATCGTTCAAGGAGACAAACCCGGACGCTCACTCCGACTCGTGTCGTCCACCAACATGCGTAAGTGCCTTGATAAGGACTGTGACGCATTCCTTGCCCACGTCATTGAACGTAAGCCCAAGGAGACCCGTATTCAAGATATCCCCGTAGTCCAGGATCACCCTAACGTCCTTTCCAAAGATTCGCCGGGGTTACTTCCGCTCCGACGAATAGAATTCCAGACTGATCTCACTCCTGGTGCAGCTCCGGTCGCTAGGACACCTTACCGTCTAGCCCGCCGGAATTGCAAGAGTTGTCCAAATAACTTCAGGAACCCTTCGATCATGGTCTCGTTCGTCCTAGTTCGTCGCCGCGAGAAGCCCCTATGCTCATCGCTAGAAAGGAAGGCGAATCCTTTCGTACGTGCATCGATTACCGTGAAGTCAACACACTGACCGTCAAGAACCGGTACCCACTCCCAAGGATCGATGACCTCTTCAGTCAGTTGCAGGGAGCAACTTACTTCTCGAAAATCGACCTCCGCTCGGGTTACCATCAGGTTCGTGTCAGTGAGAACGTCATTCCAATGACCGCTCTTCGTAACCGCTACGGTCATTACGAATTTCTAGTCATGCCGTTCGGTCTAACCAACACACCAGCGGTGTTCATGGAGTTAATGAACCAGGTGGTAGACCCTACCTGGATAAATTCGTGATCGTATTCATTGATGACATTATTACCTACTCGAGAAGAGAGGAAGATCGCGCGGAACACCTGAAACTCATTTTAGGACTCCTTCGAAAACAGAAGTTGTACGCCAAATTCTCTAAGTAAGAGTTCTGGCTCCGAGAAGTACACTTTCTTAGTCACATAGTTAGCCAAAAAGGGATTCATGTGGATCCGGCTAAGGTAGAAGCGATCGAGAAATGTCGAGCCCCGACGACTCCTACGGAAGTCCGTCAATTCCTAGGGTTGGCCGTCTACCATCGGAGGTCCAACGAGATTTTCTCAACAGTCGCTAAGCCGTTCACCGAGCTCACTCAGGAGGACAAGTCATTGTCTACACCTCACACATAAGACCTAGGAGATGGATCGGACTACTGATTAACTGCGACCGTGAGGATCAAAGGAAGAAACCTTACACAATCATGAGAAGAAGTTCGAATGCAAACCCGATGGATTTCACTACCAAGTTACCCAAGACGGCAAAAAGGGTAACGACACAATTTGGGTAATTGTGGATCATTCAAATAAGTCCGCTCACTTCTCGCCGATACGAGAAACCCACTCAATGGAGAAACTTGCACAAAGTTGCATCAATGAGATCATCCCTCGCCACGGTACAACTCTATCCACCATCTCTAACAGAGATAGTCGTTCACGTTTCACTTATGGAGCCTGTCTCAGAGACCTCTCGGCGCGCGACTGGAACTTAGCGCAGCCTACCACCTTTAGACCTACCAACAGGGAGCGATTAAAGACGTCCCGCACTCGGCCGAAGAGCTACGCCGATAACCGAAGAAAATCCCTCAAGTCCCAGGGCAGCGAATCGAGCCCTTCTCAAAGCGTCGCCATGGAAAGGGGTAGCCCACTTCGGGAAGCGCGGAACGCTAAGCCCGAGGTATGCCGGACCGTCTGACGTCATCAAGCACATTGATCCTGTAGCTTATCAACTCCGACTCCCGCCTGCTCTTTCCAACGCTCATAACGTGTTCCATGTCTCACACTTGAAAAAGTGCCCATCCGATGAGACCATCGTCATCCTACCCGACGAGGTCAAAAATCGACAACAAGCTCAATCTCATCGAGGAATCGCTCGAAGTTGTAGACCGAAAGGTCAAGCAACTCAATCGAAGCCGTGTTCCTATCGTCAAAGTTCGCTGGAACTCCCGACGTGGTCACGAATTCACGTGGGAACGTGAAGACCAGATACGTCAAAAGTACTCTCATTATTCAAGGATACTTCCACCTGATGTGACGAGTCAAATTTCGGGACGAAATTTCTTTCAACCCGGGATGATGTGACAACCGTCTAAAAATCAGGAACTCGTTCGGTTATTCTATCGACGAAATTCTCCAGTTACTCCTTTATCATGTTCACTCGTGTGACAATCGTCCCAATTTCGGGGAATTCCTTCAGTTACTTCCTCGGTTCGTATCTTTTGTTACTCTTTTGGTGTTCGTATTGTTCTACGTTCGTAATTACTATATCCGTATTTCGTCGGAACTAGTGTCGGAATAATTTCCGGAATCAAATTATAAGTCCTAATACCAATAAAATCACTTTTTGAACTTTCCTAAGTTCATAACTAATCATACTTAAGAACTTTCAATTAACAAAAAGGTCCAACGAAGCAATAACGCAAAAACGAAAATTTCGAAAAGACCAAAAATGGCCCGGTGCGCCGCACCTAGTGCAGTGGTGCGCAGCACCAGGCTCCAGAATTTCAAAAATGTAACATTTTTAGTCCCTTTCTCGTTTTACACACTCACCACCCACATTGACCAATCAAAAATCGAGTCTAGGCCTGTCATTACTGCAAATCCAGTATTCCAAAGTTAATTAAAACAACACTCTACCTATTCATTTTATTTTTCATTTATCAAAAATCAAAACACACACTTAGAACACACACACATACATTTTCTCTCAAAATTTCCTTCCAAAGTTCTTCATTCCCAGCAACATTTCACCACTAAAAATCATTTCTAATCCATACAAATCGTCCCTTTCTTCAAGAGAAGCAAGTGGGTATTGTTATTTCGAAAAAGGACCTCGGTTGCAAAGATTTTTGAAGATCAAATCCGACCAAAAACTCATCATCCAAGCTTTTCCTCCGGTAGATTTCTTTCTTTTTACTACTTTTACATAAATAATCAATTGCATGTAAGATCTAACGGTTAAAAATGAGTTTTTATACAAATCTTTGACTTTTTATGGTCAAAAACGTTTTTAATCGAAAAACCCTTTAAACCCACGAATCTGTAAATAAAAATGTTTTAGAAACTGTTAAAAATGAGGTTTTGAAAGATACTTACTAATTGCATGTGCAATCTAAACAACAAAAACGAGTATTTGTAAAGATTTATGCCATTTGTGTATAAAAACGATTTTTATCTAAATAATACATAGATCTAGGAGTTTGTGGTTAAAAGTTGTTTAGAAACTGTGAAAACACTATGTTATAAGGTATCTACTAGTTGCATGTCGAAATCCTTAAGTCACAAAACGTTTTTAGCAAGAAAAACACAAAACGGGAAATGGACAACAGCTAGGTGCGCCGCACCTGTGCCCAGGTGCGCAGCACCGAGCTGCTGTTCTCCCGAAAATGGACATTTTAACTCGTTTTAAGAACACGTTTACATTCTGGACTTTTACCGCTATTACCTGTGGGCTGAGATAAATAAAATTTATAACATTAGTGACTTGTATTGGACTTTTTGGACTATATTATATATGTTATTGTATTTTAGGTGATTTGTGAGCGGAAGTGGTTGCATAATTTTTGGACATGAAATTTGGGCGCGGAAGCGCTGCCCAAATTTCCCTAGAAATTACGAAGCCACTTCAGTAAGCAAAAGTACCTAAGTCGTGATAACCAAAAACAATAAACTTTCAAACTAAACACAACATTAATCGCTTCGGACCAAAATTTTCGGAACAATATTGGACTTAACACTTATTTACAAACAAAAGTCACATAATATCTTATATGTATAAAGGACATAATAAGAAGTTAACTTTTGAATCATATTGGGAATTCTTAGGCATTCCGTGATTCCCGGCTCCTTTCCGACCGTCTCCGAGTTCAATTCTCTCCGCAATCCGTGAGTTACATCCCCACTATGTTTTACTTTTTATACTTTTCAACATTATTTGGGGGAAACATAAGATCATGCTTTGTAACTTACAAACTTTATTTGCGAACTATTGATATTTTCTTGAAATGTGATCTAAACTTTGAATCTTTGAAACATTTTAACTTGAATCTCACAAACTATCATGCGTATTTGTGTTAATGCCTTAGCAGGATAACTAAACTAGGATGCTTGTTAGTAACCAATCCTTGATGGATATATAAGCCCGTAAGATCTCTTTAATGCTTAGTTACTTTAAATCAAATGCCCACTTTTATATCTCTCTCTCTCTTATACACTATTAGCAATAGCCGTTAGTCATATGGGTATCGATACTTAGGAGGGGTCACTCCTTACTCAGGGTTAGCGTCCCAAGTACATATTACTACCTCACTCTTTGAATCACTTTATTAAATATTTTTGGGCTAGTTTCTCGACCATACAATCGGTTTAGTGTATACTTACTACTTATATTATGCCAAGTGATTGATACAAGGTACCTTTAGTTAAGTTAAACACATATCCCATACGCATATACATTATTTTAGCGCCTGATTCCGCTTTCACATTATTTTAGCGCCTGATCCCGCTTTATCATTATCTTAGCGCCTGGTTTCCGCTATAACTACTATGCGAGTTTATTTATTTACTTTACTCGCTTACTTATAAACTTTTTACCATCTACTTCCTATTTTTGGTAACTTTCTATTTTTGGTAACTTTCTATTTTTGATAACTTTCTATTTCTGGTAACTTACTATTTTTGGAAACTCTTTCAAATCCTAAACTGTAACTCACTCACTACGTTTTGTAGTTGACACTTTATCTTATGTTTCAGGAAATTAATGTAAGCATTTGGAATGCATGGCAAGGAGGGTCGATATGGTCACGTGAGGCGCTTAATGGGAAAGACCTTCATATTTTGGGAATTTTTGTTTAAAAATTTGTATTGTACTCTAAGTTAAATCGTGAACTACTTGGTTGCTTTTTGAAATGTTGTAACTATGATCTTTTAAATTTTCAATTTGAATGACTTGAATCGTTTATATTTGCTTACGACCGTGTAATGATATTCCAGCTCTCACGCCCCGTGTTTCCGCTTTAGCTGGGTGTGACATTTGTGCATTAGAGAGTTAAATGGGTCAAAAGACCCACAGAGTGGCAAGTTGGGTAGAAATTGCCAAAAGTGTTAGAAAGTGTTAGAAAGAGTTAGAAATAGTTAGAAAGAGTTGTAATGAGGTTATACATGTATTTATATGTATGTAAGATATATTGAAAGAAATAATAGTGTTTGGTTGTAAAAACGCAGATTTTGAGAAGAAGAGTAAAAAGGGAAGAGCTTTATATGTTGTAGCTTAATCCGACTTCGAGGTGAATATACGAAGCTTATTTAATATGTTGAATGTTTATATTTGTATGTAAATATATTGGAGAGTTGATTTATATACTAGTTATATATATGGTTGAGTTGTTAGCGGAAATAAGAACTAGAAGTGCCGTAAACTAACGTGCAAGTGCATGAAAACATCAAAAACGAAATCAGCCCTCACACAGGCCAAATGCGCCGCACCTGGGTCTAGGTGCGCCGCATTTGGCACTCAGTGGGTATGCTAATTTTTAGTTGTTGCTAGATGCGCCGCGGTTGTTGTTAGATGCGTTGCGGTTAATGTTTAGACCAGTTTTTAGTGATTTCTAAAGGAGTTGAAGTATGGAAATGATATCCCAAACCATTATTAAGCTAGAGATAAGTAGAAATGATATTTATATGTCGGAAATAAGTAGAATGAATTTTACATACCGCGAGGGTATGTATACGACTTCAACAGTCGGAAAGAAGTAAGAACCAACTCTATATAGTTGGAAGAAGAGAAAAATGAGACTTTAATTAGTCTTGGTATATTTTGCAGTCAATGATAAAGTATATATATAAGTTGAGCATATAACGAGAATTAAACCGTAGAGGCCTTATTATGGTCGTTATTTATATTACGGTTGTTATTTATATTATGATCGTTAATTAAGTTATGGTGGTTGTTTATGTTATGGTTGTTTATATTATGGTTGTTTATGTTATGGTTATTATGTTTATGGTTGTTATTTATATTTCGGGCTATTGATAATTATGATATGACGTTAATGTAGTAGTGAGTGGTCAGAATGAGTTGTTTTGTTTAATGTTGTTATGTGTATGATGTATGTTATAAATTGTTATAATGAAAAGAATGGTTAGATACGAAAATTTGATTGTCGAGAAAGGAAAGAAGTTGACTTTTATTAGTCGAGAAGAAGTAGCATCAACTTTACATACCGCGAGGGTATGTATAAGTGTTAGATACGACAATGTGATTGTCGGGAAAGAAAAGAAGAAATTGGAAAGAAAGAAAGAATATATTTTTAAAGTAGTCGTGTTAGATGTGATTAACATAATTGTAAGGTATACTCACTAGCTTAACGATAATATATTATGTTAATTGTATGTTTTGTAGGTAATCGAGTTTTATGGCAAGTCAAGCTAAAGAAGAAGGGAAGGGGACCGTATTGTAAAGATTAAATGTTTAAAAATGTCTTTGTAAGAGCTTCCGCTCCAATTTGTAAAAATGAGATGTTAACGGATATTTATGGTTAACTAAAGAGATGAAGTAAGTAACACCTTAGAATGTTAGTTAAATGTTTTGTAAGTTTTTAAAAATAAATGGTGTGTATTTGGTTCCGGGTGTCACACTATTGCACCTCACCATTGTGTCTCCGACAACTCCTCACCCTCACCTCACTACCATATTAACTTGTTGAACACCTTCGACAAGTTTGATTTCAAGCAAATCAATGCAAACAAAAACTTGAATCACAAACATCACATATATGATTTTGAAGCATTTTCATTTCGATTTTTTTCCCATCCATTGTACAGATCAATGTAAAAATCGTTGAAATGGAACCCATCATCTCCTCCTCCTCCTCTTTCGCGTGGCCAGAGACATCAAAGATTATCACCGTCTTCGAATTCTACAACCACCACTCACTTACATCCTCCACCAATTTCTATCATTAATATTCACTAAAAATCATATTCATCTGTTTCATCATTCCCTACAACTCATATCATCTTTGATATCAACAACACATATGGTTTGAAAACCCAATTCACTTTAAAAAACTTCTTCATCGTCCTCCAATTTTGTTGGGATTTGGTCATGGATAAAGCTACAAAACTTCAAGTTGGTGAAAATTTTGTTAAGTCTTTATTTTGGATGTAGAAAGTTAAACATCTGAAGTGTCCAGTCAACAAAAGTCAACTATGAAAAAGTTACTGCAGAAGAAGACTCTCAACATCCGAAATGAAAATAGAGCTTCAAAAGTAATCAAGTAGTGGAGTAGTTGATTTTTAATGTCTAAAATGTTTTAGATAACACGTCACATGTATTTTGTTATTTATGTTTGTCATTGTAAGTCTATAAATAGTAGGAGAAAGAGAAAAATTAGCGTGTGCTTGAATATTCACTTGTAACCAACTCTCCCACCGTTAAAGGCTTTTCAATGAAAACAATATTTAGTGAAAATGTCAAGTTATTCATCTTACTAAGCCGTGATTCAAAACTAGTTTGTGATTCCAAGACATTTTAGTGTTTAGTTAATCATTTAGTAGTATTGATCATTAAGTTAAATCATGTCATAATTATTAAACTCACTCCATATTAACCAATAACACAGACGACGAAAAAAAAAACTCCCATCAAAAATTTAATTTCTCCTCAGCCGGGACTGTCATCGTAAAACGACAACACCCAATTAATTTGAAAACAAGAATTCGCACAGCAACGACGACACTCGTCAATAAATCCAGTTTGCTTCAAACAAGTTTCAAAAGGGTGTTTGTCTTAAACGAAAGTTTTATATCGATTTAGATCTCAAATTCCATATCTGAAACATTCTCTCATTCGAGATTCATTTCATCATGTATTCCAAATATATGCTTTTCTGATTAGGATTTTGTTAGTTTGATGTTAAGAGTTTTATTGCTTGATTTAAGATTTGGATTTTAAGTATGATTTTTTGTAAATTTCTTATGTTGGTTATCAAAGGGTAAGGTTTAAGATTTTTAGTCTATTAGTTTGAGATTATCTTATACAGTAATATTTTGATGATTATAATGGGTTTTAGATGATAGTTGGCGATGATGTTGATTACTTTTTGATGATGATGTATTTTCGGTTAAAATCTCAAAGTGAGATGTAAAGATCATCCATAAGGTGAAAATGATCGTATTGCCCTCACGTGAGAGGCACATGTGTGACTTAACATAAAAAAACTTAACATCGTCAGGGATGAGGGGTAGCTTTTACGACAAGGTTTGCCTTTAAGGATAGTTCTTGCGAAAATAGTTTGAGAGGGACGATCTTTAAAATACACTAAACCAAAGGAACGATTTTCGAAGTTTACTCAAAAATTTAACTTGAAATTCAAAGTTGTTCAAGAAGATGGTATATTAGTCATTATATTTTGATGAGGGAAGAAATGGAAGTTAAAAGTTTCGTACAAGGAGGATGAATGCAAGTTCGAAATGTTAAGAAGCAAGAGTGCATTTTTATCATAGCAATAAGGACGATATATGCAAGTGACTATGTATGAACGTACTGACCTACAAAAGAAACTCTATAAATTAATATTAATGAAACCATCAAAATTTATAATTAAAAGAATTATTAATTAATTAATATATTAATAATTATTAATCTACATATTAATTAATATTTTATTAATTTATACTTAAATACTCAATTTACAAATAAATTACATATTTTAATATGTCACACCTCGCTCAGGCGGAAACCCGAGGTGTATGTGACATTCGTGAATTTCTAGTTATATTTCCATCGTCTCGTATCCGTTTTATTTATTTATGTTATTGTTTTGACCCTATTGTATTTCCTTTTTATGTTTTATCGTATTCGTATTTTATGAGTATTGTATTCGTATTTCTCGTATTTATTGAGTATCGTATTTGTATGTTATGTGATTCGGATCATTATGTCGGGAACGTTTAGTCTTAAGTGACTTTAGTATAAGTCTAGTATGCTCTTATGATAAGTTTAGGGGAATTATGCCTTAATTATACGATTAAGATTAACGTTTAAAAAGTATTTCATTTTTAGTCCTTTCGGAAATTTTATTACAAAACTAGTCCTATGGGAGAAATTCTATTACAATTTTAGTCCTTTCTAGATTTTATTACAAAAATGGTCCTAAATGGATCCACCAACTTTCTTTGTCTTATCTAGACCAGAATTTTTGTCATTTTGTATCATTTTTACATACTCACTCTCTCTCTAAAAACACACACAACACACACACACATAAACCCTCCTCATTCTCTCTACATTTTCTGGCGATCCGACCGTTGAAATCCAAATCCGAGACCAGATTATTGTTCACCATCATCATCTCTATCTATCCTCCGAATTTCGTTACGATCGGGTAAGTATTCCTCAGTTTTAGTTTTAAACTTTGTTATTTTGATTCAAACTCGGAAATCCCACTTTTCACCGTCAAAACTCGAATTTTATTTAAGATTATTGTTCCTAATCATATTCTGGACATAGGGTTCCAATATGGGATCATTTGGACACCTAGAACACTCAGAAATCGAATCCCGAATGTTATTTTTCGTAAAAACTCAGTTACGTCACGTAACTGTGTTACGCGCACGTAACTGATCAAGTAACTGACTCCAATCACGTAACTAAGCTTCCAATCACGTAACTAAGCTTCCAATCACGTAACTAAGCTGCAAAATCACGTAACTATGGTGTTTTTTACGTAATTAGTCCCTGAATTCCAGAATTGTTCACGAAATTAGTCCTAAACACGTATTTGCCTTGTTACGCACGTAAGTAAGGTCTTGATCACGTAATTATCCTTCTTGATCACGTAATTATCCTTCTTGGTCACGTAATTGGCTTATGATTCACGTAACTCTTGCTTATTTTACATATCTAGTCCCTAAGTTCCGTAATTGTTCACGAAAGTAGTCCTAATCACGTAATTGCTTGTTAAACACGTAATTCTTGTCCCGTAACTTGCTAGAAAACGTAATTAGTCTCTTACGTGACTTGTAGTGCACGTAAGAGGCTTGTTTGTCATGTAACTCATTGCTAGACTTTCCGAAACGTTTGTAAACCCGTATAAAACGTTAATCGTTAAGGCATAATCCACTAGACTTAGAGATACTTAGACATGTTTATTTACGTGATGTATAGGGCACTTAGACGTGGGAGCTTGACGGTATTATTGTATTTCCCGACATATTGTGATTTGGATTGCTTTGCTATTCCGTGAGTTATTCGTTGCCCTTTTCACCCTTTTATACTGTTTGGGCATGATTAGCGTTATAAATAAATGTATTTTTATGGTATATTATGAATTATGAGTATGTATTATGGTATGTATTGTGGATATGAATGCTTTAGATGGTCTTACCCAAACTTGTACCGCCTTTGTGTTAGTACAAGGCCCCGTATACACGCCTGTTAGCTTTTAGCCGTCGGTTCGTATATATAGCGCTATATGGGTCTAACAAACCCTCATTTCTAACACGATGGATGATGGATGCGCCCTGTCCGTGTTAGTAATGTTATGACCGTTGATTTCGAGGAAAACCTAGCTTAAGACACTAGGTGGGGTTAGTTGCCAGTATTGTTATGGTTCAGGTGTATTGTATGTTCCTAAAGCTATCCAGTATGGTATTATGTTATCTATCCGGTATGGTATTTTATAAATTGAGTATGGTATTTTTATGAAATGATTATGGTATTTTATGTATATGTATGAGTATTTTATCAAAAGGTTTTGTAAACCTCACGTATATTTTGAAACTTCATTTTCAAATGACTTATCTTCAAATCTTATCATTTTTGGGTCAAAACCTATTGAAAACTTTTATACTAATATGTTTTTATTAACTATTGCGAATAATTCACCAACTTTATGTTGACATCGTATTTTAACGCTTTTCAGGGATTTGAGGTTACTCTATTTGATGCTATGCTTGCTTGGCTACGTGGATCTTTTGCATGGAATTTGTTTTGCTTTATTTAATTCCTTAGTATCCCAAACGCTGTAGCCGTATTTTGATATCATTCGGATGATTGTAATAACGTATTCTACTTTTAAACTCTTTTATCTATGTTGATGATGTATGGATTACTTATGTTTATGTAACCTTTGAATCTCTGATACCGTATACACTGTACACCTCGGTTCCGCCATTTTTGCGGGGTGTGACAGAAGTTGGTATCAGAGCCAATGGTTATAGCGAACTAAGTGACCTTACGGAATCACTTAGACTATGACCTAGGCTTTTGGACCTATCTGATTTACTCTATGTGCGCATTTCCTTCTTTTGTGGGCCTGTATGTGATTTGTATGCTTTATGTGCTTAATTTTGCTTTTTATGCTTTGAGGCCTGCTCGTTTTAGTCGCACATCTGGTTATCGTTCTGATTTATTCTGTTTGACATTCGTAAGAAGATGCCGCCAAAGAGAGCTTCTACTAGGTCTACTCCGGCCGTCACTGCTACGAGAAGGTCGTCGAGGCGAGGTTGCGCCAGTACGAGAGCGGGTGCTACAGCTCAGAATACCGCTGCTGCCCCCAATGCTAATACCACTAATCCGAACATCAGTCAGTTGATTGCGGAGCAGATTGCAGCAGCTATACCCGTGATTGTGGCACAGATTGCAGCAGCTATACCCATGAGTGTGGTTGACATCGCTGGTCGGTTGACCGCAAGTATGATTCGTGGTGGTGTTCTGCAGCCAGTTGTAAGCCGAAGAAATTCTGGAAGATTTGTTAGGAGAGACATGGGAAATTCGAGGAAGAGAAGCCGTGGTCATGATCAGAGACCCCAACTTCCTCAGGTGTATGCTTTGACAGGTTCTGGAGCTAGTTATCAGGGCAGGCGCCCGAAGTGTGGTACATGTGGCAGTGCGCATGCAGCAAATGTGGCTTGTTGGGTTTGTAAACGATGCAAGAAGTTAGGCCACACCGAGCAGTTTTGTAGAAGGGCTACTGGAGCGTGTTTTGAATGCGGAGAAGTAGGTCACCGCCGTCATCAGTGTCCCAAACTTATAGCACCTACTCCCCTTCCTACTCACGGTGCTGGTACTAGTGCAAGAGGAAATCCTGCCAAGAGCCGAGCTTTCGCTATGGAATCTTCCGAAGCTCACCAGGATCCTACCGTAGTCACTGGTACATTTCTTGTCGATGATTATCCTGCTTTTATCTTGTTTGATTCGGGTGCCGATAGAAGCTTTATTTCTAGTGATTTCCGCCCCCTTAGTAAACCGTGCTTCTAGTCTTTTAGAGCCTGCTTATGAGTAGAAATAGCTGATGGTAGATGTGCTTGTGTTAGAGAAGTTATCGTGATATTCCCCTCGTATTAGCCGATATTCCTTTCGCCATCGACCTTATTCCTATGAAACTCGGTAGTTTCGATGTCGTAGTCGGTATGGATTGGTTAGCGAAGCATAAAGGCGAGATAGTCTGTTATGAGAAGCTTATTCGTATTCAGAAGCCGGATGGAGATCAGTTGATTGTACACGGAGACAAGGCTGGGAAACGCCTTAAAGTCATTTCTAGTTTGAAGGTTCGCGAGTATGTCCGTCAAGGTTGTTCCTTATATCTCGCTCACTTGGTGAAGAAAGATTCTACGATCAAGATTGATGGTGTACCGATCGTTCGCGAGTATTCTGACGTTTTCCCGA
>CAJVGC010000590.1:31371731-31399105 GCA_910822075.1 Senecio squalidus
ATTTCTGGTCCGGAGATTATACAAGAGACCACTGACAAGATCTTCAAGATCAAGGAACGATTGATTACTGCAAGAGATCGACAGAAAAAGTATGCTGATAAGCGCAGGAAGCCTCTTGAGTTCAGTGTTGGGGATATGGTATTATTGAAGGTACCTCCATGGAAAGGGGTTGTCCGATTCGTGAAGCGCAGCAAGCTGAGCCCAAGATACACGGGTCCGTTCAAGATCTTAGCCCGCGTCGGCCCAGCTGCGTATCGATTAGATTTGCCGGCAGAACTGAGCAGCGTACATAATGTATTTCATGTATCTCAGTTGAAGAAATGCCTGGCTGATGAGACGTTATTAGTTCCGCTTGAGAAGCTCCAAATTGATGATAAGCTTCATTTCGTTGAAGAACCGATCGAGATCGTTGCTAGTGATGTTAAGCGTCTGCGACGAAGTAAGATCCCGATTGTCAAGGTTCGTTGGAATTCCCGTTTTGGAGCTGATTTCACGTGAGAACGCGAAGATGAAATTCTGCGGAAGTATCCTCACCTTTCCCCCGAAAGTAGTACCAAGTGATAATTTCGAGGACGAAATTTCTTTTTACTTGGGGAGACTGTGACATTCGCGAATTTCTAGTTATATTTCCATCGTCTCGTATCCGTTTTATTTATTTATGTTATTGTTTTGACCCTATTGTATTTCCTTTTTATGTTTTATCGTATTCGTATTTTATGAGTATTGTATTCGTATTTCTCGTATTTATTGAGTATCGTATTTGTATGTTATGTGATTCGGATCATTATGTCGGGAACGTTTAGTCTTAATTGACTTTAGTATAAGTCTAGTATGCTCTTATGATAAGTTTAGGGGAATTATGCCTTAATTATACGATTAAGATTAACGTTTAAAAAGTATTTCATTTTTAGTCCTTTCGGAAATTTTATTACAAAACTAGTCCTATGGGAGAAATTCTATTACAATTTTAGTCCTTTCTAGATTTTATTACAAAAATGGTCCTAAATGGATCCACCAACTTTCTTTGTCTTATCTAGACCAGAATTTTTGTCATTTTGTATCATTTTTACATACTCACTCTCTCTCTAAAAACACACACAACACACACACACATAAACCCTCCTCATTCTCTCTACATTTTCTGGCGATCCGACCGTTGAAATCCAAATCCGAGACCAGATTATTGTTCACCATCATCATCTCTATCTATCCTCCGAATTTCGTTACGATCGGGTAAGTATTCCTCAGTTTTAGTTTTAAACTTTGTTATTTTGATTCAAACTCGGAAATCCCACTTTTCACCGTCAAAACTCGAATTTTATTTAAGATTATTGTTCCTAATCATATTCTGGACATAGGGTTCCAATATGGGATCATTTGGACACCTAGAACACTCAGAAATCGAATCCCGAATGTTATTTTTCGTAAAAACTCAGTTACGTCACGTAACTGTGTTACGCGCACGTAACTGATCAAGTAACTGACTCCAATCACGTAACTAAGCTTCCAATCACGTAACTAAGCTTCCAATCACGTAACTAAGGTGCAAAATCACGTAACTATGGTGTTTTTTACGTAATTAGTCCCTGAATTCCAGAATTGTTCACGAAATTAGTCCTAAACACGTATTTGCCTTGTTACGCACGTAAGTAAGGTCTTGATCACGTAATTATCCTTCTTGATCACGTAATTATCCTTCTTGGTCACGTAATTGGCTTATGATTCACGTAACTCTTGCTTATTTTACATATCTAGTCCCTAAGTTCCGTAATTGTTCACGAAAGTAGTCCTAATCACGTAATTGCTTGTTAAACACGTAATTCTTGTCCCGTAACTTGCTAGAACACGTAATTAGTCTCTTACGTGACTTGTAGTGCACGTAAGAGGCTTGTTTGTCACGTAACTCATTGCTAGACTTTCCGAAACGTTTGTAAACCCGTATAAAACGTTAATCGTTAAGGCATAATCCACTAGACTTAGAGATACTTAGACATGTTTATTTACGTGATGTATAGGGCACTTAGACGTGGGAGCTTGACGGTATTATTGTATTTCCCGACATATTGTGATTTGGATTGCTTTGCTATTCCGTGAGTTATTCGTTGCCCTTTTCACCCTTTTATACTGTTTGGGCATGATTAGCGTTATAAATAAATGTATTTTTATGGTATATTATGAATTATGAGTATGTATTACGGTATGTATTGTGGATATGAATGCTTTAGATGGTCTTACCCAAACTTGTACCGCCTTTGTGGTAGTACAAGGCCCCGTATACACGCCTGTTAGCTTTTAGCCGTCGGTTCGTATATATAGCGCTATATGGGTCTAACAAACCCTCATTTCTAACACGATGGATGATGGATGCGCCCTGTCCGTGTTAGTAATGTTATGACCGTTGATTTCGAGGACAACCTAGCTTAAGACACTAGGTGGGGTTAGTTGCCAGTATTGTTATGGTTCAGGTGTATTGTATGTTCCTAAAGCTATCCAGTATGGTATTATGTTATCTATCCGGTATGGTATTTTATAAATTGAGTATGGTATTTTTATGAAATGATTATGGTATTTTATGTATATGTATGAGAATTTTATCAAAAGGTTTTGTAAACCTCACGTATATTTTGAAACTTCATTTTCAAATGACTTATCTTCAAATCTTATCATTTTTGGGTCAAAACCTATTGAAAACTTTTATACTAATATGTTTTTATTAACTATTGCGAATAATTCACCAACTTTATGTTGACGTCGTATTTTAACGCTTTTCAGGGATTTGAGGTTACTCTATTTGATGCTATGCTTGCTTGGCTACGTGGATCTTTTGCATGGAATTTGTTTTGCTTTATTTAATTCCTTAGTATCCCAAACGCTGTAGCCGTATTTTGATATCATTCGGATGATTGTAATAACGTATTCTACTTTCAAACTCTTTTATCTATGTTGATGATGTATGGATTACTTATGTTTATGTAACCTTTGAATCTCTGATACCGTATACACTGTACACCTCGGTTCCGCCATTTTTGCGGGGTGTGACAGTGTACATTAATATGGATATCAAGAGACCAATATTACATCGAATAAAATATAACATATAGGTTTACAGTAATAAATTCAAGAGTTACAACAATACAATAACAAAGTACAATAATACGAAAACTATAGCTCCTACGGAAACTAAACTACGTTTGGCAAAGTTTCCTCAAAAGCACACAAAATCCAAAAGGCAAAGAAGTGTAACTCCAAATCGATGCAAATCTCAAATCTCCTGAAAAGCGTTAAAATACGACGTCAACATAAAGTTGGTGAATACTTCGCATGGTTTTAGAAAGACCATGTTGACCACATTTACAATAAGTACAAGTTTTATAAGTAATAAGAGTATACATAACAATATAAGTGTCTTGTTTTACTACATGAGTGCGACGTACATTGCCTAGATACCATACACCCGATCCTGACCCAAATAAATAATCGCCAAAACTAAAGCTTGTCAAACCTAAGGCAACAATAATAATAACAACAACATACGACCATAACATCCACTCGTAGAGACATCCTAACGAACGATGAGGGTTTGGTCAAAACCTATATAGATCTATATATATATATGCAACCGTGGCTCAAAGAGTTAACTGATGTAAACAGGGGGGGGGGGGCAACAAGGCCTAATGACAATATAATCTAAGGCAATCCTAATCCACCATGTATACAAGACAAAGTAATAATGATAAATAATAGTATGAGTTTATTACGGTTTCCAGCCCCAAAGGTAAATGAAAGTGGGGATGCGAATACTCACAATAAATCAGCAACAATAATGTCGGGATGACAAACGAGTAGAGATCACTCCAACGCCTAAGTGCCCTAGAATAACGACATTACATAAGTCTGAGTACCTCTATAAGTCTAGTAGGGTTTAGCTTTATAAATTAATGTTATATTACATTATATATTCAAAGAGTCTGAAAGAATAACATTTCGAGTCGTTACCAACGAATAGGAGGTAACAATAGAAGATTTGAATTATTGAAAACCGAAGTTTAGTTGAAATTAACCAAAATCAACATAATAAGATAGTTGACTTAGGTCATAGTCAACAATTATAAAAAGGAGTCAAAGTCAACTAAAAATTCAACATTTGAAGAATTATATATATTTAAATTACATTTAAATATTTCGAGTATTTTAAGGTACAGTCAATTTTATATAAGGTTAACGAAAGTTATAATTTATTATTAGAAGTTTAAGATTATAATCGCATTTTTGAGTCACAAATGTATATTAATCGAAATTATATAAGTGTAACGATCGTCATATTAATAAATATTATATTTATGATTACGGTTACGTCTTTGAGTCTAAAAACATCTATTTGTCAATAGTTACTATTTTTACGTAAGTAATATACCTATGTGTATTCGAGATATTCACAGTTTAGTTTTTTAGAGTTTTTCTTTTAAACATTTTAAGTATCGTAAATTTTATAATAAGTTTTAATGATAATGAGTATGTCCAAAAAGTCATATCACACACACACACACACACACACACACACACACACACACACACATATATATATATATATATATATATATATATATATATAAAAGTTTATATAAATTAAATATGTGAACTTTTACATAATAATAAGTTATATTAGTAATTAGAGTCAAAATGACATGTTATACATATACTTATGTTATAAATATACTTATGTCCAAAATTAGTCCAAATAGTCCAATATATCTAAATATGTCCCATTATTGCATAACGGTATAATTTTTTACTATTATTACATCTTTACTTATGATTATACCGTTTTACAAGTTTATTCACATACTTACATCATTTTATGTTATTATAGTATAATGACTTATAATATGAAGATATTATTTATAATATGTTAATAATTACGTTTTCATTCTTGTTAATCCATTTTACATATTATTTTACCAAATTGAAGATTAATTAAGAAAACGTAAGAGAAATTAAGGGAAACTTGGAGAATACCGAAGACCTCCGCAAATATCAACAAATCTTCGGATAACGGTCACGGTAATAAACCCGGAAAAACGAGCTCCAATGGTGGTGGTGGTGAGAAAATCCAACTCCAAACACAAAATAAACACGCCATTAGAAATAGAGCTTTGAAGAAGAAGATTAGCGTAAAAGATGGATGTTCTTCTTACCAAAACTCAAGATGAGTACATCTTCAAGGTGGTAGTCGAAAATCCGAATATGAAGGATGAAAATGGAAGGTGAACCTTGTAATTTACACAAAAGAAAACATATGTTAGAAATCTCTAACATAACATAGAAGAAAAGTGTGAAAAGATGAAGATTTTATGGAGAAAAACTTACCAAAAGAATTTGAATCCAAGGGAATGATGATGGACGATGAATAAATACTCTCCTTCACTCAAACTCACTCAAATATGTGATATCTTTCCCAAATGGATTATGCTTTTATACAAGCTATGCGCAAAGAACACGACAATGGAAACATGAATGATGGAGCATTTACGTCTCAAGCATATTCAAACATGGTGGGTGAGTTACGTAAAAATCTGAACATAGATTTCAATAAAAACCATTTAAAGAATCGTTTAAGAACTATCAAAGAACATTTTGCACGTACAATACTATGACATTCTTCGTGGAGTTTCACTGACCGGTTTTTCTTGGAACCCCGAGAGTATGTTACTTGAGGCTGAAGATGAAGTTTGGGCTGAATTGATAGCGGTATGTTTTGTTTTGTTATATTGTTTTACCTAAAAGATAAATTTTTTAATATGGATATATTATCTTACTATACAGAGCAAGCCCGAAGCTGCAAAGTGGAAAACAAAACCTATAAAATATTACGATGATCTTCATGAGTTATTTGCTAAAGATAGAGCTACCGGTGCCGCCGCTGAAACAACCAAGAAAAAAGAAAACGCTTAAGCAATGACAAGGAAAACGTTCAATCAGTTGATGAAATCGATCAAATGGTATCTTCCAAAAAGAGATTAACTTGGATAATTATATTAACGTAGATGATATTCATGTTACACTGAGCCCTATTTTTTCCCAACATAAGCGTCAAAAAATTAGGAAAAAGAAAGTGAAAGAAAAAAAGGAATTTGTTTCTACCATTATGAGTTCTATTGAAAAAGTAGCCGATGCTATGAAAGAATGTACAAAGGTATTGATTTTTACGAATACTTTATGTGATGATTTCTTTATCTATTTATGTAAAGGAAATTGTTGGATCGCTTCAACAAATGTATTCTGGAGATGAGATCTTCTTTGAATTGGAGCTCATGGGTGTAGGAGAAGACATCATAAATGAAGCGTATCTTTTCTTGGTGAGAAGTCCGGAAAATCAACATGCACTATTTAGTTGTCCTCCTTCAAGACGGATGACTATTCTAAAGAAAATTATGGTTTATTTGATTGATGATCCATGCTATTCTGTCTCTTTTGAATATGTTATGTTGATTTGGAATCATTTTTGGGTATATTGTAGGCTGATTTGGTCAGAATTTTTGAGGTTTTTGGTCACCATAATCATCTTGCATAATCAAAGACCAACATCCGTTTGTTGTGTCTACTCCGTTTCCTTATGTATTTCCTAAATACATTTGATGATACACTGTAAGGTAAAAGCAGAAGAGTAAAAAGAACTAAAGGAAATGAGGGAAAGTAAAATTCGAAAGATCTATTGTATGAGAATAATTGAGTGAATAACGTAGACACCTTAATTGTGTAATTATTTAGGTCACTTTTGACATAAGAGACTAAACAAATTTATCTAAAAAAATACACATAGGGCATCCCATTAACGTTTAGAGAAATGATATACATACAAAAAATTTACAAAAATTAACTTACAAAATGATGTGTCTAACATGTGAATTGAGAGTTAAAATATGAGAGATAATAAGTGGTTTGATGTGATTGGTTAATTAATTTTTTCATGTCATTTTGTAAGAAATGTTTTGTAAACTATTTGTAAGTGTAGTATATCTCGTTTGTTTAACCGTCATGTCATCAAGGTATCAAGTCTTCGGGTTACAAGACGACTCAAACGGGTAAAAAACCATTTGTTAATGACTTAACAGATCAGAACCATAGTAATTTATCAAATTTTTAGACGAAATTGAAGCTAAATGCATATTTTAAATAAAGAAAAAAGATAACACCGATGTTTTTAACTTTCTATAAATTTATGTTGGTGATTTTACATATAAACGGATAACACCAACTTTAAACAGATTATACACACGTAATCTGTATGACTATATCAAGTGATTTTGAAACAAGTTCCGGACAAATTGCAACAAACCAATATTAAATATGATATAATGAGTTCATCAGAGATGTAGTTGGTTTTATAACTAGATTATTTTTTTCACTGTTTTGCGGGGACAAAACTTTATTCGGGTAAAATTAGTTGTGAAAAAAATAATTATATTAATCAATTAATTGTGTAATAAAAGCCACAAAATGAAAACATTATAAAGTAAATAACATAATCTAAAAAAAAATGTTAAAACCAAAAATAATTAAATATTCAAAATTAAGACGTAAGTAACTTATTAATTAGTATAACCTAAAAGATAAGTAAAAAAGAAAAATTAAACCAAAATAAAAAGGGCTTAAACAAAAAATTAAAAATAAATATTTATACACCTTGTGTCATAAAGTAACTAAAATCAACAAAAAATTGAAATATAGGTGAAATTAATTTATGGGAGAATGTCACAAATCGTCCTTTTGGTTGGTCTGTTTTTCACGAATCGTCATTTTGACTTTTTTTTAGCATTAATCATCCTTTAGATATGTCTTTTTATCATTGGTGGTCTTTTTTACATTTACAAAGACTAAAATACCCTCTCTTTTTATATTTTCTTATTTATTTATTTATTAAATAAAATAAAATAATCCCAGAATCCGAGATCTTCATCAATATCATCACTATTTTCTTATTTTTGTGACATTCTCTCTTTCTTTTTTCTCTATTTTTTGTTATCATATGCACGATCTTCTTCTCCAATCATTATTATCTTACAATCATTTACAAACCCTATTTTTTCTCATTCCTTCATTCTACCACCATAATTACAACCCAAAATTTAAAACAAAAAACCCCAAATCTAAACCTAAATTACTTACAAATCGAGATCTAAATGGAACCCAATTAAAACCCAATTAAAACCCAAATTCATTTATTCTACCACCATAATTAAAACCCAAATTTAAAACAAAAAACTCCAAATCTAAACCCGAATTACTTGTGGTGGCGGTTGCGGTGTGAGACTGGTGGTGGAAGAGGTGGCGGAGAGGTAGGTTGGTGGCAGCGGTGGCGGAGAGGTAGGTTGGTGGCAGCGGTGGCAGAGAGGTAGGGTGGTGGCGGAGAGGTAGGGTGATGGCAGCGGTGGCGGAGAGGTAGGGTGGTGGCGGAAGACGATCCATTGATGATGTTGTTTGTGATGTTGTTTTCAGTTGTCGGTGGTGATTCTCTCATTGTTTTAACAACAACTGTCGTCAAAGATTTATGTATATGTGTTTGTGTTTGTTGTTTGTGTTTGGTAGGGAAGCCATTGATGCAATTGGATGTAAAGGGAAGCTTTATTGCTTTGGTTGGAAGAATGAATTGATAGATAGTGATGAAGAAAATCTGGGATGGGAAAGTTAGCTTTAAGTCAAAAGGAAGGGATATGATAGTGATGAAGAAAATCTGGGATGGGATATGATACTGATGAAGATCTGGAATATATTAATTTAAAATATAAGAAAAATAAGAAAACATAAAAGAAAGGGTGTTTTAGTCTTTTTTAAGTGTAAAAAGGACCGCCGGTGATAAAAAGACATATCTAAAGGATGGTTAATGCTAAAAAAAAGTCAAAAGGACGATTCGTGAAAAACAGACCAACCACAAGGACGATTTGTGACATTCTCTCTTAATTTATTTAATTGAATAACATAAAAAGAGAAAATAGACAATTTATTTTATAGCGTAACCCAAATACGAAGAAAATTAAAGATTAAATCAAAATGAATATCTATACACCCTATGTTATAGAGAAACAAAAAACCAACAAATAATTGACATAAAGATATAATTATTTTATTTAGTAGAATAACGTAAAAAGAGAAGGTAAACAATTTATCTTATAACGTAACCCGTAATTTATTTGATAGCGTAACCCAAAAACGAAACTCGAAAAAGAAAAAAAATATTATTGAAACAGACAGACTAGCTGCTGAGAGAGACAACGTGGATGTTTCACTATACATAAGAGTTGTCAAATGTATATATGTATAATATAATATAATTGGATGAGGAAAACACATATTTGATTATGTAAAACTTTCTTAAAAGAGGACCTAGATGCTGTTGGAGAACCGATACATATTTCCCTTACATTTTACCTTCGAAGTGCATGCTATTTCAGTCCATAAATTGTCTAACTTTCGGTCTTCTTTGCTTTGCTCGGTCCAAAAAGAATCAGGATCTAATTCTGGGTTATCTTGGCGCATGGCCTCTTTTCGCGTTGTCCCACCACCTAATTATTTGGTGTGACGAAGCCATAGACTAAGAAAAACCAATATCTCAAATACTAGTATAATAAAAACATATTATAGGTCCTTAGATTTAAACCTCTTTCTATACTATAAGAACATTTCATGCTTATCATTGCTCTAGATTAATTATTTAATGTCCCCTAATTAAACTACTAGTATTCCAATTGGAAAAAAAAAAATACGGTTCAATTTCCATTTTGGCAAAGTAAAATATGGTCGTTTTACATAATTGTCAAAAAATATAGAAAGTATGAACTAACATATGGACAGAACTTGAGCATATTTATTCAAGTACCAATGGAGTTTATCAGTTTGGTAATCTCAGTTTTATGTCAGTAGAACATATATGTTGTTGTTCTTTGATTATCCACAAGTGATTTTACTTTTTAACAAGGAGTAGCATTATGTATCAAGTGTTGGTATTTGTAAGGTTTTAGTAAATATGTGTCCGTAAATGTGTGAGTCTTTGGGAACGCACACATCGACATTGAGATATTGCTTATTTGTCTTTAAGTTATTAATTATTAGTTAAGTGTTTAAAGTTAATAATTAAATAACTAGAGGGATTGTTTTTGAAAGTTAATGGTTAATTTGGAGATTAAGTTTTGCGTATCTGTAAATTAACCTTTATAGATTAGATTAAAACTATCCTACATAAAAAATCTCTCTCCCTCTATCTCTTGGTTTGGCCGAACAACCCAAAGAAAAGGGTTTTCGGTTTTCGTTGATTCAAGCAAAGGAAAAGAAGTCAAGATCGTTGACTAGATCGGTGCAAGTACTGACATACAAACATATCGATAAAAGCGGTGTCGTGTACGTAACCAAAGATAGATCTTACACTTAGATCTGCTGCTTTCATAAAAATAATTCAAGACTTAAAGGTATAACTTAATCCGATTTAATTATTCCTATATTATCCTGTTTTGCACTGTCATGTATTGTTTGACAATATAACTCGTGTTGTATACCAATATCACTGACTCTTAAATGCAGTTTGGTTAATAAAATTCATTACAATCTGGATTACATTAGCGACATATTTGGTTTGAAACTTGTCACAAAAAACATAATTGTGATTAGCTCAATTTCATGGGTTTGATGCTTATTTGTGGAGAACCATAGCCTTTACCCCAAAAAATTACGAACTAGTTCATTTTAGTCCCTCGTGACTAGATGATTCGTCAATTTCGTCTTTAATTTTTTTTTTCGTAATTTTTGTTCACAACTTGTTATTTTTCCATTTTTTTTGTCCCTCTTTCAAATTACTGTTAGTTTTTACCGTTAAATGTTAATTAGACTAACTGAAAGGACCAAAAGTTTAATTTTATTTATATTTTATTTATTTTAATTAATTAATTATTTTTTTTCTTTTTTTTTCGGTAAAAATCATATGCTTTTTCGCATATAAAAAATTACATTTAATATCGAATTTAATTTTTCACATATTTTTTCGGCGATCATCCGTGACAGTATAAAATTTAACAGAGGCGGTACAAAATATAAAAAAGTTACATTTATATTTACGTTTTAGAAAAATTATATTTATATTTACGTTTTTAACAAATTACATTTATATTTATGTCTTTAAATAATTACATTTATATTTACCTTTTGAAAAAATCCAATTTATATTTACGTTGTTAAGAAATTACATATGATTTCCATGGAGGCGTTACAAAAATTATGTTTTTAAATCATATATGATTTTAAACGTTACAAAAATTAAGTTTTATAATCACATATGATTTTAAATGTTACAAAAATTAAATTTTTAAATCACATATGAAATATTAAATGTGATTTTAAATACAATTGTTGTATGCGTTAAAACACATATGATTTTACCAATATATATATATATATATATATATATATATATATATATATATATATATATATATATATATATATATATATATATATATATATATATATATATATTAATTTATTAATTAAAATAAAAGAAAATTAAAATTACATTTTTGGTTCTTACAGTTAGTTCAGTTACCACTTAACGATAAAAACTAACTGTAACTTGACGGAGTGACAAAAAGAATGAAATATAACAAATTATGGACAAAATTGCCAGAAAATATAATGACAAAATCCGTGAATTGAGTAGTAATAACTAATAAGGGACCAAAATTGAAATTTACTAAAAAAAATGAACAGAAGTAGGATTAGACTGAAAGTGAGTTATATGGACCCCAAAGTGAGGCCCAGTATTTATGGGCGTTGGACCAAATTGAATAGCAATCATCAATCATGAATCTAACAGCTGGGCTAAACATGTCTGCCCACAACCTTTATGAAATATTAATAATTAATTGAAATGTGGATATATTGTTTCAAACCACTATTAGATTTTATTATTTGGTTTGGATTTCAGAATAAATGATCTTTGGCTTAACGATATTGTTGTGTCACATAAATTTAAAGGTTGTAAATTTAAATGTTATTTTCTATGATTTTGTATATATTCTTTGTATTGGGATGTGTGTGATTCTTATATTTCTAGAAAAAAAAATATTTTCTTTTCTCTATCCAAATATTTATATGTTTCTGATTATATTTACTAGATTAGAAGGTTTTAAGACATATAGGGAGAAGAGAATTAGAAAAGACAATAAGCACCTGAGTTGTAAAGAGACATTAATATATCTTAATTGTGGACGTGATTTATTCTCAAGAGCACGATATTACAACATATTGAGGCCTTCCCATTATTTATATGTTGCGGTTGGGGAGCAAAAGAGGAAAACAATTTCTTTTATAATGCAATAAATATATAATATTACTACAAATCATAGGTATTGAATTCAAGGTTTGACTTTGTCTATAATGCCAGATACCTATATACATTTAAATTCATAAATTGATTCAGTAAATATTGAAGACATATTTACAGTTACTTTTGAGTTTTAGTTAAAAAAATCAACATAGTTAGAGTTAATAAGTAATAACCATAAAATGTAACATGAATCCATGCAATACACGTCTTCACCATATTCGAAAATAAAATAAAAAACACTATGACATGAGGATTTTTTTAAAAGTAGGTCATAAATTCAAATATTTTCATATTTTCGGTTTGTTTTAGTATGATAAGTGTTCGATCAAAAGATCGTTAAATACGAAAATGGTATGATGGGGTAACTTCTAATCTTGGATCTCCTGAATTTCAGTGTAAACCTATCAAGTCCTTCACGAGCCTAAGATGACCAGGATTGAAGAGGGTAATTGCTCTGGTTATGAACGCAGAGGATGTGCGAGTATGTGTGTGTTTGTAAGATAAGATGATCGTCTAAGATTATCAGGTATGCATATTTATACTCATCAGTATGCGAATTAATGTCATTTAAGTCACATTTGATTAGGTCAATAATGAATTTAACGTTCACAACATTATTAAGATATAATGTTGTAACTATTACAGACGTTACAAATGATTTGAACCAACTCTGTTTGTCCAGCATAAGATTTGAAAACTTTGGATATGTCCAACACCCAAAGCTTGGGAAGCTTGGGATATATCCAACACCTAGAGCTTGGGAAGCTTCGGATATGTCCAACACCCAGAGCTTGGGAAGCTTGGGATATGTCTAATACCCAGAGCTTGGGAAGCTTGGGATATGTCCAACACCCAGAGCTTGAGAAGCTTGTGATATGTCCAATACCCAGAGCTTGGGAAGCTTGGGGATATGTCCAACACGAGATATATCCAGCACATCTGTCCAGAACATCTGTCCAGCACGAGATTTGGTGATTGGAATTACAACATTCTGGTTGCCGGCTGGGTTGGCCGCCGGCGGGATTACTCTGGATGCCGGTTGGGTTATCCTGGTCGCCAGCTGAGCTTTGCCTAGATTGGACGCCGGTCGAGCTTTGCTTGGCTGTCAGACTAGGCCTTTCTTGGACATGTTTTGGGAAAACGGGCTCACCATGAGATGAGGCCTAATGTTTAAATGGTTTTAGCCCTATAAATATTGGGTTAACCTACTAAAACTATCATGCCCCCCAGTTAGGTTTTAAAATCAATTTGTCTTCAAGCCTAACTTGTCTAATTACCTTCCTACTGTCCGGTGATTCGATCAAGAGAATTTTTTATTTTTCGGGAGCCTCGGCATGAGGCCAACCACCGGCTGACACGTTCCAACTGCTGGCTGGGTTTGGATGGCCTTCGTCTGGCTTTGGCTGGGCTATCCTGGTTGCCGGCTGGGCTGGCCGCCAGCGGGATTACTCTGGCTGCCAGTTCGGTTATCCTGGTCGCTGGCTGAGCTTCGCCTAGCTTGGACGCCGATCGAGCTTTGCTTGGCTGTTAGGCTAGGCCTTTCTTGGAAATGTTTTGGAAAAACGGACTCACCATGGGCTGAGGCCTAATGTTTAAATGGTTTTAGCCCTATAAATATTGGGTTAACCTATTAAAACTATCATGCCCCCGAGTTAGGTTTTAAAATCAATTTGTTTTCAAGCCTAACTTGTCCAATTACCTTCCTACTGTCCGGTGATTCGATCGAGAGAATTTTTTATTTTTCGGGAGCCTCGGCATGAGGCCAACCACCGGCTGACACGTTCCAACTGCTGGCAGGGTTTGGTTGGCCTTCGCCTGGCTTTGGCTGAGCTATCCTGGCCGCCGGCAGGCTATGCCTGGTTCGTTGTAGGGTTATTCTAACTTATGAGTATCTAACTTGGCTAGATTTTATCTTGTAGGTTTGTTGTCTGTAGGCTTCTTGAGTAATTGGAACATCTTTCTCCTTATATGCTATTCTTCTTTACTTTGGTCAGTAAATAAAAATTTTGCATTATATTTGTAGCTTTGTAAGATGGAATGTCATCTCAGCAAAAAAAAACTTTGTTCTTATTCAACCCAAACTCCTCCGGAAGATGTTAAGGATTGTCCTAGTAGATTTAGTAAATATCCAGTTGAGTATTTAGTGAGATCATATCCCTGTCTTGGGAAGTATAATGTTATTCGTCCATCCCCGTCTGATCGTGCCCATAATCCACCTGTAGGCAAAGTCACTGTATATACGTTCCCTATTTGACACATTCCAACGTTAGGCTTCCCCCTACTTCTTTTTATGTGAAAGTATTATTGTATTATAAGATAGGGTATGCCCAGATGCATCCAGTTGGTGTTGCTAAGATCTACATGTTTGAGATGTTGTTGGTAAGTATGAGGGTTGACTGCTTAGTGAACATATTTAGGAAATTCTTCAGGATTCATAAATCAAGATATTTGTATACCGTTAAGCAGAGAAGGAATAAATATTTGAAACAAAAACTCATTACTGATCCACCTGGTTGTATTAAGAATTAGAGACAGGATTATGTGTTTGTGGGTAAATCGATGTTTAAGCGTTGGAGTTTATCACTTTTTGCCTGGAGTAGTTATGTGGCTGTAAACTTAAAAAAAACCCATCTCTCACTCCCTCTAAGGAATTGGTCTTCGCCCGTATGAAAGATATGCCTGTTAGGTTTCGGGATTTCGAAGAGGCCATCCTTGTATTGTTTGGATTATTGATGTTAGCTTTAGGTATTACGTGCGTAATTATATAATTCGTTTTTAGCAAAAGTTGATGTTAGCTTGTACTAACATTTATTTGTCTTTGCAGCGATGAATTGATTGATTTTATGGCGGAGGACCCAGATGATAGTATTGAAAATTATCCATTGGGTGATACACACCAACTTTATGTGGACGCAGGGGCTATCGTACCGAAATCCATTCGTAAAGTTATGGATGCTATGCCAGATCCTGTTTTCGAAGAGGGGAGCTTTTCTGATCACTTGGTATGTGTTATACCTATATATATATATATATATATATATATATATATATATATATATATATATATATATATATATATATATATATATATATATATATATATATATATATATATATATATTGCTGAAAGATTACTCTTACAGTCACGGAGGAGCATGGAGTGGTAGGTGATGGACCTACGTATTTTGATGATGGTAAGTGACACATCTAAGTGTTTATACTATTTGCAAGTTGACATGCCTCTTATTATTGAGTATTTTTTTGCAGGAGGCGAGGATATGTTTGGATCTGAACGCGTCCTTGATCCCCGCTTGGATGGTAGGGATATGATGTCGGGAAAGAGACTCCCATGTAATGTAGATGAAGATTACAATGCACTTGTATCCAAGGTGCAAAAAATTGCCTTTCCCAGCTCACCTTTTGGAACCACCAAGTCATATGGTAACACGCATAGTGCTTTTGGGATGTCTTCTGCAGTTGGATCTAGTCACCATGTGGGTTCTAGCCAGAGTATTGGATCTGGGCATGGGTTTAATTCGACTCCTCCAAATTTAATGAGTAACTCATTGAGCTTTTAGTTTACTACTGGCCCTCGTTAAGCCGTCAGGTTGTGAGTTCATTGCCATCAGATGTTGTACGACGGAGGTTCGTGCCCGCATGGGACTTTGTAGTTGAGGATGATGGCAGATCTGTGGAATCTGTGGGGGATTACCTGGATCACATGGTTCCTCCCAAAGGTGTGGCAGAATCATAGACACAGAGCACTGCTGAAGTGGTGGATTCCGCTGACTTGGATTTGTTTAATGGGATTATGGGATATGGGCTAGCCAGAAAACGTGTGAATGGGGATCACGAGCATTTGAAAGATGTTTGTGCTGAGCTGAGGGTGAGTTTGGGAAAAAGTGAAGAAAGCTTAAAGTCTGAGATATTTGCCAGGTTGGGTGCTGAAAACAAATTGGTAATTATTGAGACAAAAAATGCTAAGTATGAGAAGGAATTGGTTGAAATAAAGAAAAATAAAAAAGAGCCGGTAGAGAGTTATGAAAAAAAAATTAACAGAATATGCGGTGGATGTCGCTGAAGTTAAGAAAGATTAGGAGTTGGAGCGACAAAATTCAGACATGTTACCACCGGGTTTACCTCCTATTAGGGGAATTGAGCACCAAACTGATCTTATTCAGGGTAGTCCATTACTAAATAAGGCGGCTTATCGTTGCAATCCGGAGGAAACTAAGGAGTTGCAAAAACAAATTGGAGAGTTAATGGATCGAGGTTATGTACGGGAAAGTTTGAGTCCTTGTTATCGTTCTGGTTTTACTTGTTCCTAAGAAAGATGGGACGCGGTGTATGTGCATTGATAGTAGGGCGGTGAATAATATCACTATCAAGTATAGAATTCCAATTCCGAGACTTGATGACATGCTACATGAATTATATGGTTCGGTGATCTTCTCCAAGATTGACTTAAGAAGCGGGTATCTGATATCGCATATTTTAGTCATATTATTATATGCGATATTTGTCTTTTTAAAGTTTAATTCATAACGGATTGTGGGAATTTCGGGCTATTTTGGTATTAAAATGCTATACAGGTATTAGCCGGAGTTTTGGAGCGGAAGTGACATAATTGGAGCGGAAACTGAAGAAAACGGGTCGATGTTCTATTCCCGTTATGTTATGAGAGTATAAGCGATTGGTCACGAGAGATGAAGCAGAAACGAGCAGCAAAACAACAAAATTGGGAAAACCAGCGGGGGACGCCCGTCCCAAGGGGAGGACGCCCGTCCCGCGGGCTTTTGCCTGCTGCTGTTGTCACGCGTTTAATAAAAGAGTTTTAGGTTTTATATTATGATCATCATTATCATACGCATAGTATGGGAGTATTGAAACCCTAGCTTTGGACCACGAATTTTTGGAGTATTTTGGTATTGTCAGACTCGTTAATTTCGTTGTTTTAAGCATATGGATCATTGGTACTTTAATCCTTTTCGTTATTACTTTTAATATAAAGATGTTTCATTCAATTCTATTGTGTTGCGTTTTTATTATTATGAGTAGCTAAATTTCTTAACGTTCACTTGGATGATGTGATCAATTATGTAGGTTATTATTTGATTACGTATATGTTGAACTGGATTTTATGTTTAATCGAAAAACCAATTGTAATCAGTTTTTGAATATTGTTTAATCTTTTATATAAACTGTTAGTAATTCATCATAGGTATTCGAGAGAACTTGTGACATTACAAAATAGTTTATGAAATAACTAATCGGTCTATAATTAGTTTAAAGATATTGGTATTCGAGAGGAACTAGTATTAAAGATTTAAACAATAAAAACGTGATTGTGGTTGTTAGTTAACTAGATTAAGAGAGATCGGTTTAGTTAATTAAGAAGCTATTCGAAAGGAAGCTTTATAAGATTAAATCATAAAATCGGCTTAGGTACTTATTGCTTAGTTTTCAAACGTAGAAATTATTCACGAGAGTGGTAACTATACATGAGATGATTAAAGTTTTAATGGGAAACGAGAGTTCAAGTTAAATACCTTTTTAAGTAGTTCAACATTGTTAGTAATTAAGTGATAACCGTAGTAATTGTGATCAAGTCCAAGTGAATGTATTTTCATTAATTGTTTACAAACCAAAATCTTTTCAGCGATTCATCTGAATCAACTAGTTTCTTAATTTTAGTAGTTTAAGCACCGTGACAATTCGGTCACAACACCCACCTTTTGTTTTATTAATTATTAATTATATTTCAACCATCAGTCCCTGCGAACGAACCTGATTTACCTAAAGCTATACTATACTTGATTAGGTCTACTGCCTAAGATTGTGTAGTCGAGTCGTAAGTAATTCTTGTTTTAATATATACTCGATTTCGATCATCAAGTTTTTGGCGCCGCTGCCGGTGACTGTAGTTTTTGATTTTTAATTAATAATTTTTGATTCGATCCTTTTAGGTATTAATTACTTGAAAGTTATTTTAATTGTTTATCAGGTGCTTTTGACGGTTTTTAGTTGTGATTTTTCAGAGATTACAGGTAGTGGATGAACACAAGGGCTTCTGGGTTACCGCTTAAAAGTCCACAGTCTAATCCAGGATTTTCAAAGAAAAGGCGCAACAAGAAACCAAACATTACACCACCATCACCAGTTAAGTTAGAAACGGAGGATCTAGAAGAGAATTTCGAGGATTCAATCAGTTCAGATTCAGAAGTAGAGATAATAACTGAGATGGCTGATCCGAATGATGCACCGATGCATCAGAGAGCTAGGGTAGTACCGCCAACACCGGGTTCGGCGATTCGGACTCCAAATATGGGAGATGATTTTTCAGTGAAGGGTCATCATTTGAAGATGATCCAGGATAATTATTTTGACGGAAGGGTGAGAAAAGATCCACATGCGCACGTGGCTAAGTATGTTAAATTGTGCGAGATGTGCAAATACGGGGCAGGAATGGATGATAATGTGAAGTTAACCCTTTTTCCATCGTCTCTCACGGGAGAGGCACTTACTTGGTTTGATGAGTTAGAGGAGAACTCCATTGGTACATGGGCAAAAATGAGGGAAGAATTTGTTTCAAGATTTTTTCCAACATCTCTGGCAAGGAGTTTATTGAATGATATACGTGGATTTAGGCAAGGAAACAGAGAGACCATTGTTGAAGCTTGGAGTAGACTTAAGGATATGCTCAGGGGTTGTCATGGGCATGGATTGGATAAAGGGCAGATTATTGATATCTTTTTCTTTGGATTAGACAGACAGTCGCAGGGGGAGTTAAATTTAGCTGGAGGAGGAAGTTTTCAGTACAAATCCGTCAATGATGCGACTAAAATGTTGGATGACCAGTTATTAATGGATTTATCTAGAGAACAGAATCAGTTTGGTAGAGAAAGAGGAGAAAAGAAGGTAGTTGCTAGTGCTGAGAGTAGTAGTGGGAATGAAGAGGTGATGGCTGAGATTAAAGCGTTATCTAGTAAAATGGATAGTAATTTTTCGAGGATAGATAATCAGTTTAGTAGAGTTGGGAAGGATATGAATGTGATAGCAAATGGTTGTGACCACTGTGGGGGACTTCACTACACTGAAGATTGCGATGTTAGAAGAGAAGCAGAAAGAGAAGATGTGAAGTTCGCGCAAAATCAGTACCAGGGAGCATTTCAGAGAACCGGCTTTCATAACCGTAATTCGGGTAATTATAACTCTGGTAATAATAATTTTAATGCTAACAATTCTGGAAATTCTCAAAACAGGTACCAAAGCAAATAACCAGAATCAACAGCAGGAAGAAGAGGAATCGGGTTTGATGGACATAATGAAAAACTTCATTCAAACTCAGTCAGCGAAGAATGAAGCAACAGACAAGCAGTTTAAGGTCCTTCATGAGAAATTGGAGCAAGGACAAAGGAATCAACAAGCAGCACTTAGTGATTTAGAGAAGAGATTGGATAGACTAAGTGATCAACATGCTGCTAGACCTAATGGGCAGTTGCCAAGCAACACACAACAGAACCCAAGGCAGCAACCATTTTGGCAGACTGGAGGGCAGAAATCTCAACCTCCTAACACTCGAAACGAGCATGTGAATGCGGTATTTACAAGGTCTGGTAGAGTTTTTGGTAATACTAATGATTCTGCAGGTGTTACTAACCCAGTTGTGCAGGAAGCTAATGTTGAAGTAGAGGAGAATAAGGAAGAAGAGGAACCGGAAGTTACGCCAGCTGTTCAACCAAAACTGGTGGTGTCACCTCAAGTGAAAGAATACAAGCCGGAAGTTCCCTTCCCTAAACGTTTGAGGAAGGAGAAAATGCAAGAACAGTACGGTAAATTTGTTGATATGATTAAATCTGTGCATATTAATGTTCCTTTGGTTGACTTGATTTCAGGAATGCCAAATTACGCCAAATTTATCAAGGAGCTTGTAACTGGAAAAGGGAAGTTGGAGGAAGCTCAAGCGACGTTTTTAAATGCCGAGTGTTCAGCACTTATTCAAAACCAGCTTCCACCAAAGTTAGGAGACCCAGGGAGTTTTCTAATTTCATGTACTTTGAGTAAAACAATAACTTGTGAGGCATTAGCTGATTTAGGAGCTAGTATAAATCTTATGCCTTATTCATTGTATGTTAAATTGGATTTAGGGGCATTAAAACCTACTCGTATAAAAATTAGACTCGCCGACCGTTCATTCCAATACCCTTTAGGTATAGTCGAAAATATGCGAGTGCAAGAAGGTAAATTTGTGTTTCCCGTTGATTTTGTCATATTAGAAATGGAGGAGGATAGCAAAGTACCTTTGATTTTAGGTAGACCATTTCTACATACTGCGGATGCTATTATTCGTGTTCAGGAAGGGAAAATTTCTTTGGGAGTTAAGGAGGAAAGGATTGTTTTTACTGTAGATGGAGCTTTAAAGCATTCTTATTCGTGTGATGATACATGTTTTCGTATTGATGTTGTTGATGAAATGCTTGACCTAGATGTGCAGGAAATACGTGGGGGACAAATTGCGTTTGAAGAGGAGGAAGATCAGGAGCTCGAGGATTTTGATCCCATCTTGAAAATGGAGCTGGAGAAATTTGAGAAGACTTGTACGAGCTTGAAACTGGAGAAATCCGACCCGGATTTGGATTTATTAGAGATTGAATATTTAATCAACAATCCGGGTGCAACGTTGTTGAAGGAAAGGATTCCATTTAAGGAAGTGCTCGAGCAGTCAAACTCAAGTTTGGGGGAAACTTGTCACGGTATGTCTCCCGACCCATTTGAATTATTTTCTTTTACTTGTCGAGAAAAGGAAAATTTTTTGCAGGAATTTGAGGATATCGGAGAGGAGACAGCATGGGAGGAATTTAAGAAGACAAAATTCAACGAAAGCAAAAGTGACGATGTTTGGGAGATTGGAGATGTTTTATCACTGCTTATTGAGGCTCGAGAGTGGCATGACGCTTGGGTGAAGCGAACCAGGATGTTCGATGTCATGGAGGAGGCATTGACTTTTGGCGACCATGAGGAAGACGAGGAG
The DNA here is from genome assembly GCA_910822075.1 of Senecio squalidus. Classification (NCBI taxonomy): domain Eukaryota; kingdom Viridiplantae; phylum Streptophyta; class Magnoliopsida; order Asterales; family Asteraceae; genus Senecio; species Senecio squalidus. The sequence goes on from CAJVGC010000590.1 coordinate 31,393,133, forward strand.
CATGTGGCGTTAGCTGAGGATGGCTTTTATGCCATTGACAAGTAAGAAACGGGAACACGAGTCTAGCTAACGACTCGACTGATAAACTTAGCGCTTGCGGGAGGCAACCCGAGGTAACTTGTATATTTTTTTATTTTATTTTGGAAGTACACGTGTCACGATTAAGGTACGTCTTCCGTTTTATGTTTTCATTTTTAAGTTTTTCCTTGTTTTAGTATTCATTTTATTCAAAAAAAAAAAAAAAAAAAAAAAAAAAAAAAGTCAGATATGGGGGACGCCCGTCCCAAAATTTGCACCAAAAACACGCCCACTGGAACCCCCGTCCCTAAAACCGTGACTCCCATTACAAAACCCTTGGGACGCCCGTCCCAGCCCAGGGACGCCCGTCCCGCGCTCCCTGGGCCTGATCTCGTTCCTTGTGCTGTTTGCTTGCTGTACGTTATTATTCCCACATCTTTTCCTTTTTATTCTTAACCATAAACATTAAATTTTCTTATTTCTTTATTTCTTAGTTTATTTTTGTTTTTCTTTATTTATTTATGATGACTAATGTTAACGTACCTTGTTTTCTTTGTTTGTCTTGTTTTTCCTTTCTTTTGAATCGTCTTATACAATGAGGGCATTGTCTGACTCTAGTATGGGGGGTTAAGGAAAAACATCCGTTGTGTTTAGTTTGGTCAGTGTATTGTATTGTAAAAAAAAAAAAAAAAAATGATGATCTGTCTTGATACTTTTTAATCTGTTGCATAACCTAGCACATTTTATACCCTACTCAAAGAAAAGTGAGATTTTGAGCCTTGAAAGAATTCATTTTAAATGCTACTATTTCTTTTGTATGAGTGTGCCGATGGTTGATGACTTTAGAATTGACATAGTCATACGTTTCGAGACCATAGATGAGCATTGCATTAGGGTAACCTAGTGTAATTTGGTACAACTTTAGGGGCAATTTAGGAATAAACCATTTGATTTAGCCTATTCGTTTCTTGTTAAATAATTATAGCTTGATCACATTGGTTAGCTAATTTCCATGTAACCCTTTTGTAACACTTACTTTTAGTGTTAGATACCCTAGTTAACCACTTTGCGCCTAACTTTTTCGTTTCATTTAAATCCACTAAATATTTTGTACATTAGCCTTTCTTTTCATTTTTAGATGAATCCGAACTTAGTTTTGAGATTGTTATTGAGTGTATACTTGAAGATTGAAGTTAGAACTGTTAAGGCATTGAAATTATCGAATATCGTTAGCCTTTGTATCATATATTTATTTGTTAAAAAAAAAAAAAAGAAAAAAAAAAGAGAAAACAAAAGAAAAAAGAAAGTTGTAAAGTGTGTAGTTTTATGTATTTTGCGTCTTTGAAGAAATAAAGTAGAAGTAGTTGTATTATGAGTTATGTAATTCGGAAGAAGTGGAAGTTATATGGAGCAATTGGTTCATTAGCGTTTAAGAGTTCAGATTTATTCTAAGTTTAGATGTATACTACGTTTATTTGTATACTTTTACTTATTTACCCATTTAACCTCTATATATTTATTCACATGCCTTTACCTGTACATTACAACCCGAATAAAAGTCCCCGTTTAGTTGTACCTAGACTCTAGTGGTGGAGAAACGATACTTTATCAAGCCTATGATAGAAAACTCACCATGACTGAGCAATTGAGCGGATTTACAGAATATTTTACATACCCTTTAGACTAGTCGAGAGATTTGTGTGAATTACTCCCAATAATTCGTGAGGTGTTTGGTTATGCTTTTTAACTCATGGTTTGGTAATTGAATTGAATTAAACTGGATTTGCTTGAGGGCAAGCAAAGGTTAAGTATGGGGGGATTTGATATCGCATATTTTAGTCATATTATTATATGCGATATTTGTCTTTTTAAAGTTTAATTCATAACGGATTGTGGGAATTTCGGGCTATTTTGGTATTAAAATGCTATACAGGTATTAGCCGGAGTTTTGGAGCGGAAGTGACATAATTGGAGCGGAAACTGAAGAAAACGGGTCGATGTTCTATTCCCGTTATGTTATGAGAGTATAAGCGATTGGTCACGAGAGATGAAGCAGAAACGAGCAGCAAAACAACAAAATTGGGAAAACCAGCGGGGGACGCCCGTCCCGCGGGCTTTTGCCTGCTGCTGTTGTCACGCGTTTAATAAAAGAGTTTTAGGTTTTATATTATGATCATCATTATCATACGCATAGTATGGGAGTATTGAAACCCTAGCTTTGGACCACGAATTTTTGGAGTATTTTGGTATTGTCAGACTCGTTAATTTCGTTGTTTTAAGCATTTGGATCATTGGTACTTTAATCTTTTTCGTTATTACTTTTAATATAAAGATGTTTCATTGAATTCTATTGTGTTGCGTTTTTATTATTATGAGTAGCTAAATTTCTTAACGTTCACTTGGATGATGTGATCAATTATGTAGGTTATTATTTGATTACGTATATGTTGAACTGGATTTTATGTTTAATCGAAAAACCAATTGTAATCAGTTTTTGAATATTGTTTAATCTTTTATATAAACTGTTAGTAATTCATCATAGGTATTCGAGAGGAACTTGTGACATTACAAAATAGTTTATGAAATAACTAATCGGTCTATAATTAGTTTAAAGATATTGGTATTCGAGAGGAACTAGTATTAAAGATTTAAACAATAAAAACGTGATTGTGGTTGTTAGTTAACTAGATTAAGAGAGATCGGTTTAGTTAATTAAGAAGCTATTCGAAAGGAAGCTTTATAAGATTAAATCATAAAATCGGCTTAGGTACTTATTGCTTAGTTGTCAAACGTAGAAATTATTCACGAGAGTGGTAACTATACATGAGATGATTAAAGTTTTAATGGGAAACGAGAGTTCAAGTTAAATACCTTTTTAAGTAGTTCAACATTGTTAGTAATTAAGAGATAACCGTAGTAATTGTGATCAAGTCCAAGTGAATGTATTTTCATTAATTGTTTACAAACCAAAATCTTTTCAGCGATTCATCTGAATCAACTAGTTTCTTAATTTTAGTAGTTTAAGCACCGTGACAATTCGGTCACAACACCCACCTTTTGTTTTATTAATTATTAATTATATTTCAACCATCAGTCCCTGCGAACGAACCTGATTTACCTAAAGCTATACTATACTTGATTAGGTCCACTACCTAAGATTGTGTAGTCGGGTCGTAAGTAATTCTTGTTTTAATATATACTCGATTTCGATCATCAGTATCATAAAATTTGTATGCTCGAAGGAGATGAATGGAAGACGGCGTTCAAGACTAAGTATGTGTGACAACCGTCAAAATTCAGGTACTTATTCTGTTGTTATATCGGTTCGAAACGTTAGTTACTTTTTGTCTCGTTCGCTTTATTCTGGTTCGTAACTTTTTAAGCCTATACTTTGTCGGAACTAGTGTCGGAATAACTTCCGGAATCAAAATTATAAGTCCTAATACCAAGAAAACACCTATTGAACTTTCCTAAGTTCATAACTTATCATAATTAAGAACTTTCAATTAACAAAAAGGTCCAACGAAGCAATAACGCAAAAACGAAAATTTCGAAATGACCAAAAATGGCCCGGTGCGCCGCACGCAGTGAAGTGGTGCGCAGCACCTCGCGCCAGGATTTCAAAATATTTACAGCTTTAGTCCTTTTATCGTTTTACACCACCACCACCCATTTTGGCCAATAGAAAACGACCTCATTACTGCCAACAACAGTCCCTAGGTCAGTACTTTACCCCTTTTCATTTTTCATTTCATTTTCTTATTCATTTTAGCAAAAACTAAAAACACACACACACACACTATTCTCTCCATTTTCTCTCTAAAAGCTCAAGAACACCAGGAACATTTCACCATTAAAACCCATATTTAGACCATACAAATCGATCCAAACCTCAAGAGAAGCTCGGAGGTGTTGTTATTTTGAAAAAGGACCACGGTTGTAAAGATTTTTGGAGCTCAAATCCGACCAAAACTCTTCATCTAAGCTTTTCCTTCGGTAGATCTCTTTACTTTTATCATTCTTACACAAATATTGAATTGCATGTAAGATCTAACGGTTAAAAATATGATTTTTCATAAATCTATGACTTTTTACGGTCAAAAACGTTTTTAATCGAAACACTCTTTAGATCCACGAATCTGTGGATGAAAACACTTTTGAAACTGTTTAAATGATGTTTTGAAGGATATTTACTAATTGCATGTTCAATCTAAACAACAAAGATAAGTTTTATGAAGTTTTATGTCACTTTTCTCACAAAAACGACTTTTATCTAAAAAGTAATTAGATCTACATTTTTGTGGTTTAAAGTTGTTTAGAAACTGAGAAAACCTTATTTTATATGGAATCTACTGGTTGCATGTCGAAATCCATAAGTCACAAAACGTTTTTAGCAAGAAAAACACAAAACGGGATTGAGACAGCAGCTAGGTGCGCCGCACCTGTGTCCAGGTGCGCAGCACCGAGCTGCTGTCCTCCCGAAAATCGTCGTTTTACCCGATTAAAAGTTATATATACGCTCTGGACTTTTACCAAAATCATGAGGGGACTGAGATAAATGAAATCAATAATAAAAGTGACTTGTGTTGGACTATTTGGACTATTATAAGCTATAATATATGTATTATTGTATTTTAGGTGATTTGTGAGCGGAATTGATTTATAATTTTTGGATATGAAATTTGGGCGCGGAAGCGCTGCCCAAATTTCCTCAGAAATTGTAAATCACTTCAGCGAGCAAAAGCACTTAAGATATAATAACCTAAAACGTTAAATCGAACTTCGGACATAAACGTGACAATTACCTTTTTGGACTATTTTGACGATACTTAAATTTGCCACTTACACTTTAATGACATCTTACATATATTATTATATAAGGACCTAATAATATAACAACTCATTAAACTACCTTGGTATTAATAGGCAATCCGTGATTCCCGGCTTACACATTCCGACCGAATTTCCGAGTACTCGATCTCTTCGCAATCCGTGAGTTACAACCCCTTGTTTTATATATTTTACATGAATTTGGGGGAAACATAAGATTAATTGCATTTTATACTTTATAAAACAATTTGCAATACATCAAACTATGACTTATTAAACTTTGACTTTGACTTTATCTAAACTTTGACATTGAAACGTCTACTTAGTTTCTTATGCGTAAAACATTTCTTTCTCTATTTATAACTATTGTTTCGTCTCTTTAATTCAACTATTTATTGATACTTGTATGCGTAACCGACCCTTGATGGAACTATAACACGTTCTTAAGTGATGTTGATTCTCTCTCTTTTTATAATAAAATTTCATAGTGCCCAATTATGCTTTAGTTTCTCTCTTACACACTATTAACTACTTAAGCCGTATAGTAATTATGGGTATCGATACTTAGGAAAGAACCGTTCCTTGCTTAGATGGCGGTCTAAGTACATATTTACTGAATTTCTTTTAATTTCCCGTTTGAGAGGCGGGAAGTTGGGGCCGCTCGGTTGATAATCGGATTAGTGTGAACACTTAAGTTATAGATGCCAAGTGGTTGATACAAGAAATCTATTTAGTTACTTACGCATAAACTTATAAATTTTTAGCGATTGTTATCCGCTTCTACTATTTGACTAAATTTGATTCTATTTAGTCTTTACAAGTTAGGGCACAATTCGCCCGTTACTTAAACTTTACAAGTATATAAACTCTTTAAGCGACTTTTCTCCGCTAATCTCCCTTATGGGAAAACTCTTACTTTATATACTTTACTCATACTTTTATGCCAACTATTTAAACTGTAACTCACTCACTGCGTTTTCGTAGTTGACACTTTATCTTATGTTTCAGGAAATTAGTGTAAGTCTGAGGTGCATGGCATGGATGGGTCAAGGCGGTCGCGGGAGAACCATATTGGGAAAAAGACTTGGCCATTATTTTGAGGAATTTTTATGAAACATTTTAATT